>CM028344.1:33173076-33520661 GCA_016618105.1 Dendrobium huoshanense
GGAAAAGACTACGCAGGCTTCCATTTCGTGGTTCATGAGCTTTTTGCTGAGGTCAGGCAGAAAGTAGTGGCCACCCCAATCCACTGTTTCGAAAGGAGCAGGAGGGGCGGGATCCTTTTCACCCTCTACCCGCTGTCCAGATGCGGTCAGCTTGGTAGTTGGTTTTACTTTACCGTTGAGTGAGCCCGACAGAGTCCCTGGGAGGTGCATTCCTCAACAACCCTTTACTTCGGATCCTGTAAAAGACTAAGCAGGCTTCCATTTCGGGTTCATGAGCTTCTTGCTGAGGTCAGGCAGAAGTAGTGGCCACCCCAATCCACTGTTCCGAAAGGAGCAGGAGGGGCGGGATCCTTTCACCATCTACCCGCTGTCCAGATGCAGTCAGCCTGGTAGTTGGTTTTACTTTACCGTTGAGTGAGCCCGACAGAGTCCATGGGAAGCGCAATTCCTCAACAACCCTTTACTTCGGATGTCCTGTAAAAGACTACGCAGGCTTTCATTTCGTGGTTCATGAGCTTCTTGCTGAGGTCAGGCAGAAGTAGTGGCCACCCCAATCCACTGTTTCGAAAGGAGCAGGAGGGGCGGGATCCTTTTCACCCTCTACCAGTTGTCCAGATGCGGTCAGCCTGGTAGTTGGTTTTACTTTACCATTGAGAGAGCCCGACAGAGTCCCTGGGAGGCATTCCTCAACAACTCTTTACTCGGATGTCCTGTAAAAGACTAAGCAGGCTTCCATTTCGTGGTTCATGAGCTTCTTGCTGAGATCAGGCAGAAGTAGTGGCCACCCCAATCCACTGTTCTGAAAGGAGCAGGAGGGGCGGGATCCTTTCACCATCTACCCGCTGTCCAGATGCGGACAGCCCGGTAGTTGGTTTTACTTTACCGTTGAGTGAGCCCGACAGAGTCCCTGGGAGGCACAATTCCTCAACACCCCTTTACTCGGATGTCCTGTAAAAGACTACGCAGGCTTCCATTTCGTGTCTTCTTTACTTTTGCTGAGGTCAGGCAGAAGTATCGAGTCACCCCAATCCACTGTTCTGAAAGGATCAGGAGGAGCGGGATACTTTTCACTTTCCACCCCGCTGTCCAGATACGGTCAGGCGGGTAGCTGGTTTTACTTGGTAGAGAGGGCCTGACAGAGCACCTGGCAGGAACTCCTCGCCTCTTTCCCTGAGTGTCCTATTCTGATCAAATAGGCACCATATTTTGTGACTCTTTTGTTTGATGTCTTGAGTTGATCAGATAGATACTGAGTCACCCCAATCCACTGTCCTGAAATAGGCAGGAGGAGATGGGATCTTTTCACCTTCTATCCTGCTGTTTGAAATGAACAGACAGGGAGTTGGTTTACTTGGTAGAGAGGGCCTGGCAGAGCACCTGCTAGGAACTCCTCGCCACCTTTTTCCCTGAGCGTCTTGTTCCGGTTAGGCCGACACCAGGCTTCGTGATTCTTTGGTTTGCTGACTTGATTTGGTCAAGCAGATACTGAGTCACCCCAGTCCACTGCTACGAGATGGGCAGGAGGATATGGGATCCTTTCACCTTCTATTCTACTCTCACTACCTTACTTTTGATTCTTCTCTTGGCTCCGCTCCTGCTACGGAGTGAGGCCAGAAGAGAATCCCCCTACCCTTTTTCACCTTAGTGGTAATCTTCACTTTTGATTCTCCTTTCTGCTCTGCCCTCGCTACAGGGCAAGGCTATGGGAGAATCCCCTTGCTTTGTTTTCACCTTTCTAGGTGATCTTCACCGTTGATTCTGTCCTTGGCTCTACCCTTATCGAGGTGTAAGGCCGGGAGGAGACCCTTCTACTGGTTCACTGCTTCAGTGATACCTTGCCTGCGCACTGCTGTTTTCACTCTCCTCTAGGCTCTACCCTCGTTGTAGGATAAGGCCAGGGGATGAGTTTCCTACCTTCTTCCACCTTTGCTGATACCCTTTCGTCATTTTACTTGGGCTCTCTACTTTACTTTATGTGGCTTAGTCGGTCAACGCCAACACGAGCGGTTCACTAGTTGTTCGCCACTCCTGTTGGGGGTCCATTTGTTGACCTCGATTTTGCCCAGACCCGGGCCTAAAGAGTTGACTTGGTCAAATTGACCAAGCCAGACCCTATGGCCCTCCCCACTGGGTTCAGTGGGTCGAGTCAAGTCTGTCGAGCCCGAGCTTGGACCCTGGGTCAACCCTGTTGACCACTTAGCCCATTTAGAGCCCAAATCGATTTAAATCCAAACTAAATCCCCTCATGGCTCGATCCTCACTCCCCATTGATCTAAATGACTGATTTGACCAAGTCAAACGTTGACTTGGTCAAATCGAGTCATAAATAGGTCATAAACACCTATTTGGGAGGAATTAATGGTCATTTAATGGAATTTAAAGCCCCCCTTCGTTTTGAATTGCAAACCACGGCCAAAACCGACCTATTTCCCTCCTAATCTCGTTCTGATTCGATCCTAGCCGTTGGTATTAGGTCTAGGGGCTTTAAATATGAAAAATTTTGTCCAAATTAGGATCTTTTTGCTCTTGCTCGATCTAAAGACCACCCCAGGCTCTGAGATTTTGTGAGAGCGCTCCCACATCCTTTCTCCACCTTCCCTCTTCGAATCCTGACAGAAAACGCTCGCCGACGGTGAGATCCCGGCGACCCGAAGGCTTGGACGGTCAAAGTTTCGATCCACTCGATCCAGAGCTCGTTTGATCGATGATTCAAGAGGAGAAACTTACGAGGAAAATCTACAAGCTCAACCGTGTCAAAATCTCGGAGATCCCACGGTGAAATCTCCTTAAAACTCTTAGAATAGCCTACACCCCATAGATCTAAATAGCTTTTTAAAAAGCTCGTTTTAATCCAAATCAAATCCCCCCCATGATTTCTGCTCATCCCTAGAGTATGAGTTTAAAATTTCGTTCAATTTCGTCCATCCAATTGAGAGAACGAGACGATTTTCTTTTTAGGGTTTTGGTTCCCTGTGCATGCACAGAGGAAGATGAAGTTTCTGTTCATCGTACTGTACGAAATATTTCGTACCGTACGACGATAGTCGTACTGTACGAATTTTTTTCGTACAGTACGATCTATTATAACAAGAAAGAATAAAAACACTTTTTTTGTGTTTTATCTTTCTGTTCATCGTACTGTACGAATTTATTATTTCGTACAGTACGATCTAATGTGACAGAAAACTTTGAAATTACATAACTTTGTCGTTTTAAGCCCGTTGTCGACGCACAGCAACTTATTTTGGAGGTGTTTTGAATTCTGCATTGTTTAAAAACTATTTTCAGATATAAATTCTATTTATATTTTCTGTTATTTCAAAAACAGTAAGACTGCTTTGTTTTAAAATATTATTTTATTATTTTTAAACTTGTAAAATCCGTATCTAATTCGTTTTAGATCGGATTTTGACGTATAACCCCTTGATTTTTTCAGAAAATTGCCTAATTTATTTTAAAATTATTTTTTAGGACCTAACTCTTGCTGTTTGGATAAGAGTTCTATTTTAAATTGCTATTTTAAGTATTTATTTTATTTAATTAAATATTTATTACTATTATTATTTTAAAATTAAAAAAAAATATTTTCAAACCTTTTTGAAACCTCGGTTGGGTGTTCAGTGGGTCTCCCCTATATCTATGTACTATGAATTGATTTATATTTAATTACTTTATTTTCCAAAAAATATCTATCTATATTTATAAGTATTTCCAAATTATTTTTAAAATTACTTATAAATTAAATCCTCTAATCTTGGGAGACCCATCATTGCATGAAATTTTAGACATGGATCCTACGTGGGAAGAGCAAATCATGGGGGAGTGGGTTAGTGGGTGATTGGATCCCAATCATTCACTAATCACTGCATTAGGTGTCTTTTATTTCTCATTGTTCGTAGAATGCATGTATAGGATTGCACCACGAGCACTTAGCCTAGACTCTCCTAGATTTAAGGACATGGTGTGTTTATTTCATTTTTGTACTCACATGCATTTATTACCTTGAGGGTTAGTTAAAATATCACTTTAAACCTTGATAACGTAGTGACACCTTAAGGACAACAATTAAGGACTCGTCTAGCGAACTTAGAAGTTTTCTAGGAACTAGGATAGATCCCGGATTGACATGAAAACTACAACACTTAAACTTAGTGACATCATAAACATCACTGAATTTTCTAGGAATTTTTAGGAGCTTTTAGAGCCCTTAGCTAACTAACCCTAATTAACCTGCTAAATAAGGCCCAGAGCCCTTCCGGAAATTACAATAAATACATATTAGGTCAGAAAATTACCCATAATACCTCAAATTGACCAGAATATGACCCTTGACCTTAGATAAATAGGGCTCCTCAGTTTGACTCTAGGTTGACCCCTAATTTGACCATAGGTTGAAATTATCGTTTTGCCCCTAATAATTCATTAAAAATTATTAAAAATTCCAAATCTCCTCCAAACACTTGGGAACACCATCTTAGATCATTCCTGACATTTGGGGGTGATTCCAATCAGTTTGGAGCTGATTTGGATCAAAACAGTAAAATTGGCCCTTTCCTAGTTAATTTAGAAAATTTCCCTAAATACCCGATCTTAGAAAATTCATAACTAATTGTAGAAAATTCCAAATTAGGTAAACTCACTTGCATTAGACTCCAATTAGGGCCTAGTATTTATTAAAAATATTAGGTTTCTAGAAATTGGCTTAGATTAGAAAGTCAACTTTTTGGTCAACCATAGTTCATTTGGGGCCCAAAACTTAGAAAATCCATATCTTTGCCTAGAGAACTCCGATTTCAGCCTACTACCTGTCTAACTACTCGTATTAAGGTCTAGTATTTTCCTAGAATGTTAGGAAACTCAGACTTAGCCTTTTTCCCATAGTGACGTTTTGGACCCTTAGTCTAGTTCCTAGGAGGACCCAGGACTTTCCAAAATTGGCTAATACAATTCAAACTTCAAACATGAATACCCTTAGTTCTTAGAACTGATCAACAAACTAAAATAATCAAAATGGATCTAATTCACTAATATTTGAATTTCAATTAAAACATCTTTTTTAGACCCCCAACATACCTGAACTCTAGATAATTTCAACTAATTACCCCACTTAGGATCTATCCAAACCACACTAGCCTTACACACACATAGCACGGTTTGCTAGGGCACCACTTCTAGATCTAGGTTAGGCCGCTGGGTTTTATTTTCTGCTGTGTGCCGGAGCTTTTCGTAGTTTTCACTACATGCTGTTTGAAAATTGAATTGCTGTGTTTGCTTACTTTTCCTGCACTCTGTGATGTGATGGGCGCTAGATTTACCTCTAGGTTAGGAATGTCATATATATATATATATATATATATATATAATATATATATATATATATATATATATATATATATATATATATATATATATATATATATATATATATATATATTATATATATATAATATATACTATTCTTCTATGCAAGAGGCCATGCTCAAGCTAATAAAAGGGGGGCACCGTTATGATTTCTAATGTTGTCCTATGCAGGTGCTTGCTCAGCCCCCCTGGTATAATGAGGGCTAAAATCATTAAATAATTATAATTGCTACAGATGGAGCTGCTTAGCCCTCAGAGCATGGCTTGGCACAGGGTCAATGGTGTTAGCATTTTCATTTTCATATAAACTGCTTGGATGATTGTTAGGATAACCTTGCAGGTGATTTAGAATTTACTGCTTTTCAATAAATGTAAATTTGTATGTAATAATTGTTAAGAGTTGTGAAAACAACCTTTGAGTTGGGATATTCTTATTCAGCTCGGATTCTAAAAGAAGAAGGCATCCCTAAGGGGAGAGTCTTCTTCCATTTGGAAGATCGAGCTGGACGGCTTTAGATATCCAAAGAGAAAAGGCAATACCCCCATATTGGGAGAATTGCCTCTTCGTTTGGATATTCAAGTCACGACGGATCCAAGGAGTCCAAGGAGGAGATTTCCAAGGAGTCCAAGGAGGAGAGATCCAAGAAGTCCAAGGAGAAGATATCCAGAAGAGTAAAGATTTGAAGACCCAATATCCCACTCAAAGTTGTTGGCGTCTGTCATAGGCTTAGAAACCCGGGTTGTTGGCAGTGGTGCCCGGACACTTTACTTTTCTGCATACCCTGGGTTGTAATTAAAGGGCAGTTGGCCTATGGACATTTACTTGATTAGTTTGATTTATATTGATGTGTTTACCTGATTGCGCTTAGAAATATCTGCTTTTTCTAGGTTTCGTTCTTGCATGCCGTCTTTGTTTTCGCCTGGATCGTATTAGGATCTTTAAGGACTGCAAAAATCTTTTATACTCATAACCAAAATTTAATATTTAAATTTTAAATAACATAGAAACTTAACGCACCTAGGGAACTGCCGGAATCGTCCGGGGTCGCATGCATATTACTGCATTTCCTCTTTCCTTGTTATAAGACATCTCCCTGCCTGCGGGTAGAGTCCGGATAATCTGGCCTATGAGGATGAAGTGCCGGACCTAGGGAGACTCAGTTTTTTCTAAAAATTTATTTTCTATAAGCTTGTTTTTAAATTTCTATAGCATTCATGAGCTGACAATTCAACTAGCATGCATTGCATTAGAAATCAATTTAATTAAAATTTAATTGTATTAGTTAGGGGCATTCACCCAACATAAGTCCAGGACCACCTAGGAAATCCTCTAGATGTCGGTCCTATTTCCAGTAAACTTTACCTCCCACCCATCTTTCATAATTGACCTGATAGCATGGTTTCAAAGCGATTAGGTAGTTAGCTGGCTCCCCCAATCCAGGCCGGGGTAAGTCCAGGCTTTGCATTGCATTAGCTAGGACACTGGTCTTAGTGTGTGTCGAACACTAAGTCCAAACTAGATTTAAGATTCGGGGCTACTACATTCGGTCTTGTAGTATGCCTCAAATAGTAGGTAGGTCCCTTCTTTTCAAGGACCCTAAATCCTACTTATCTGCATTAGAGGATGACGCCACCTCCATCTTTCCCTCACGCATGTGATAGAATGCTTGATTTTACTTTTTCCAGTTTCTCTCTAGTGCCCTAGAGCTTCCGGATGCTGGTATGAGCCACGCATGTCGATTCAGCCCTTCGAGCCTTTCTCCCCTTTGAGTAGGATTTCCTAGTCTATACCCTTGTGCCGATCCCACTTTAGGAGAGGATAATGTATGATCCTTAATCGAGAGTTTTCTCTGGTTCCGGCCTGGGATGTAATTAACCACGGGGGCTTGCGCCCGTGGGAAACTCGGTCCCACATCTACTAAACCCCATTCGAGCTCTTTCATCGGGTGGGGGAAACCCGTGATTTGGTCATGTATATTACTGCCCATCGAGGTGTGTTGGTGAAAGCCTCTATCCTCAATGGTTAGTCGTATGCACGATCCAATCTGTCCCTTCCAATTGACCCGTTCGCGCGGTGCTCTTTCGGAGTCATTTTGAAATTCTGCAACCAACCCCCCCCCCCCCCCCCCCCCCAAAATAAAAAATTAACGCTATAGAAATTTTGATCTATAAACTCCTTTCTTATTGCTTTTTTAAAGAAGTTTTTTAGTAAAAAAAAGTTTTAAACTAAAAAAATTTACGCTAGAAAGCTATTTTATAAAGCAATAAGAAAGCTATCACAAACACAACCTAAATTACAAGTATATTGCAAGCTTAATAATTGATATGTCACTAAAAAACGACATGATCAGGTATGAATCTCAAGGCATATCTGAGTTGACAACTTACAAAATTAAATTTGGGACCATCTGAGCTCTAATTTCAGCAAACTTATAGTCAAATTGAACATCTCAAGGAGACAAACCCAATGATACCAAAATTGGTTCAATCTGAGCCCAAATGGCTCTATATCAAGGGATTAAAAAATATTTGAAAGGTTCAAAGCATTAATTAGATAACCAAATGATATATAAATATGGCATATATACTTATAACTGAATCAAGCTGCTCGACTAGGTGAATTCAACGAGCTCAATATGACTTAATTATAACATTATTAAGACACTTAAATGCTTATAAAATACTTCATGATCAAGGAAATCAGTACGGGCCATCCAATGGAGTACTCTACACTTGTCATGGATCTTCTCTATACTTACAGAGCGTGTCACTCACAAAAATCTGTAAATAGATTCACAATCTCTACATGTGGTGGAGCTTTGGCTGAAGATTGAGGAGAGTTATGAGGCTTCAAGGATCTAGAGCTCCACCCAAACACCACAGCAAACGAACTTCCATTAGCCAACCAGACCATCGTCTAGTCGTCAAACCACCACTAAACCTCTGTCCGATCGCTACTGGACCTCCGCCTGACCGCCAACTATCGCCAGAATAATGCTCGCTCATTGATCACTGTTGGATCTCTGCCCGATGAACAATAGTCAACAGACCTCCACCCGCCCATCAACCGCTGTAGGACCGTCGCCTTACCACAGACCATTGTTGGACCTCCGCCCGATGACCTAACCATCGCCTGACCACTAGCCACCATTGGACCTTTGCTTGGCCTCCTCCCATCACCTGATCCACCCAATAGCACATCAAGCTCCTATTGATTCACCTTAAAATAATGAGTCACTTGACGAGTAAATTACAATTTTAAAATTTAAGAAAAGCTTTACTTAGGAGCTATATTTTGATGGTGATACATCTTTTCAAAAATATAAAGGCTCCTGAGATATTATTATGGGGAAATATAAAATTGGAATTGTATTTATTACTCTAAATAAATGTCTGATATATTACTATTATCACTTATTAGAATGTTGCACAAGTAATAAATCTAAGTAAGAGGCACTAATAATTGCACTAGGGTGTATAATCTTATATGAAATTAAAGAAATTAAGAAATTTGGAGTTTCACAACTAGTCATCAATTAAGTTTCAGGGATCTGCATAGTTTTAAAGGAAAATCTTATACCATATCACAAGTACACAATAGAACTTCTCAAGAAAATTTTGAATGTAACTTTATATCAGATATATCATGGGTTAAATTCTACGGTAGAAAACCAAGCAAAGCTTATAAAAAAATTAGCTTCTTCAGAAGAAGATTCTATTATTTTAGAAGTACAAGGTCGTAAAATTCTATTACTCAAAGACTTGCAATATATATCGAGAGAATTTCTTATATAGGGCAAGATTGTTCTTATTGTAGATATTGAAGTGGTATATTGGCGGCAACCCTTCATCGACTGTTTGCAAGAAAGTAAACTCCCTCGAAATAAAATAGTTGTTGATCAGATTAAAAGAAGATGACTTTCTTATACATTTGTCATTGGCACATATATCAAAAATCTTTCAATCAAATGTTGTTACATTATCTTAATAAATTTGAAGTGAAAAAGATTATTGAACAAATGCATAATGGATTGTGTAGCATCACATCGGCCCTAAAATGAAATTAAAGATTAAACATATGGGATACTAGTGGCCTTCGATGATAGATGATTGTATAAATGTTGCAAGTCATTATCACTAATGTCATGTACATAGTGTACTTCTGCATCAGTCGTTGAATATTATATACCTAACAATTGCATCATGTCCTTTTGAATTTTAGGGTACATATTTTATTATTTTGATCAATCCACCATCTTTCGAAGGTTATTGATTCATTTTAGCTGAAATATATTATTTTTTAAAATGGACTGAAGCACTTTTATTGAGAGAAGTTAAAACATATCATGTTTTAAATTTCATTAAAGAAAATACTATATATCAATTTGATGTTTCTTATTAAATCATATTTAATTATGATCCATCTTTTAGAAGCACCAAAATAAATACTTTTGTAAAACATCACAACGTTGATTGGAGATACTCGACCATCTGTTACTCCCAGGCAAATGGAATGGTTGAGGTTTTTAATAAAACTTTGGCCCAAATTCAAATAAAAAAATAGATGATAATAAGTGTCAATGGAATAAAATGTTATGGCAAGCTTTGTGGGTTTATCAAACCACATATAGAACTCCTACTCAATCTACATGATTCACTTTAGTCTTTAGGACAAAAGTTGTTCTCCTATTAAGAGTACATATTCCCTCTTTAAGAGTTGTAGTGAACTATGGTATGACATCTGAACATAATGCTAAACTTTGATTAGAAGAGCTTGAATGTTTAAAAGAGAAGTGTTTAAAAGATCAACAAAATCTAGAGTTATATAAATCATGCATGATTCAAGCACATGACAAAATGATTTTTCCAAGAACTTTTCAAGTTGGTGACTTGGTATTGGTTCTACGAAGACCAATTTCGGCCCATCAAAAGTTTGGTGGTAAATTTGAACATATGTGGGAAGGTCCATTTGTAGTGGAGAAAGTCTATCAGGGGAGGATCATATCAATTGGATGATTGTAAATGAGATCATCCTATGTTACTTATTAATGAATGATATCTTAAGAAGTAATATGATAGATCATGTATTAAAATAAATTTTAATGAAAATATCATTTTTAGTATAAATTATATTTATTATTGAAGTTCTCATAACAAACTGGGTAATAAGTGATAAGACTTTAGATAATGAGAATTATGATATAACAATTAAATTTCTTATTCACCTATGCTTGCTAAAATTTAGCCTACTATAAATTTGCATGCTTTGAATTGCTTTCTTATTCTTAAGGATTGATATAAGTTTCCTCAATGGCATCCTTTCCATAGGAAATTGTTTTAATAGGTAATATATATCCTAATATTTCCTGATCTGAAAATTTTTCTTATAAATTTGTTTGTTTCCTGCTTGTTTTCTAAGATTAGTTATAAGCCCTAATTATTAGGCATCATTTCTTTATAACTCTAATTATTTAGTATCATATAATGCCTCTTAGGTACCATCCTAAATCAACCATCATTGCCTACTTAAATCCACCTATTAGGGATTATTTCCCCTTTAAGGTATTTTCCTACTAAAACTTACATGTATAGGATGTTTTCCTTTTTAGTATTTTCTTACTTGAGTTAATCTTATTTCTTGTTAAATCTGATGCTTACTAAACTTGTTTACTAAAGTCCTTCAGATTATGTTGATTGTCTCGATTAATAACAACATGTGTGACATATTTTTGTGAGTTTACCAAACTTATTTAGGTGTCCATTTAATATCATCATTTTAAACATTAGTGTGTATGAATCTTCTTCTACTAGGATATCCTTGCCAAGTAAAAATGCTAGGGTAGAGCATCTAAGACCTAGTTTGGCCAATTCCATATTGATAAATCATATCCTTGGATCATCTCTAGTGATCTTTGTAAGCATTCATACCCTTCCAGCCATCAAAATTCATTAAAATATTAAACCTAAATCAAAGTTCTTCGTAATTATATCCCATGCTACTGAACATGGAATATTGAACATAATTCAATCCTAAACCTTGTGGAGTGATATAAACTTGTTCATAATCTTCATTTGAATGATTTCAGCTCAAAAGGACGCATGGTTGTCCACAACTGACCATGTTTGACCATAAGCTCAATTAAATCCAAAATGAATTCATATGCATAAACGTTGGTCCAAAATTAATTCTAAACCCTAGGATTGGTCCCTAAGACTTCTACTTTCATAATTGAACATGATTAAACCCATTTTAATTCAAGGTTGACCATGATTGATCAAGTTGACTACTTAAATGCAATTTGACATAATATGTTAAACCATTGACTCAAGTCACTTAAAACCATGGAATTGCATCCCATGCGCTCCAAATATTTCCATAAATATGATAAACCCCAATAAAACCCATAGTGAGAGATGGTTGATCATGCTGACTATTTAGGTGCATTTTGACTAAAATGGCCATACGTACATATGGTTCATTTTAAACCTTAGTATGCTTTATAAACACCTCTAAACATCTCCATAAACTTGCATAAACCAAAAGAATCCAATCATTGGGCTAGGTTAACCTTGGTTAAATAAGTCAACCTAGTTTGACCAAATGTCCCATATGGTCAAATCTATTGTATACACTTCAATTCCATAGACCATAGACAAAAAATCTTTCCAATAGGTCCCAAATGTCTATAAGAATCTCTGCTAGCCTGCTCATCACATGAGCCTACCTGGGTTAGCCAATTTTCTTAACCTAAGTGCACTTAAGTGAGTTCAATTGAGTGATATAGAAATCTAGACTAAATTAGTTTAAACCAAAGCCTAACTAAGCCTACCTTGAATCCCCTATGCTCAACCCAGTCCTACCAAACCCATAGTATAGCCTAAGGTGGTCATAATCTTGTAGAACTCAACACAATTCAACTTGGTTCAGTTCAATCAGCTAAGCTAGCATATCTAAGCCTATGTGCTCAATTCACTTCAGATATTTTCATGTGCTTTATTCAATTATACAACACTAGCCTAATGGTCTGTTACAACCCCATGTGGCTGAAATTTCATCCAAGTGCAGTCATGATCACCTATAAATAACCCATTTTATTTGAAATAAGTTTTTTTTTTTTTGTCAATTAGCTTCCTCTTAGTTCCATGAGAGTCCCCTAAGCTTCCCCGAACATGTAGTACCTAGTGAGTGAAGGTTTGATCAAGCTTCAACGAAGTCCATTAGTTGAAAAGAACTTCATAATCCAGGGATATTTAGCTCTTAGAGTTCAAAGGTTATTCCTTGGAGCTAGATGAATTCAATTCAATCAAATTCCTCTTCAATTAGCCCCTACATTTAGGTAATTCTCAATCTCAATCCTATTAATTTTTAGTTATGAAACATTGTGAAGGAAATAATCAATCCACAAAAACTTAGTCGTTGAATTGATCATTCAAGTCATGTAGATCCTCCTAGATCAAACTCAAGGAAATGGTTCACTAGATCCCTAGATCTAAGCCAACTTATATAGAGTCTTCAATAATATGGCTCGAGTAGCCACCATCCAAGTAACGCATGCTCTCACTAGACCTCTTATGAGAGTATTCCTCCAAAGTCATTCAAAGGCTAGATTTGAAACTCAAGTGAGTTTGGGTTCCGCCTTATGCTTTCATGTATGAATGTTATGTATGTTATGCTCTGATGATACTTTGGGCCTCCAAATAAGATGAGTTCTACGATGTAGAGTGGAAGTGTGTGTAATGTGTCCTAACAAGCCATAAGAGTAACACCTAACCTCTAAAAATGGGTTTACTAATCTTTGTAGGGGATAGTGCCTCTTCCTTGGAATCTATGATGCATGATTTGTCTAAGGTTGTGGCTTCAATAAAAGTATAGGCATATATGTGCTATTTTGAAGTGTATTTATTTATTTTTTTATAAAAATTCATTTATAATTTTTATAACTTGTAACTTCAAATTTTAATGCATGCTAATTTCTATCTAGTTCTATTATAAGTGTCTTTAGTTCCTTGAATACTTTTTCTAACTCAATATGCTCATCTTTTTAAGGAATTATGTGACTTAGTTAATTCAGTATGCTTCTTGTTTGGATCATCAAACTCATATAGCAATGATGCAAGCTCCTTTCTCATGAAACATGTTCAATTCTAAGATTAGAATACTATTTAACTAAAATGTCATGCTCATTTTTTAAATCAAAAAATTCTATTTTCAAATATGTATGCTTTTTTTAATTTTTCTATATGAGTCATAAGTTTTCTCAAAAATTGAAAATAACTCATCATAAGTTAGCTCATATATCTCTTCTTGATCAGAGTTTTCATTAGCCATTAGGCATAGATTTTTTTTATGTCCTCCTCCTCCTATTCTTATTCTGATGAGTCTGAGGTAAAGTCTGCCTAAAAAGTTTTTTAGCATTCTTTATTTTCCCCTTTTTGCATTTGGATTATCATTACCCTTTTCCTTTATAAGGTGGCTCTTAAGATTGGGCATTTAGGTCTAAAATGTATGGGTTTCTTACATTCAAATTAAATAGTGTACGGGTTTACCTTTATTTCTTTTATGGTAGTGCTTTTACTTTTACTTTAGGAAGCTTTCAAATTGTTGGGACATCAAGGCTATATCTTCACTAACTTCAGCTCTTGAGATATTATTGTCTGTGTCGTTGGCCTTCAGCATCATAGTTTTTTTCCTTTTATGAAAATACTAATTTTCACTTCATATCTTTTTTGCCAAAAATAAAATTCTCTTTTAAGCTATCATATCCAGTAAAGAAAAAGGAGTGGGGGTTGGGCCAGGTTACATTTAGGAGATTCGGGACTGGATCATCTGTCGAACCGATCGGTCAGGTTTTGATTTTAAAAGCTTGCTTTTTTCTCCATTATGCCCTATTAAGAGTCAAATTCTCATTCAAATCATAACAAAAAAAGTCACTTCTAATACTTTCTAACCGCACGTCTTATTAGATATGCCTCTACATTTCTTAACATAGGTCAAATATGATAAATATACTCTCCTAGTTAGGTCATTTGAAGGCCAATGTTTTATATGACCAAACTTAAGGCAACTTTAATCACATATGTCAGTGGAGCTACTCCAACCTTTTCACATATATATTACTTATTTCATAAGGACTTATGCAGCAAAGCATCCTCATCTTTACAACACTTAAATTAATTTAATATTTTAGTTATTTGTTAATGGGCAGCAGGTTGCTTTTCCTCCATTAGTTAGAAAATGATCTCTAAAGCTAGTGTTAAAAGAAAAATATAACTAATTTATCACAAAAATAATTTATTTTTATTTTACCAATAAATACTTAATTATTTAATTATATATATCTTTAACCTTTGTAATAGTATTTAATAACTTAGTTGTAAAAAATGATAACACGATTCTTGAAATGAAAAAATACAGCATAAATAACCCGGACAAAGTGCGGTTTTGCAGAGAGTTAATTTCTTCTTACAATCTTAAATTTTTTGGTATTCTTGAAGCTAAAATTCCTCTTCAGTCTTCTCCGGATCCTTGGTTTTTAAATACTCATAGGTATTTGAAGAGGAGGATTGTTACAACAATTTCAGTTTCTCCTCCCCTGGAAGAATCTGGCTCAAATGGGATAAGAATTTTGTCTCCTTCTCCCCCTCCTTCACCTCTTCTCAACTCATCCATGGCATTTTTTCTGATGGATCTGCTCCTCCTGTTCATCTCTCGATTGTTTATGCTTCGAATAATATGGCAGAAAGGATTAGACTTTGGGATGACCTCCATAGTCTGGTACCTCCTCTGGACCAATCTAGGATCATCTTGGGTGATTTCAATTGTTGTAGGTTTGAATATGAAAAATCTGGTGGCGCACCTCTTCTTTCTAGTTCTTTGGGAGAGCTAAATAAATGTATTTTTTATTATGGGGTTCAAGACCTAGCCTCTGTTGGACTCTATTTCACTTGGTTCAACCAAAGAGTGGATATGCCCATCCACATTCAACTAGATAGGGTTTTGGTCAATCCGGCGCTGATCAATTATTTTCAATCATCATTTTACAAAGTCCCTCCTCCTAGGGGATCAGATCATTCACCCCTAATCTTCATGGGTACCTCTTCCCACTCCTCTAAGACTAGATTTATGTTTAAATATTTTGGGTCAGGATGAATTCCTTCTGGGAAGAGGTTATGGCTGCTTTGCTAGGCCGGCTCAAGGTATAGTCCAATTTTAGCTTTTTACCATTTTTTTAAGTTTCATAAAAGATATCTTAAAGGAAAAAACTGGTCCTCTGCTAATTATTTATCAAATGATATTCAAGATCTTAAAAGTAAGCAGAGCAGTTGCAAGAATGACCTTCAAGTTCTACTCTTGAACCAGATTTTAAATCTTAATGTTAAGAGGATTAATGAGCATCTTGCTTCTCTTCAATCTGCCTGGTCTTCTTGGATTTCTCAAAGAGCTAAGGTCGATAGGCTCACTAAGGGAGAGGTTGATTTAGGGTTTTATATGCTAAGCTAAAAGTTAGGAAAAATAGGAACATCATTAGAGAAATCACCACTGAGCTCGGTCATTTTTCCACTCACTCTGAGATTTCTGAGGCTATTATTATGCATTTTCAAAGTTTATTTAATGCTTCCAATCAGGTTTTTTGGAATGACCCTTCCATCCCTATGGGAAATCTTGTTCCCCCTCAGCTTCACTCCATCCTGCTTGCCCCGGTAATAAATGATGAGATTAAAAAGATTATGTTTTCTGGTAAGGCTGTTGCTACCCCTGGCCCAAATGATTTCTCTTTTGAGTTTTATAAGAAAACCTGGCATGTGTTGGGGCCTCAAATTTGTAGGGCTATTAAGATCTTTTTCACCTCTGGTTACTTGCCAAGAGCTGCTAAAGCAACTGTAATTGCTCTCATTCCAAAAAATTCACATGCTAGCCACATATCTGACTATAGACCTATCTCACTATGTAATGTTTTTTACAAAGTGATTGCCAAGTTGATTTCTAATAGGTTGAAATTGGTGCTCCCTCACATTATCCATGATAGTCAAGCTAGATTTTTTGCTAAGAGATGCTCCTCTGATAATATCATCTTGGCGGCTGAATTGTTGAGGGAATTTAAAACTGGCAGCAACCTTTTTTTGTGCTAAATTGGACATTCGTAAAGCATTTGATTCAATTTCTAGAGAATTTCTATTGCATAGATTAAAACTTAAAGGTTTTCCTGATACTTTTATTAAGTGGATTAAAGGATGTATCTCGGAGGTCTATTTTTTTGTTTGTATAAATGGTTCCTTTGAAGGGTTTTTCTAATCCTCCTCGGGTCTTAGACAAGGTTGTCCTCTCTCGCCTTTACTATTTTGTATAGCTATGGACAGTCTCTCTTGCTGCCTTCAACCCCATTTATTTAAGGGTATTTCTTGCAATGGGGTGATGGTTAATCATCTCATGTATGCTGATGATCTTCTTGTCTTTGGGAAGGCTAATTATGGGAATGTGTAATTTCTTAAGAATGTCTTAAACTGCTTTGCTAATGCCTCTAATCTTCATGTCAATCCTAGCAAAAGCTCTATTATTTTTGCAAAAGATACCATATCCTTGGATACTGTTGCTGGCATGCTTGGAATTCAACAAAAGAGCTCTTATCTCACTTACCTATGTCTTCCTATTTCAACCTCCAGACTTAAATTTTATCACTTCCAACCCCATCTGAGAAGAATTTCTGCTCTAATTGCGGGTTGGAAAGTTAAGTTTCTTTCTTTTGTAGGAAGGCTCCTGTGTCTGAAATTCACAATTGCTAATATGATTGCCTACTAGATTCGTGGCTCTATTATACCTAAAGCTTGCCGATCCTACATTTCTAAAATGTGCTCTAAATTTCTGTTACATGGGAATATCAATGATAGAAAAATGCACTTAATTGCTTAGAACAGTATTTCTAAACCTAAAATTAATGGTGGTCTTGGCATTCTCTCTTTTGATGCCTTTTATTATGGGGTTGCCTGCTCCTTTATTTGGAGACATTATAATACTAATTCCCCTCACGGGATCCTGGTTTAAGGCTAGATTTGAATCTCCCTTGAAACCCCCTTCTAACTCTGCTTCCAAATTCTAGAAACTTATTTGGATTCAGGCCCAGCTGATTAAACCTCTTCTCTCTTTCTCTGTTGGCCCCTTTTGCAAGTTTTCTATTTTATGGGATCCTTGGATTAATGGGAATATGTTAGCTGAACTTTATGCTGATTCTAGACTCAATAATACTAAGGTGGGGGATTTTATCATTAATGGACAATGGAGATTGTCGGTTTATTTACCATCTAAATATCGAGTTGGCCATCTCTAATACTTAAATTCATGAGCAACCTGGTTTGGCATGGGATGGCTCATATAATCCTAACTTCAAGCAATTTACTAAACAATTTTATTCCCATTTTGAGGAGGTTCAGTGTCATGGACTTATTTGGCATAAAAAGCATCTCTTAAATTTACATGTTATGCATGGATGGCAATGCTAGAGAAATTAAAATGTGCTGATGTGCTTATCCGGAAAAGAATTCTTGTGCAGGCTGGTTGTTCTCTTTGTAACAGCAATCCGGAGTCTCACCATCATATGTTTATTGACTGTGACTATTCTTTTTCAGTTCTTATATTGGTTATTCCTTTATTTGAAAGATTTCTATTTTGGCCTAACCTTTTTCAGGCTTATGATTTTTTGGATTCAATTTTTTTTACTTTTAAGTTTGAGAAAATTTTTTGTTTCTCTATCATGGCATGCAGTGTTTATCATATCTAGAAAGAGAGAAACAACAGGCGTTTCTCTAACATTTATTCTTTGACATTGGCTGTAGCTGACTGTATAAAAGATAAAATAAGTGGGAAGGCTAAGCACTGGAAGAATGTGGATTTTCTTAAAAGGAAATTTGTTGGTTATTTCTGATCCGGATTCAGGTGATTGGAGTTTTGGCCGCATTTTTGTTGATCGGAATTTTGATGGGACGATAATGAACTGGGAGCCCCAGGCTGGATGGTGGTTTCACTGGTGGTTCCCCTTGGATGGCCCTTGTGTCTTTTGCTCCTTTTGCTGGCCTGAGGCAACCGAGGAAGTTTATTTTAAGCTATGTCGGAAGAATTCTTTATTCCATCCAGTTGGATGAATGCTGATTACAGATGTATTTGGGCGCTCTCATACCTGAGTCACATAGCTCTCTCTCTCTCTCTCTCTCTCTCTCCCCCCCCCCCCCCCTCCCCCCCCCCCCCCCCCCCTCCCCTCCTTTTTTTTCTATGATCTCCATTTGTTTCGGAGTTCTTTTCTATGTTTTTCATTATAAGTTTTTTATTTTTCTTCTTGTATCTATAACTGCAATTTTGTTTTTATTTATATATGAGCGCAAGCTCCAAAATTTCCAAAAAAAAAAAAAGACAATCTAAATAAAAGATGTGTTGATGTAAATATTTATATTACGAGAAACATTAGTTAACTTTAAATATAACTAATTCCATTAAAAAAACAAAATTACACTAAGCAATGATAGCATTCACCATATTAACATTCAAATTGAAGCAAATAAATTAATATCATAAAGTGCAAGAATATAGATCTAAATTGTACAATAATTTGATTCAATGATATTGTTATGTACTTTAACAACCAATCATATTATGTAAATATCTTATTCTCACCCAAATTAGAATTCCACTATACTAAACTTGAAACTATAAGTTTGTATCATAACTCCTTGAGGAGATTGAAAAATCTTTACCCAATAATTGATTAATTGAAAGCACATCTTGCTATGACATTTACACATAAAGCTCTGCAAAGATCAACTTTGTACAAACCCAACTATTTATAATAATGTCAAACTAAAGTTCTTTAAATATTAGTGGCTATTCAATGGAAATCACTTACACAATACAATACTAAAAATACACTATTGAGAATTATCTTACATAAATTTATTAGATTGAGAGAGAATGATATTACCAAAATGGGAAGATTCAAGGAGAATTTAATGGATAAGCACTTTGATTTTTTTTTTTTTCTTTTTTTTCATTCTTAGTTCAAAAAGAATGAAATTTTTGTTTGGGACAGCTTTTTTCCAGCTTTCTAAAACAGCTTTCTAATAGAAAATTTTCTAATTCAATAAATTTTTTAAATAAAAAGTTCCTTTGAAAAATATTAAAAAAGCTATCTTAAATGAACCCAAAAATTTCAAATCCTCTTAAAATGATTTTTCTAATTAAAAAATACTCTACATCATCTCTTATATATATAGGCAAATTATTTTATCCATTTAGTATCTAAAAAATAGATAAAATACTGAGAAATCCCACTCAAATGACTAGGAGCATTAATGAGTATATATATTTTGTCCTTTTTAGGTGATTTTTCTTCACACCAAGGGCCATTTCAGATGATATTATTATAAGTAGATATGCTTAAATGCTATTTTTATAAACACCGAAGACTATATAACATCATGAGGGTTCTGATATTTATCAAAATTTGAATATTCCAAAAAAAAAAAGCTTAAATAACCTTATGCTTCAACTGGCAACACAACGGCAAATTATTGGGTCAGGTGATCGGACGCGAAAAGTAAGTTCGGACATCCAATAAAAATTTGCCGTGTCACCTGCGCTTTTGACTGCGCTTTTGACTTGCAATTTACTTGCGCTTTACCTGGACTTTACTTGCACTTTACTTGCGTTTTACGTGCGCTTAATTTAAAATAATATTTTATTAATATCCGGACCTATCTCTGGATCCGGTCACTTGACCCAATAATTTGTCCTACACAACACATGTAAAGCATTTTAGGTAATAGAAATAATATTTAATTGTGATGACATTAATGTTATATTTCACTATAAACCTGACAAGTGCAGCGACTGTGCTATAATTTAATTCATTCCTTATCTTTTGCATCATTAATGGAGATATATTCGTTATTATCGTGGAAGGTATTAATTATTTAGGCAATGTGAGTATTAAGATTCCTTATGGGATAATGACAGGTTAGATTGATTTGGTTGGCTTATGACATCCTCTAATTAGTCACACCTAGTTTCTTATCAATCGAGAATTAGGCTTCGTTTGGATGACCTTTTTATTGCTTTTTGAAGCAGTTTTTTGATAAAAAAATTTAATTTTTATACTAAAAAACTGCTTCAAGAAGCTATAGAAAAGACATCTCAAACAAAGCCTTGGATTTTATTTGAAACAGCTTTCTTACTGTTTTCTAAAATAATTTTAACTGCAATATAAAAGTTGTCCTTAAATTAATGTTTGTAGCGTGAATAAACTAATAGAATAATTTTCTACTTGTCCAATTGATCTTCCTTCTGACTTTACCATTTCATAGCATATATTATTATGGGTTGACAGAGAGACATATAATACAATACAAAAGGTTGGCCTTGTTTGGATGTATGATTAGAGTGCGTCAATAAATATATTAATGTTTTGAATGAACTTATTAAATCTATTTAAACTTATTTTTAAGTTCTCTATAGGCTCATGCGTTTGAGCTAATCTTGATTTGTTTAACCAAAAAAAAAATTACAGTGAGCTTAAAATTGGAAATATATATATATGTGTGTATGCGCGCGCGCGCGTGCATATATGATACATATACAAATAATTTAATACTTATATGTTCCTTTAGCAAGGGTTTAATTTACTTATGTTCATGAGTTTAAGGCTTCATTTGGGACAGCTTTCTTATTGTTTTACTTTTCAACTCGTAATCATAATTTTTATTTGGTCGTTAATTTTAAAAAAAATGTACTAGAAAGTTGCTTTATACAATAGCTATAAGAATTTAATTTTTCTATAACAACTTCAAAAAGCAGTAAGAAAGCTATCTCAAATCAAACCTAATACTTAGACTGGGATAACTTTCTTACTACTTTCTAAAGCAGCTTTTTAGTATAAAAATTTATTGTTAAATTTTTTTTTTTACTAAATAACTACTTTACAAAATAGTAAGCAAATTATCCTAAATAAACCCTTACTTTCAATATTATGTTCATTGTAATTTCAAGTCATTGAAGAATTTGATTGTTTCATGTTACATTTAACCCTTACTTTCAATATTCAGCTTCTTCTCTCTCTGTCTCTCTTGGCCTTTCCTCACAGGTTTCTTCTTTCAGTACATGTTTTCTCTTATTAATAGTAGATAAATTGGTATCATCTAAGGTTGGTCCCATGAGCTCATAGTGCATGTGAGCTTATTTTGGTAAAGACAAGCATATGATTTGACTTATAGTGCCTAGTAATTTTTATTGGATTTAAAGTATATATATAGTTTCTTTTTTTTTTTTTATGGTTAAAATACTATGAAAGGAAATTATTCACCCTAAAGTAATTAATTCCATTAAGGGCAAAGTTAGAGATTTTTATTAGTGTGGTCATAAATTTATAATTTTTAAAATACTTTTCATTTAAAAGTTCATAGTAAAATAATATTTTAATTCTTCAAAAATATCAATATTTATTTTTACTAAATAATTATATTCTGTATTTTATATATCATATTAGTTGTTTTACTCATAAATTTATGTTCATCTTATTTCACTTTAAATATTTACATATTAATTTTATTAAAAAAGGAATTTATAATACATTATATATTATATATATATATATATATATTTGTGTTTGTGTGTGTGATAGTGAATTTTAAAGATGCAAATGTTAGGTTTTTCTAACATGACATTTATGAATTTAGTTATTATGTAGAAACTTGTGTCATGTGTAAAAAAGCTTATTCACCAAAAACTTTTGGTTTTGATTATTCCTAGTAAAAAATCTACATGAGCAAGACAATAAACTCTTTCATAGAAAGAAGTGATAATATAAGTAAAAAATAGTAGGAATTGATGTAAGGATTATAATTGTCCCAATGGATAAGAGATCTTCTACATACCCTTGAAGATACTGGCACAGAACATGACTCCTTAATTTTTACTATTTAAAATAATCTGAGTTTTCATTGATGGGCCAGTAGAGGCATGAGTGAAAGGCCATTCAAGCGAGAAATTATTATGTGCGGACATTGGACGGTCTGTAGACCAACCAGGACGCGTCAAGTTACCCGGTACACAACGGTACAAAGCACTGGTTTCGAGCAAAAAAGTGACTTGGCGCTTTCTAGTTGGTCTTCGGATACCGTCCAGTATTCGCACATAATAATTTTTCCATTCATGGAGTGTATGATATAATAAGGTGTATACCTCACCCAGGGATGATGTGACACTTTCTATATCATGGAGAAGACCAAAGATGTATGTTATAGATTTTGATTATTTAAGAATTTTAAGGTTTGTGAGGGATGATTTTTTATTGGACTTATTTGAATTATTAATGGATTTTATGAATTATTGAACTTTGAAATATGTTGATTGGCTTATAAATCTTTAAACAACATGAAAGTAAGATCATAAGTTACTGATGGGGCTTAGGCTCATCTTCATAAGCTTTTATTTTTGTTATTTTTTAGGTTTTTGAATTATTGATGAAACTTTCAATTTTAAGGCCAAAAAAGTCTTAATAATTTACCTAAATTTCTATCCAAATTTTCAATTTAAAATGAAACCAAGAAAGTGTTTTATCTATTTTGCAAATCTTGAAATTATTTTCCATGTTTTATTTATCATTAGGAACGTGTGAAATTAGATAGAAATTTTCCAAACTATAGGCAAATTTAATGGGCATTAACCCATAAAAAAACCATATGAAGCACACTTCAATCTGAACCATTATTATAAGCATTTTGAAATAATTTAAGTATTTTATTTATTTTTAATCCTTTTCTCACTACCAAAAAACGCGCTCTTTCGCAGCGGTTTAGCGCAGCGGTTTTAAAAACCGCTGCAAAAACTGTAATTTAAAAAAAAAATTATCTATTTTGCAGCGGTTATAACCGATGCTATTTGCACCGGTTAAAACTGCTGGCAAAACCCAAATCTTATTTTAAGTAACCCGATCGAAGCCCTAAATCCTCAACTCCTTCTTCTTCGTTCGCGCGAACTGGCCGACTCCGGACGAAAATCTTCTCCTCGCGAATCCCGACCGATCGGTGCTTAATCACTGTGAGCCTCTTCGATCCCCTTCATCCTCTTCTTCTCTTTTTCTTCTCATTGTGTTTCTTCATGCATATACTTCGTTTGCATCATTAGGGTTTAAGTTAATCTACCGTAGGCGTAGCTTTGTCGTTTGTTTTTAAACATGATTCCTTATAAATTTTGCTCATTTGTTGATCTGGAGTTTGAAACCTAGCTTAGGACGACTTGAGAGCTGAAAGAGGAACGTTGATATCGCTCGAGCGTTTTGCATGTGCTGATAGAAATAGAAAATGTTAGAATCAGAACAATGTTATATTTCTGAAATTGTAAAAATGTAAACATAGTTGACGTTAAAGGAGATACATCTCACCCGTTTTTAGGCATAAAGTGTAGAATTCTTAGGCAAGGCTTGAGCCTTGGAAATGTTGTCTTTACATCACTTTTACTTCGTTTGGAACCACTAATTTCTAAAGCAGTTTTTAAGTATAAAAAATTTTAATTCATAAATTTTTTGTTGTAGAAAACTACTTTAAAAAGTAGTAAGAAAGCAACCCCAAACGAAGCCTTTGTGTCCTTTACTATTTTTTTGAATTGCATAAAGTTCTAACCTGTTTTGCATAATTTATATTCATGTTAACTTTAATCTATAAATATTTCCTCTTGATCATATAAAATTAATCTAATTTATTTCTCTTGTGAATGTATATCTTCTACTTATTGTAGAGCATGTAAAAACAATTTAAATCCAATTTTTACATTATTATATTTAAGTGATGCTACTTCCATCACTTTTTATTATAATCATTAATCAGTCTATCCACTATCCTTCATAATTTAGTCACATGTATATTATAACATTATTATTTCTATCATGATTAACTTGGTTACAACATAGCATCACTACCAAAAAACGCGCTCAAACATATGATTTAATTTTAATATAATCACTGCCAAATTAATGTGGTGACAATTAGTTGCGATCAAACATATGTAATCGCAAGTCATATTTGTAATATTTGTAATATTGTGATCGTCAGCATAAATTTTAACTTATTAATTTATTCTAACTCATAGAAGACAAAAGCATAGTAAGAGGATGACAAGTATTAAATTATTTTCCTTCTATTTATGTTTTATTTATGGTGGGGTACTCTAAGCACAAAGTGGGCAGAGAAAACAACAAAAAACCAAACCAACCTCCTCACTAACCCTAGTCCTTTCTTGCTTCTATTCTTGCACCACAATGACACTTAACACAAACTAGTAAATTAAGGTGAGGACCAAAACCAAGAGCTCACTATCTACCTTTCTCTAACCTAAATTCCAACTCATCACCTTATTGATTGCTTATTAAATGTGTATTTTTTTAGTGCTTTACAGGCTTGATGGATAAGAGTTGGATGTCAAAATCAAAATGGAGTAGTGATTATATTGAAGGTGTTGATAATTTTTTAAAATTTGCAACACAAGGTCAAAGTTCAACACAAAAAATTTTATGTCCATGCAAATTATGCATTAACAGATATTTTCATTATGTAAAAGAAGTCAAGTTACATTTACTCTCCAAAGGAATTTTTCCTGGATATGTTGTTTGGAATCGACATGGAGAGGAACTTGCTTGTTTAGCTGAAGTTACAAGATCAGATACATGTACTGATACCAGTAATGTTGTTGAAGTACAAACTGAAGGCGAGTTGCACAGATCAAATGATATAGAAGGATTGTTAAGGGACACATTCTGCTCAGTCAATGCCAATTTAGATGACGAACATAATGAAAATAACATAGATTTGACAAATGATGAAGCAATGAAATATGGTGATTTATTGCTAGAAGCAGGATCAGAATTATACCCTGGTTGTAAGTCATTCACAAAGTTATCTTTCATCTTACATTTATTTCGCCTAAAGTGCTTACACTCTTGGTCTGCAAAATCTTTTGATCAACTGATTGAGTTATTGATTGAAGCTTTCCCTGATGGTTCATTGCTACCTAAAAATACGTATGAAGTGAAGAAGATAATGAAAGTGTTTGATCTTGGATATATAAAGATAGATGCATGTCCAAATGATTGTTGTTTATTTTGGAAAGATAGATCTATTCAAGAGGTTGTCATATTTGTGGTTCTTCACGGTGGATAGGGGCTAAAAAAATTCAGCTAGAGGAAAGAAAAATCAAATGAAGTCTGCTAAGGTTGTTCGATACTTCCCATTGATTCCTAGGCTTCAAAGATTGTTTAAAACAAAAAAATCAGCTGAAGAGATGATTTGGCATGCCAAATAGAGAAATATAGATGGGTTGTTACGACATCCAGCTGATGGAGAAGCTTGGAAATCCTTTGACTCTCGATATCCTGATTTTGCTTCAGATCCACGTAATGTTCGCCTCGCTTTAGCCAGTGATGGTTTTAATCCATTTAAGCTTATGAGTAATACATACAGCATTTGGCCCATACTTTTGGTTCCTTATAACATGCCTCCTTGGATTGCAATGAAACAATCGTCTTTCATTCTATCTACTATTATACCAGGGGAGAAGAGTCCAGAAAATAATATAGATATCTATATCCAACCACTAATAAATGAGTTGTCTGAACTATGGCATGGAGTCATTTCCTATGATGCAGCATCTGGACAATCTTTTAACTTACGAGCTACATTAATGTGGACGATCAATGATTTTCCGGCTTATGGTATGCTTTCTGGTTGGAGCACTAAAGGTAGATTTGCTTGTCCTTGTTGTGCCAAAAATACAGAGTCTTTATGGTTATATAAGGGAAAGAAATTCTCATATATGGGTCATCGTCGTTGGCTACCAGAAAATCACTTATTCCGTCGACAGAAATAGTACTTTGACAATACAGAAGAGATCCGTAAAGCACCTAGAAGGAATACTGGTAGTGATATTTTACAAAAATTACAAAATGTTCAGTTTGATTTGGGCAAATCCAGAAGCTTGAAAAGAGGGCGTACAGTAGAATTCAGTGAGCATCATATTTGGAAGAAAAAATCAATTTTCTTTGAGCTACCTTATTGGGAGTATAATTTACTACCACGCAATCTTGATGTCATGCATATTGAAAAAAATGTATGTGATAATTTCATTGGCACAATACTTGATCTTGATAAATCTAAAGATAACTTGCAAGCACGCCAAGATTTAGTTGACATTGGAATTAAAGCCGAGCTGCATCCACAAATTCTTGAAGATGGTTCATATTTATTGCCACCAACCTGCTTCACAATGTCAAAAAAAGAGAAACTGATGTTTTGTCAAGTTTTGAAAAATATGAAAATGCCCAAAGGTTATGCATCTAATATCTCAAGGTGTATTAACGTTGCTGAATGTAAGATTGTGGGCTTAAAAAGTCATGATTGTCATGTGCTAATTGAAGAACTTCTACCTATTGCTTTGAGGTCATGTTCTCCATCTGATGAAATTATACATATTCTAGTGGAGATTTCAAAATTTTTGAAGTCAATTTGTGCCAAGGTTATTGATCCAAAAGAGTTGGACATACTCCAGAATAATATTGCAATAACATTGTGTAAAATGGAAAGATCAATACTCCCATCATTCTTCACGATCATGGTTCATTTACTTATTCACTTGGCCGAGGAAGTAAAATTAGGTGGTCCGATTCAGTATAGATGGATGTATCCATTTGAGAGGTATTTCAATTGTAATTACTAATTCAAGTTATTATTGTTTTTCTTGACATAATCTCAAAAAGGTTTTTATTATTGCAGATTTTTTATAGTATTAAAAGACTATGTAGCTAACAAAGCACAACCTGAAGGTTCTATTGCGGAGGGTTATATTGCTAAAGAAGGGATAACTTTCTGTTCTAAATATCTTGAGCGACCTCAATTTTTGAATAAAGCCGCAACAACAACTGATGCACAATTTATTTTTAAATTTTCAAGTGGTGGTACTCCTTTGGGAAAGGTGACTTCATTCATCTTAGATGATAATTCTTTGGTTCAGGCACATAGATATGTTCTCCGGCATTGTGATAATATTGAAAGTTATAGACAACTTTTCAAAGATAGAGAGAGAAGAAAGCGACGCGGGCATACACATCTAACATATATAGATTTAGAGAGACTTATTAATGAAATATTTCACGAGTGGTTGCGTGATACGGTACGCTCTATTTTTAAACTTACATTGTTATTTAATATTAAATATATCATGACATAATAAATATTTTTTTTTATTCCTTGTTAGATTTCAAGTTCTAATGATTTGGAAATCTCAGAAGAAATCAAAGCACTGGCTAAGGGCCCCAACAAAATTGCAAACAGATATAAGGGTCTACTCATTAATGGTTATATTTTCATACTAAAGAACGAGATGAAGGCAAAAAAACCCAGAATTTTGGTGTTGTTAATACAACAGAGATTTGAAATTTTAGTTATTATGGAAAAATTAATGATATTATTGAAATTAATTACTCTAACATATTCAAGGTGATATTATTCAAATGTGATTGGGCAAACACAAGTTCAACAGGCATAAAATAAGATGAATTTGGTTACACACTTGTGAACTTCTCAAGGCTTATTCATATAGGTCAGAAAATCCATGATGATCCTTTTGTTTTCTCTTCACAAGTGGAGCCTATATTTTACATTGAAGATGCTAAAAATCTGAATTGGAATTTTATTGTGAGAGTTAAACCACGAGATGCATTTGATTGTAATATTTCCTTATGACTACTATGTTGAAGAAGTACTATGTTGTCATGTTTGATGAAGTACATCTTGTGTTTGCTAGTTTCAACTAATAAAAGTTGTAGCATTTTGATATTTATCATGATTTTCTCTGAATTGAATGATATGTTGCTAATTAAAGTTGTAGAATTATAATGATGTTAGAAACTTGATGGTTGTATTAGCTTTTGGCCAACTATTTCATTTTATGATGCTTGCAATACAAAGGTTTTCTCTAATACAAGTGAATATTTTTACCTCTCATGAAAGCCAGACAGCAATGTCTGTCTTCTTCTTCTTCAAGTTTCAGGCTTTCAGCGCCCGAGCGTGGCAAAGGAGAACTGTCAATCAAACGGCAAGCTAACTTCTTTGTTTATTGATTTGCCTACTTACTGGAGGTAAGTATTTATAGCCTTGCATTCATTGGCCGTTGAAAAATCAATATGTAGCTTCTCTTATCAGAAAAATTACTAAACGACTGTAATTAGTTCGTAGAAAATGGCAGGAGGTAGCCGTTTATTTGTGTTTTTCTGTATTATTTTGTGGAGTATATATATAAGAATCATTATGGAGCTATCAATCACAGTATATATATAAATAGCAGTTATAGTAAAAAACCTTTTGCTAGACAGGCGGTATAACAGAAACTTAATCAAATTTATACTCATAGAGACGTAGTGCATTAGTGTAAAAAACTACATTTAGTTTTACACCAACCCTGAATTAAAAATTATATTAAAAAAAACAAGCTTTGACTAGAACACTTGTACCAGACATCTATAACCCTTATTGTAAAAAACTGTGGTGAATTGAAAATTTGTTGATTTTTGCTCGGAAGATCTGTGATTGAGCTGCTACTTGTAAATCAGAAATTAATTTTACTTTTTGGTTGTAGCATTTTTTTTATTGCAATCTTCTCACAGAATATTATCGACATGATCATATTTAAACCTTTGTTTTCTTCACCTTAATTCTCTCTTTTGGTTTCCTAAAAACAACTTTTAATTTTTTTTCATTGCAGAAAATGGCAGGAGGTAGTCGTTTCAGACAAGCAAAGAAGGTAGTTTGTAGAGGTGGATCAAGTAGAGGAGGATCAAGTAGAGGTGAAACCAGTAGGGAGACTGAATCAATTACACCTTCTACTTCAGTACACCCAGATTCGCAAGAAGAGATTGAGTGCAGTGGGACACAACAGGCTTCACAACATTCATTTGGTGGTGCAGCTCCAGCCACACAAGAGGGGATATGGCTCGTCGGTATGATTTTTTTTATAACAATCATTTTATTTTAAATGAATTATGTAGATGAGCAAGGACCTATCATGCTTATTAATTTATGTGGAATTATGTAGATGAGCAAGGAAATCCTTCAAGGCGTAGGGGGAGAACAACATGTGCTGATATACAGAATATGCCGCCAGGGACACGAATTCATATAGAAGTTAATGAAAACAACATCCCTTGTAACATACCTGAGTCGACTTTGCTAGGAACATATCTTGGTGTTGTTGCAAGAGACCCTGTTTTGGCTCCAATATCATTCCCTGATTGGAGAAATAAGGGTATGGAGCCATATAAGAAAAAGATGTTAGCTGAAGTTGAGGTATATTTATTTCATAGCAAATTTGAATTTTTTATGTTTTACATTATTAACCATATCATATTTGTAATTGCAGTCTAAATTTGAGTTTCCTATAAATTGAGAATATTAATCAGCAATTTTATTTTTAATGGATCGCCATTTTTTTAATTTCTATAGAGGGCATATAAATGATTTTGGGTTTCATTTAATATTGTTAGGAATTTTTAAAAGTTTAAAAAGTAAATAAGGCTTTATTTGTGATAGTTTTCTTCCTATTTTTTAAAAGCATCTTTTTAGGATTTTGTTTGAGACTGTTTTTTTCTGCTTTCTAAAGTAGTTTTTTAGTACAAAAATTTCTTGAACTAGAAATTTTTATGCTAGAAAATTGCTTTAGAAAACAATGAGAAAGCTATCCCAAATCAAGCCTAGTATGAAAATTTCATTAAAACGGTATGAAAATTCTCTAACTAGAATAAGGCTTCGTTTGTGACGGCTTTTTTATTGCTTTCTAAAACGGAGTTTTAGTACAAAAATAAAAATTTTTGTACTAAAACTCCGTTTTAGAAAGCAGTAAAAAAGTAGTTCCAAACGAAACCTAAGTCTAAAATGCACTTTTCTGATTATCACTTAGGCTTCGTTTGGGACATCTTTTTTATTGCTTTCTGAAACAGAGTTTTAGTACAAAAATAAAAAAATTTGTACTAAAACTCCATTTTAGAAAGCAGTAAAAAAGCCGTCCCAAACGAAGCCTTAGAAATTCCTGAATAAGGATTCATTTGGGACAACTTTCTTACTGCTTTCTAAAATATTTTTTAGTACAAAAAATTTTAATTCAAGAAATTTTATACAAAAAAATTTCTTCAGAAAGTAATAAGAAAGTTGTCCCAAATGAAGTCTAAGCCATTATTTTCGTTAGTTCTAGCCCACTCCAATAATTTTCAAGCATTCTATGCTCATAAATTCCATCCTTCAAATCTTGGACCATTCAATAGAATTCTTCCATAGAAGTGGCCATAGAAGTGGAGCCCATATATCATGCACCAAAGGGTTTACCTTTCAATCTTAAAACTAAACACCATCAATACTTAACCCTAATTTTTCATAATAGATACAATTTAATGATAAGAGTATTAAAACTCTTTCCCATTCAATCAGTCATAATATGATTGGTAATACAAGTCATCCCGTTAGGATTAGGGGTATTATTGTGACCCATATTTTGATTAAAAAACACCCCAATAAATTATATACCTCATAGGAACATTGATCAATTTTGAGAAAGTTTCACTAATGCCTAACCAAATTCCATTTGTAGGCTTGTTATTTTTTAGATGAGCCTAATTTACCCAATTAGACCATATTCCCTGAAGTGACTTTTTTATTTAAGTTAAATTAGACCAAACTGTTTTACCAAATTCTCTGACTAGAATAAGTCTAAAATGCCTCTAACACTACACTATCTCTAGTTTTGGATTCTTCAATTTTGCTCAGTACATTGTACCAAAAATAATTAATGACACATAATAAAATATGCAATTTATAAACCAAGAAAAATAAGTAAATAATCATCCAATAATATTTGTATTTATCAAAACATAAGGAGATTGAGTTGATGTTTTATTGAATTTTAATTATTTTTAAAAATTTTGCAATTTTCTAAATTATTTAATCCATTAAATTGAGGGGTCAAAAGTTAACTTTTTTATTTAAGTTGAATTATAGAATTTTGACATTTTTCCTAAATACTAAACCCTAAAGTGAGTAATTAAACACTAGATTTGAATTTGAACTTCAATTGACCAAAAAGTTGACATTTTGACTTTGATTGATTTGTGGAGGTTTGATATTTTTAATAAATACTAGACCCTTAATGGAGTCAAATGCCTTTAAGTTTGTTCGATTTGAAATTTTCTAGAATTAATTATGAATTTTCAAAATTTTGGTACTTAATTAAATTATTAAATTGTTTAATTAAGAGGGTTTTAATGATTATGCTCTAAACTCATTCTAAACTTCATGAAATCACTCCAAAAGTAATAGATTACCTATGGGATTATTCTCAAGTGTTTGAATTTTATTTGGAATTTTTTATTATTTTTAAATATTTAATAAATTAAATATTAATTTTCCTTAAAAATTAAATTAAGGTTAAATTAAAAGTCCAATCATTGGGCTTTTAACTTTTTTAGTTAGAAGGTTTAATTTTAAACAATTTGACATATTTTTTATATTTTTGGATTTAATTTAGATTTATTATATTTTTTTTTAAGTTTTAGGGTTCTTAAAAAGGCTCAATTTTGACTTAGCTAATTTCTAACATCAAGAGCTTCAATTCAGCAAAATTTGAACCTAAGGTGTGAAATGTCACTAAGTTTAATGTTGCAAAATTTCAACCATATTCGATGTGTGTAAAATTTCTTAAAAAAATTTCAAGTTGTCTTGACCTTGACCTAATTATTTTTCTTGTGTGTCACAAGTGTTCCAATGGGCTTGAATCTTTGCCCAGCTAATCCTAACACAAATACAAGTACACCACAAAAAAAAAACATAGCCTAATTCTACCAATTTGAAGAGTTATGAATTTTCAAAACTTTGGTTCCAAAATGGACCCATTACTTTGTAAATTCACACCACATAAATCCATTGAAAATTTAGACCTAAGAAAAATGCAAGAAAAAGCCTAAGATGCTCCAAAAAATTCCACCAAAAGTTTCATCCAATTTGACCACTAGATTGTGAGAAATTTGATAAAATTAAAATTTAAACAAACTTAAATAACTCACAATTTAGTGATTAAAATACTTTAATTTTAATAAATACTACCTTTCATATGACCCAAAAATCACTTAATATAGTGAAAATTTTGATTTTCTATAAATTTTTAAAATTCTTGGCATTTAAATTGAATTTTTAAATCAATTATTAATCAAATTGACCGTCGATGCCATTCTGCCAATCACTAGCAATGATTGGTGAGAGAAAACAATGGCATGATGGTGGGGGCAATGGTGACTAACATGTGGCGAGACATGCATATAACTATTATCACTCACTTAACCATGTTGGATAGAATCTGGTCCATCTAATTCACGTGGATTGATTCGACGGATAATGATTATGCCACATGTCCACCCAAGAATAAAACTACTCGTGTTTAAGTCCCATGGTTCTATGGATAGGCCTTGGGCAATGTGGCACATTATGGGCCATCCGATCTCGTAGGAGGAAAGATCAAAAGGCTTAGATTGATTCTGAGTCAATAGTTCAAAAATGAACTAAAAATTTAAATGCCCAAAACTCTCAAAATACTCAACCAAATTTAACAAGTTTTGAAACATAAGTTCATAATGGTCTAATCTTCTCATGCCTAGAGTTTGGAGGCTCCATGTATTATAGATTTTTAGCAATTTCAATTTTAACTTTTACCTAAAAGTTGAGATGTTTTACAAACTAATTGATGGATTTTTGAATTCATGGGATCCTTTTTCTTCTGGTGAATTCCTCTCCAAGTTTGTAGAAGGCTCCACAAGCTCATGCTATTTGTATTAAAAGTTGTTGAAGAAAACTCACTTTCTCTTACTAGAACCTTCTCTATTTATGAAAATAGTGATTTGAGGCTTGGACTTTATGGAGGAAAAATAGGGAAGGCTAGGGAAATGACTAGAGAGGATGGGGGAAAGACTTAGAGGGTTGGGGGATATTGGAGGATAGTTTTGAATGAATTAGAGTGGGTTATTTTCTTTAGGTCAAAATCCCTACACTTAACCCATTGCTTTTGGAATAGATGGCTTAGATCCATTTGGGGGAGGCTTGGATGCAGATAGGGGTGTCAATATTTGACAACAACAACAACATCATCAAGCCTCTATCCCAATATGTGGGGTCAGCTACATGAATCCTTTTCCTCCATTATGTCCTATTAAAAGTAAAATTCTCGTTTAAATCTAATAAAGAAAGGTTATTCCTAATATTTTCTAACCAAGTCTTTTTAGGTATGCCTCTACCTTTCTTAACATAAGTCAAATCTAATACCTCTACTCTCCTAACTGGGTCATTGGAAGGCCACCATTTTATGTGACCAAAGCATCTAAGGAAACTCTCTCTAATCTTATCTTCTACTGGAGCAACTCCAACCTTTTCACGTATATGCTCATTTTGTATCCTATCTCTAAGGGTAAAGCCACTCATTCATCTGATCATCCTCATCTCTGCCACACTTAACTTAGTATTATGCTTCTCTTTTAATGGCCAACATTTGGCACCATAAAGCATTGCAGGACTCACCACCATCTTATAGAATTTTCCCTTAAGTTTGAGGTGTACTTTTCTATCACACAACAAGCCCGATACATTCCTCCACTTCAACCATCCAACTTGAATTATGTTATAATATCCCCATCTAGTTCACCATCACTCTGAACAATAGATCCAAGATATCTAAAACATGTACTCTTATTAATGACTAGATCACCCAAAGTCACAATCCCCTCACTAGTTCTATTACCACAAAAATTACACTCCATATATTCCATTTTAGATCTACTCAAGCGAAAACCTTTAGACTCTAAGGTTGACCTCTATAATTCAAGTTTATCTTCAACTCCCTCTCTAGTCTTATCAACAAGAAGAATATCATCAGCAAAAAGCATACACCAAGGTACATCTTCTTACAAATGTCTAGTGAGAACATCCATGACTAAAGCAAAAAGATATGGGCTTAAGGCTGATCCTTGATGTAACCCAACTGAAATAGGGAAATACTTGGTCAAACCACCTTGTGTTTGAACACAAGTAATAACTCATGCATATATATCTTTAATGATTTGAATATAAGTGTTATTAACTCCTTTCTTATCAAGAACTCTCCACAGCACTTCTCTTAAAACTTTATCATTTGCTTTTTCTAAAGCAATAAATATCATATGTATATCCTCCTTATTTTCTCTATATTTCTCCATCAAACCTCTTAATAAATGTATGACTTCCATAGTTGATCTACCCGGCATGAATCTAAATTAATTTTGAGAAACATTAGTATCACACTGCAACCTATGTTCCATAACTCGCTCCCATAGTTTTAAAGTATGACACATTAACTTAATTCATCTATAATTTGCACAATCTTGTGCATCACTTTATTCTTTAAAATAGGAATTAACACACTCCTTCTCCACTCATCTGGGATCTTTTTAGTCTTCAAAATAGTATTAAAAAGTTTAGTAAGCCAAGAAATTCATTCATCTCCTAAGCATTTCCTCTATTGGAATATCATCAGGTCCAATAGCTTTTCCACCCTTCATTTTCTTCAAAGCCTCTCTAACTTTGATCTTACTAATATGCCGATAAAAAATAGAAATCTTTATTTTCATTTAGGGTGCTAAGGTCACTACAATCAATCTTATTTTCATAATCTTCATTAAAAAGTTCATCAAAATATCTCATCCACCTTTGTTGAATATCATATTTTAATAAAGGTATTTTTTGATCTTCATCCTTAATACACTTCACTTGAACAAAATCCTTACTACTCCTATATCTTTATTTAGCTAATTTATACATATTTCATTCTCCCTCCTTAGTATCTAATCTATTATATAAATCACTAAAAGTTAAGGTATTTGCATCGCATATTGCTTTCTTAGATTCCTTACGAGCCTCTTTATATCTTTCCCAGTTGTCAAAATTTTTAGAATTAAATCAATTTTTATAACAAATCTTTTTATTTTTAATCTTTTCTTACACATTTGGATTCCGCCATTAACTATTTTACTATTAGGAACTTTTCCCTTTGATACTCCAAGCACATCTTTTGTAATTTCTTAATATTACTAGTCCTTTTTCCCACATAATATTAGTATCCTCAAACACAGACAAAATCTTAAGATCTAAAATCTTACTCTCAAAAATATTTTTGTTAATATTTTTTAAATGCCCCCATCTAATCCTAGAATATCATTTTACTTTATTTTTTATTTTCTACCCTTAAAGTCCAAAACTAATTATCATTGTTGTGTACATAAATTTTCACTCGGAATAACTTTACAATCTTTACATTCTAACTAATCTAATTTTCTTATAAGAAAATAGTCAATCTAAGTTGTACTATAACCATTTTTATAAGTGATGAGATGCTTATTCTTTTTCTTAAATAAGATATTAGCAATTAAAAAATCATAAGCTAAACAAAAATCTAATATGGTCTTACCACATTCATTTGTCATTTCAAACTCATGGCTACCATGAATGCTTTTAAAATCATATACCTTTCTACCAACATGTCCATTTAAATCTCCTCCAATAAAAACTTTTTCTTCAAGTGGAATCTTTTGAATTAATTCTTCTAAGTCATTCCAAATTTAATTTAGAACTCATATCCAAACTTACTTGAGGAGCATAAGCACTTATAATATTAACAATCTTAGCATCAACAACAATCTTTACAGATATAATCATATCTCCAATCCTATTAATTTTTATAATATTATCCTTCAAACTCTTATCTATAATAGCACCTACATCATTTCTAGTACGACTCTTACCCGAATACCAAAGTTTAAATCCTAAACTATTAATTTCCTTAACCTTCACTCCAGCCCATTTAGTTTCCTGGATGATCAAAATATTTAACCTCTTATGAATCATAATATCTTTTAATTCCATTAATTTTCCTTTAAGGGAACCTATATTCAAAGTTCATAATCTAATTTAGTTTCATATTTTTTTAGTATCACGGACTAGCTTCTTTTCCCACATTCGTACTTGATGTGGGAACCCTTGCCTATTTAACAGTGCACCCAGGCACCGGTGTAGCGGCCCTTGTACACTTGTCATTGTATTCAAGCCATACAACACGTTGCTTCCAAGGGACGCTTTAGCATTAACAGAATTTCTTAAAGGATACATGTCATTAAATATTTGACAAGTTTTATGCTGGCTATCGACTACCTAATGCAACCCTCCACTTTTCTCATCCAATACTTAGGACCTGGCAATGGCAGTGTTAATATTTGACACGACCCAAAAATATGACTTGAACCTAACAAGAAAATTTTGGGTTCAAGTCAACACAAATCAGAAATGGGTCATGTTTGGCTCCTAATTTTTTACTCCTTTCAAATTCTTAGTCGGGTTTGGGTTGACCCGTAAACCAAAAAATGTCCTAGGTTTGACCTGGAATCCTATTTTTTGTGTATTTATGAGATTTTTCCATGCTTCATAGCGAGCAAACTGTATTGCTTCCAATCAAAATTTTGTAACATTTGATCAAACAAGAAAGGAACATCATTCATGGACCAAAGTCAAACAACAATGATGAGAAAGAGAAGGTAAAAAGAGTAAACGAGCTCTCATCATTGCTTTTGATCAAAATGTTATAACTTCTGATCTGATCGAAAGGGAATGTCATCTATGGGGCAAAGTCAAACAGCTACTACAAGAAAGAGATGATAAAAAAACAAACCAAAGAAAGGGAGAAAGTTACCATCATAGCGAGAGAGCTCCAGTCGTTACTTCTTATCAAAATGTTAAAACTTTCATCATCAAAGGAGCAAAGTCAAATTGCAATGAAGGAGCCAAAGAAGCGACTCTTGTTATCTCCACACCTTTGAGGCTCCAACCTTCTGGTTGTTTCCGATCAAAATGTTGTAACTTCCGTCATCATAGGAGCAAAGTTAAACTACAATGAAGGAGCCAAAGAAGTGACTCGTGTAATCTCCACACCTTCGACCTCCTAGTTGCTTGTGATCAAAATGTTATAAGGCTCATCTTCAGAGGAGCGAAGTCGAACTGCAACGATGGAGCCAAAGAAGCAACTCGTGCAATTTCCACACCTCCTGCAAAATAAAGCCAAACAAAAATTACAAACCTAACCCATTTTTCTTTTGATCAAAATATGTAAATCAGGTTCAAGTCTAAAAAGTTGACCCATTTTAAAAAATGGGTCATGTTCGGGTCGGGTCAAAAAGTCTTGGGTTGGACCCAAACCCGACCCGTGACCCGATTTTGATAGCCCTAGATGTATGTCATGTGTCTCCCAAGGCTGTTAGAAGCAAGGAGGGAGGCTGGTTTATGAGAGGGACTCCTTGGCTCATATGGAGAGGGGAGCACATGCTTTTTTTATCATTAAGTTAAACCATGCATTAAGCATTGGTTAGGGGCTACACCAAGGCTTCTTTGGGAGTGGAGTGTGCTGCTCTACAGTAGATTAGAGTAGAATTTGAATTGAGGAATGGATTTCCAAGGTGACATGGCGACTTAAGCCCATGTGAGAGCATGTTAGACCATTTAACAGGTCAAACTAGTCAATGGGGATAATGTGGCAATCAAGGAGGTGCATTTTATTGCTCGAGTCATTAGTCAAGTGTTAAAAACCATGCGTATGGAGTTTTGACCAGATGCATGAAGATAGAGAGGGTTTTGACCCCTTCAATTGAGTTGACCAAGTCAAATCAAGTGATATTTGACTTGAGAAAAACTTTGACATGTGTGGGTTGTGCAATTGAAGGATTTTGAAGTGTTAAATTAGTTTTAAATGGCTTGATATATTGAATTTGACATTAGTGTAGGTTAAGGATTGATTTGGACGATCATGGTTGACTTGGCCAACCTAACTAACCCATGGGTTGGGTTTAGTTCCAACAACTTCAAATGAGTGATTTGACACTAATGGAGGTGGTCTTACTTATTGGAATTGTCATTTGAGTTAAAATAACAATTTGGACCCTTAAAGAACAATTTGGTCAACATGAGTTGACTTGGTCAACCATACATTACCAAGGCTTGAATTTGAGTCCAATGCACTCCTTATGAATTTTAGGATGCATGGAGGAGGTTTTAAGGTTTCAATTGGCTAGGCCATACTGAAGTTTGGAGAAAATTTCAATTTTTCCCATAAGGGGCATTTTGGTCATTTGGACCCTAGTCAACTGTGAGTCAACTTGAGTCCTCCAAAGTGCAATTTTATGTTCAACATGTCATAAAAAGGTTTATGTTCATGGTCAACTATTTTGGGGAAGGCCCTAAGGTCAAATTACATAAGGTGGAAGGTTTAGTAGCATATGTTATAAATATTTGAAGGTTTCGTAGCCTTTGGATTTCAATCGAGTTTCTAGGGTTAGAGGTCTCATATTGGCTAAAATTTGGAGGGTTGACCCTAAGGATATGCCTAATCAATATTCAAGTAATATATCATGAATTGAGGCTCATTTGATTGGGTTTTGAGATGACTAAAGAATCACCTATAGGGGTATTACAACATGGGCATTTGCCTTGAATTCTAGATTTGAATGCAATTTTGAGTTTGATTGATTGAATTTAAATTATCAAAATCAATAGCAATAAATGAGTTGATTGTTTATGATTGGATAGAGGGAATCAAGTGGTGATCACTAAGTGTTAGTGCACTGAGTTGGGCTGTGTACTACGACACCTGACTATAGTGCAGGGTTACAACTCTTAGTGATTTTGTATTAATGTCGATTGGATGATTAAGGTTGATTGAATTTTGATCAAAGTTTGATTGAAGCTTGGATTAAATTTTGATTGAAGACTATATTGAAGTTTGGATTAAGGATCAAATTGATGATTGGATTGAGTCATAGATGACTAAGAACTTGTTGATTATCAACCACCATATCAACCCATAAAAGTCTGGATGGGTCTTGATGATCTTATACAAAAATGAGGTTAACAATGTTGCGGTGTTAGGTTGGAACATTGCATCACTATGCATTGAAAAATAATTTTAAAGATAAAATGCCTCTGTACTTAACCATTTTCATCCCTCTGTTATTTGGCTTACTAAGAAGAAGTGGGATTTTATTTGTCAGTTCATTTCACTGCTTCTACAAAAAATATTCTGATTATTTTATGTTGCTTCTATCCTTTCTTTATTTTTTCTAATTTAGATTCTAGGATTAGTTATTTGACTTTGATCAATTGTTATTACATTTTTTGTAGTTTTAGTGAACTTCCACTATACAACTTTGATATATTATAATATTGATTATTCTGGTAATTTTTGATTATATGCTTTTGTATTTTCACTAGTTAAAACATTATTTATTACATATTGCATAATTTGAGTAAAAATAATGATTTGGGCATTTTGAATTAATTATACTGTTAATGCGAGAGTGAGAATATACATGTGAATAAGTAATATTTAGTTGTTATTACTTTTGCAGTATTATATGTATAATAATAAGAAGGCTAGTTTAAACTGAGATTAATTGGAAATACAATTAAACATTTTCAAAATACAAGTCAAACCATTTGTCCATTGATCAAAGTTGGTTTGACCATGGTGAATCCTTAAACCCTAGAAATACTTGAAAACTTAAAGTGTTAGGAAAGTTGCTATTTGCATGTTTTACATTCTTGCAACTTGTATAGTTTTGATTATTTCAAATATTATTGTTTTATGTGTTGTTATCTCCTAATATTTTTTGGAAGATTTGTTTTGCTCTTGTGTGTACTAATATTTCAGGAAAATCGAACCCCAGACTACGAAGACTTCAAATCAGATTCAGCATGAGATACTTTGTGAATTTGAAGCTTGTACTTTTTATTTGAATTAAATTTGAGAGGGAAGGATTGTAATTGAGTGAATAAATTTACACACTTAAAGGAGATCTTGAAAAAGTTTTTGTACTGGTCGTACGGGACGAACATTGTTCGTATAGGACGATCAGATCAGTTATCTCCTTGTAAGAGCAATGGAACGAACAGGAACTGAACTGGAAAATTTTTCTAAGGAATGATCGTCCAGACAAAATCATTTTTTGTCCCAGGACGAGTTTCTCACTGTAAAAATTTCGTCCAGACGAAGTCCAGTTCGTCCAGGACGATGGGAACCGACTATGGCAGTTTCTAGCAATGTTCTGCAGTTTTCGAAACCAACTTTTGATATAACTGTTCGTACCGGACGAAATGTTTCGTCCCGGGACGAACCAATTTCGTCCAGGACGAAATTGGTTCGTACAGATGAACAAATGGTTCGTACGGGACAGTTTTTTACTCAGTTCGTCTGTACTAACGCAATTTTGTACGGGACGATCCAGTGCGCAGAAAACTTGTTTTTAGCAGTTTTTTGGCGGTTTTTCATGTCCTTTCTATATAAGGAGTCCTATAAACTATTACAAGTACCTTTGGAGTTATTTTCTCTTGAGAGGGATCATTGAGAGGGAGAAGATCCTTGGAGGGGATTTCAAGGGAGTGTGGAGGGGATATTCACACGGTTGCTCCGGCGAAGGCTCTCAAGTGAAGTTCAACAACATTGGTCCGATTCTCTGCCGACACTTGGAGAGTGTAAAAGGACGACAAAGTGTATCTTTGACAACCATTGTGTCTTCGTTTTTTGGGAGAAAACTAGAAGAGAGAACTTGAAAGGGAGAGAGGAAAGGGTGGAGTTTGAGAGGGAGAAGATCCTTGGAGGGGATTTCAAGGGAGTGTGGAGGGGATATTCACACGGTTGCTCCGGCGAACATGCACTTCAGTACCATCGGATTCAAGGGTCATCTTGAGAGAAGTTTTGGCAAGAAGAAGATCTCTTTGGTGTCAAAGAACCCGGCTACTACGCCGCACCGGGGAAGGTGAAAGTGATTTTGTACAGGCTTCTCCGCCTTGCTGTGGGGGCAAAAGGAGAGTCACTTTGTGGTATTAGTGCAATACTCGGAGGGTGCCTCCGGGGAGTGGACGTAGATCAAGATTTGACCGAACCACTATAAATGTGGTGTATTCTTTCTTATTTTTCTTCTGCATTTAATTTCATTGCAAGTTGTTTACTCTAGTTGAAAAGTTTATTTTTTAAACTTTAAATTTAACTTGCATTAATAATTAAAAAGGTTTTCTAAAAATCCAAGAGTATAAGTATAATTTTTAAATTACCAATTCACCCCCCCCCCCCCCCTCTTGGTTAGCCTTGGGACATTTAGTTAGGCTTAACATCCTAATTCATATTGAAGGAGTTCCAACATAAAGTACCCATGAAGCTTAGGAATTGAGTTCATGAACTCTTAATCAATTTTAAGTATGTTCTGACTCAAGATTGACCCATGATCAAATCCTTTAAACCATGGTCAACCCAAGTTTGACCAAAAATTTAAGAAACCCTAAAACCACATTCAAGAACCCAATTTGAGTCAGTTTCCCTTGATAAAGGTTGTAAATGATTTCTAATGCATATTAAATTCATTTGAAACCAACTCAAGCTATTGGTCAACCTATTTCACTTAAAAGAATAAAATTATCAAAATGCCCCTCAAATTCCTTATGTGTACTCCTTAAATCAAATCTCTAAACCAAATCTTAGAATTGATTTTAAATGTTCCAACATCCATTATAAGAATATTTGGAATCATTACCTACCCTTAGTTAACCTTTTTAATAAAAGAAGTGCCAAATTACCAAATTATTTCTATAAGACCCAAACCATTGACTCTGGACTAGCATTGGTCCTAAATGATTCTAATTATGTTTAGAGACATTTGGAAGCCTACTTGACCTTTGGTAAACCCTATTGGCCATGAAAGCCAAAAATTAATAAAATACCCCTTAAGCACTTACACATGTAGTTTTTAATAAACCATGTGACATAATAATCAATTTAAGGCGATCTAAGATCATTCAAATGCCATCTAGGCTTACCCCTAACCTATGTTAGACCCATGTTCATAATGGTTAGCTTAATAAGAACAAATTTCCCCAAAGGATCCTATCCTACCTATCTTAGGAAAATGTCTTCCAATTAACTTTAGATTTGGATTCAAATTCTTTAAACCTATTCAAGGATCATTATTGCCTTCCCTTAATCTATGGAAAACTCTAATTTACCATTATTATGTCGAAATTCACAAATTACCTCTTAAAGACCAACCATAGCTTTCCTAGAATTAACTTACCTAGGCTTTAACCAAGCCTCACCAAAATTTTCTTATAGGACCACAATACTAAACCAAATAACCCTAGCTAACCCAATCAACTTAGGCTGGCCCAAGTGGGTCAAACGACTTAACCCAAGTACATAATAAGCTTAAAGCTCAATTCATTCTATCTTAAGTTAAATAAGACCCTTAGAATCTAGCAAAACCCTTACTAAGTCAGCTAGTAAGGATAGGGTGGCTAAAATAAGCCATGGTTAAAATCCCAAGTGATCTCATTCTTTATTAAGGCCAGCCCAACCATCATGTGGCTCTAGGATCATTCCATGATATATGCAAGAATACCATAGGATAGTCCCTAATCACCAATTCTAGTTAGGGTGGCTAGTGATGGCAAGAATCCCATATATATGTATTTTTACAGTTTATCAATATTGGTCCCTAGCATAGAAATTTATAAACATAAAACCATCCCCTACATTCCCCAATGTGTGAGAGGCCACTCCCAAGAATTTCACACCTTTATTAAACTCATCCTCTAAATTTTCCAATGTGTGATACTTCGAGCAAGCTCCAACTAACCCTTCACAGGCAAAAATTCACTTACAATCGAGTCATTCCCAGCACTTTCAATCTTCAGTAAAGGTCTTCCTCAAAGTCAAGTGAAGTTAAATCCATGATCAATTACCCTTAGGAGCTACCTGATTTAGGTACAAGTTGTATCTAATTACAAGTTTTATATGGTTTCATACATTAAGAAACCAACTTGCAATCTAATGGGATGTAATTATTGGATTGTAATTCTATGTTCCTTTAATCCTTCTAAATTAATTTAATGGAGAACCTTCCAAAGATTTACCTAAATTTGTAATGCCCCAATATCAAAATTTGGAAGAATTTTATATTTGGGTGTTAAAAAATTGTATCAAAGCTATGATTATTGATAGAATTAAATTTTAACCAAAGCTGTAGGATTGATTATGTGTGGGGTTTATAAGGAGTAGTGTAAGGTGTATTGAGATACATTCGTGCATTCCTGAGCATGAGTTGTATATATGAATATATGTGACATAGATAACTGAATATACATTGAATATGCTTTTTGTTAAAGATATGTTTAATTGATCAAGCAGAAGAAGATGAATCTAAAAGAAAAAGAAATCAAAGGTAAACAATATACACGAGTAGTTCTAATTAAACATAAGGGTGTATTAAATTTTACTGATATGATTGCATGTGGTTAATGATTGAATGGCTAAACAGACTGAACAAATACTTTTAAGTAGAAACCTCCTTGAATTAAGAAATAGGTGAAGGTAGTAAAAAGAAGAATATGAAAGCACCTATAAAAAGTACTATGTAATATGTCTAGTGTAGAAAAAGGCATGCACTAAAATGTTATAGAATTACAATAGTAATTTAAAATAATAATATAATAATAGTAATTACTTAAAAAATAAAAAAAAATAAAAAAGATAATAATAATAATAATTTAATAATATTAATGAAAATGATTAATAATAATAATAATAATAATAATAATAATAATAATTTAAAATATAATTTTCTAATTTTTTAAAATAATTTTAAATAATTTTTCTATTTTTAAAAAAACTAACTAAAAAAATTAAAATGAATTAAAATTATTTAAAATTAAACGGCAACAGCGGCGACTGAATGGGCTATGTATCACTCTTCGGTTGGCCAGCGTAAGTCGTGAACACAGTTTCTAATCATGGGCAATGATTGCGCCGTCGCGCAATCATTGCCGCATGATTGCGGAATGATGTCCACGGCACTACCCGTCTTAACCACATCAGTGGTGATTTTGGACAGTCGGATCGCCAGCTATTCTTGATGTGTTAAGAAAGTTGCTACTTAGCTTTTGCATGTTTTATATTCTTGCAACTTGTATAGTTTCTATGATTCCAAATATTATTGTTCTAATTTTTATTTTCTCCTAACATTTTTTGGAAGAATTGTTTTTGCTCTTGTGTGGACTAACATTTCAGGATAATCATACTCCAGATTAATGAAGACTTCAAATCAAATGTAGCATAAGATAGTTTATAAATTGAAGTCTGTATTTTTCACTTTATTGAGTCTAAGAGAGTGTAATTATAATTGAATAACCTAGCACACACACACACTGGGGAGATCTTTAAAAAGTCAAAATTTTCTTATACTAGTCATACGTGACGATCAGGTCAGTTTTACCTCTCGGAGAGTAATGGAACGAACAAAAAATGAGAAATTTTTTCTAAATCCTGATCGTCTAGATGAAGTGTCCCATTCATCCTTGGATGATGTCCTCTAGATTCTCACTTTTGTACTATTCGTCTAGACGAAATGTCCCATTCGTCCCTAGACGATGTCCTTTGGACTCATGCTTCATATTGTTCGTTTAGACAATTTACTCAGGTTGTCCCAGGACGATGCTCTATGGATGCATTCATTTGTATGATATTTACGTGCGCCCACAGACGATGCTCTCTGGATGCCTTCGTCACGACGATAATTATGTTCGTCCTAGGATGATGCTCTCTAGACGCAGTCATTTGCACGATATTTACGTACATCCTAGGATAATGCTCTCTGGATAAGTTCATCCAGACAAAAATTATAGTTCATCCCAGGACGATCTTCTCTGTTCTGGAAATGTAAGAGTCATTTAGTTTTTTGTAAAAAATAAACTATGGAAATAACCATTCGTACGGGACGATGATCGGATACAAAGTGAAATCATACTAGTTCACTTTTAGTTTGTACACAGCAACATTATTCATCCGTACGAATTGATATCGTACAGGACGATCAATAACACACAAATTTGAATAATTGCAATTTTTTGATGGTTTTTTGTGTCTTTCATATAAAAGGTCCAAATAAGACTGCCTTGTAATCTTTTTGTCAATTGGTCTTCATGCAAACTGAAGGGAGATTGAAGGAGAGAGTGAAAGAGAGTGTTTGAAGGAGAGATCTTACTACTAAAGCATGAAGGATTCACTTGTTACTCAAAGGTAAGGATCTCAACTTTGTGAATTATGATTACTTCACTCTTTTCTCTTGTTCTTTTAGATTTCTCTTGAGAAGATCTTTCAAGAATATTTGGTTCTCTGTCGACACTTGGAGAGTGTGAAAGGACGAAGGGTTCTCTGTCGACACTTGGAGAGTGTGAAAGGACGAAGTGTTCTCTGCCCACACTTGGAGAGTGTAAAAGGACGAAGGGTTCTCTGCCCACACTTAGAGAGTGTGAACAGCCGACAGTTCTCTGCCGCACCGGGTAGTGGTGGAAGAGAGTTTTTGTGAAGGCTTCTCTACCTTGCTGTGGGGGCAAAAGAAGAGACACTAGTGGTATTAGTGCAATACTCGGAGGGTGCCTCCGGGGAGTGGATGTAGGTCATGTTTGACCGAACCACTATAAATCTTGTGACTTATATTTTTTTGCTGCTTTTTTACTTTACTATTTTGTGTTTAATCTGTGGTTGAAAAATCATTTTAAAAATTTTCATTAAAAAAGGTTTTATATCGGTTTTAATTTAAGAAGGGAAAATTTTTTAAATAACCAATTCACCCCCCTCTTGGTTAGCCACTGGGATATAAGCTTAGGTCTAACAACCTAATTCATATTTAACAAGTTTCAACATGATGGACGGTCCAGATGGTGGCATATTGTGATCTGAGTGACGGAAGTGTTACCTAGCTTTGGATCAACCACGATCCAGCGGGATCCATACCGTTAATCAAAAGATCAACGGTCTAGATTCTGTGTGGTTCAAAACTGGCATAAACCTGAAACCCTAAAAAGAAAAAGGGCCCGTTCTCATAAAATACAAATCCATTCGACTTGAAATTTAAAACATATAATCATAGAATGAAAAGCATCAACGGGGGTTCAAAAATATGGCTTAAAACATGATTTTTATAAAGCTATTTGACTCTAGGTGTGTTAGCCTAGGGTTTCAATTTTACATCAATCCAATGGATGGATTTGGGTGATCTTGGTACAGTTAATCTTGTAGACTATCCTCATACAATTTCCTAGTTAAAAGAAAGCCTTGAAATGCCTTCGATCAAAAGATATGGAGCTTGGATGGATTAGGCTTGGTCTCGCCGGAGAGCCGCTCGTCGGCGACTTTGATCGGTCGGATTAGACTAAGGAAGTATATGAAAGGGTATAGGGAGCTCACATATAACAATTCTCGAGCTTAGGGGGCTTTGAATGAATGAAAGAGTAAAAAGATCCCAATGTAAACCCTAATAGCCCTATTTATAGTCCCAAGCCTATCATGGATGGCTAGGATTAGATATAGGGCTAATTAGGAGGGAAAATACCTTGATTAGGTTAGGATTTGTGTTAGGGATCATTAGGAAACATTCCACAGCATTCAACGGGCCTAAATTTGACTTAAATAAGTCAAATTGACCCAAGAAAGACTTTGGTTGACCAAGTCAATGGTTGACTTGGTCAACCCAGTCAAAGAGGTCCAAGGTACAGGAGTTTGAGCCTAGGATTGATTTGATTTGGACCAAAACATGAATTAGGCTCAAAAGGGCTAAATGGGTCAACCTAGGTTGACATGGTCAACCAGGTTGACCCAGGGCAAAAAGCCTAATGGGTGGGTCAGTTCCATTGGGTCCAAGAGAGGAGAGAAATGAGCTTGAGATCAAATAGAAGTGTATGGGTCAATTTAGGTCAACCCAGGTTGATCAGGTCAACTAGGTTGACCTAGGACCTGGGTCAGGGCCCAAAAAACCTGGTTTGACCCATTGAGAACAAAAGATAGGGTTTTGGGGCTTGGCCTAGTCAATTTGACCAGGTCAGCCCCGTGACCCAAGGATTTGGGGAAAAACAAGGCCAACAAGCTAATTGGTCAAATCAAGGGTCAATTAAAGATAAGTCATTTTTTATCGACTTTTTTAAATTAGTTTAAGGACTTAGGCTCTATTAATTTAGCATATTTAAGGGTTTATGTTTATTTAGGCTAGCTAGTGTCAAATAATTTAATTAAGCTATTTTAAAGGTTTATTTAGCTTATTTAGGTTAAACTAATCAAAATAACATTAGTGGTTTAAATGAGTTGACTTGGTATAAGTGAGCTAATTGGTCAAATAATATGTCAATTAGAGCTAAGTCATTTATAATTGACATTTAAAATTGTTTTGAAGCCTTAGGTTCTATCAATTTAGCAAATTTGAGGGTTTAGGTTATTTTGGGCTAACTTGTGTAAAATAGTCTAATTAAGCTACTTCAAATGTTTATTATCTTATTTAGGTCATTTCTATAATTTTGGGAATTATAAGGAGGGTGAGGTCAATTTTATGAATCATAGGGTTTGAATTTAATTGACCTAATTGGGTCAAAATAGGTTAAATTGGGGTCAATTATAGTCAATTCATTTGTACCAGGGTCACCTAATTTTATCAATCATAGCATGGTCCAAGGGTCAACTAGAGTCGAATTATTTATGGCTAGATAATTACTATCCTATGGAAGAGTGAAAGTTAGTTAGGGATGTTAAGCCCTATGAACTGGCCCAAGCTAACCAGGAGGGGGGGGGGGGGGGGGGGGGGGGTGAATTGGTATTTAAAAAAAAACAATTTACAAAGAGGTAAAATCTCATAAACCAAAAACACACCACAAGAAAAATAAGTGCGGAAGCAAGAAACAAGAACACAAAAATTTATAGTGGTTCGGTCAACTCGACCTACGTCCACTCCCCAGAGGCGCCCTCCGAGTATTGCACTACAATCGTGACTCTCCTTTAGCCCCCACAGCTAGGCGGAGAAGCCTTTACAAAGAACCTCTTTTTTCCACCCCAGCAAGGCAGAGAACCTACTCCTTTTGCTTCCTCCTGAAGCTGGCAGAGAACCACTATCAGTTGCTGAATCCTTACCTCTACCGACCCTTCCACGGATGAGAAACTCTAGACGAAGAAGAAACATAGCGATCCTTGAAGCAACCCTTGTGAATCCCCTCACAAACTCCCCCTCACAATATCCTCTCTCTCTTTCTCTCTCAATCTCTCTCTCAATCTCTCTCTCTCTCTCTCTCTCTCTCTCTCTCTCTCTCTCTCTCTCTCTCTCTCTCTCTCTCTCTCTCTCTCTCTCTCTCTCTCTCTCTCTCTCTCTCTCTCTCTCTCTCTCTCTTTCTCTCCTCAAGGTCTTCTCAGGTCAAGGCAGCAGCAAAAGATGTTCAAAAATATTGAACAAGAGCTCTTAAATAGAAGAGCTTCAAAGGAGCTCATTAATTACAAGTTGCCGACTATATCGTCCAGAACGATATAGAAATTGTCATGGCCGATCAGTACAAATCTCAGAAGATCGGCCAGAGCATCGCCCTGAATGCAAAATGGATGATTGAAAATTGGCTTGATCGTCCAGGTCGATCTCACGATCGTCCAGGCCGATCTCAAGATCGTCCAGGCCGATCAGTTCAAATCAGAGGAAAATCGTCCAGAGCATCGCCCTGAATTTGTGCTGGCCGATATTTATCGTCCAGAAGTAACTAAGGTTTTTGAATAGATCATCCTGGCCGATCCTGCGATCATCCAGGACGATATGATCGTATCAATCATCCTTAATTACTTCCTTGATTTGTCTGATTAATTAAGGCATAATTGTGAATATCGTCCAGGCCAATCCAAGATCGTCCTGGCCGATTACCAAAAATTACATAATACCTTAATTATTTATGGCGGTAATTTCTTTCTATTTTGAGCTTATTGTCCTAGCCGATACACGTATCGTCCAGGACGATCTGTTAATGTTGTATGCCTTAATTAAGTATCCTGAATAGAATCTCTGTTTTAAACTAGATCGTCCTGGCCGATACAAACATCGTCCTGGCCGATATGTGTAAAAACAGAAATTCTAAGTCTCTCAAGTGTGTGTGTAGGGTTACTTAGCATCAGTCTTTTTGATCATTACAAAAAGACTCAAGAAGAGAAAAAACAAAGTACAGACTGACTCAGCCCTAACCTACGCAAATCTTGAACTGGCTTCATTTGTTCGTCCAATCTTCGATTCTTGAAAAGTTAGAAGTAACAGGCAGTCCAAGAGAATTAATCAATAGTGTTTGTCAATCATCAAAACATAAGTCATGAAAATAGATTTGCAACAAAGAGGTCTAACAAAATAATTGAATAACTTGGTTCTAAATCACTATGGACTAAGAGCTAAGGTGGTCGGGTTAAGTTTTAGTTTTGGTCAAAGTTGAGCCTAGTTTTCAAGATCAACAAATGCAACATTCAAACATAATGGACATACATGTGATTGAACCATTAAGGAAGAGTATCAAATGCTTAGATCAATAAATGGGTCCACATGAATTACTGAGGGTTAGGTTAGATTTAGGTCTACTTTGGAGCTATCTCTAGTTAAACTAATCAAGATATTATCTTAAGATTAAGAATTAAGAAATTTAGGCTCTTATCCTATTGGCTTTGCTAACTCTAAAGGATTTTATAGTCATCATAGAATTTCGTCAAAATTAGATCAAGTAAAAGGCAAGGGTAGGATTTGCAATTAAGCTAAGTGAGAGTTACACATAGGAGTGAGTCAATGACCTAAAATAAGTGAAATTAGAAATGGATGAGTTGTTTGAACTATGTTAAGAGAGGGCTAGAGGATAAAACCAGGGGTATTAGCCTAATCAAGTTCAAGTGACCGAGATTGAGCAAGGATAACTAAATCGAGCATGGGAAAGTAACTTAAACTAGTCATACTCAAGCATCAAGTGGCGTAGAAGGCATTTACATTTCTTAAGACAACAACCTAACAAGTTATTTAGTCAATTATCCCTACCACTTGAGTGTGAGCCTACCACAGAGAGTCTACTAACCTTAATAAGAAGAGTAAACCAATTGATAAAATCTTAGATGATTAGCCAATAACCATTGGAATTCACAACTATCTGTTTTATTTAAGTAGTGGAAATATTGACCTAACATATAGGACATGTAGATCAATATAGAGAAGCTTTAGAGGAAAAATCCAAAATCAGTTAAGAAATGTCAAGACATCACTAACCTATACTCACTAGAGTTGAGTTATCTCCATATCAGTAGGGTTGGTGTTGACACCACCATAGATAGAGATTTTTTGTCAAATTAACACAATTTGTACTGAAGATTATGAACATTCAAGACATTTAGCAAGAGTAGCATCTACTATACTTTAAATTAATTTAGTTTAGATGTCATTCAAAATTTTTTTTAGCATTTTTACTACCAACTCATCACTCTTAGTTTAGCATTTTTACTTTAGATGAGATGCAAATATGCAGCTTTGATATTTTGAATGTATCTTTCTACTAAGATATTTATTATTTAATAATATTTTTTTATTATTATTGAATGATATTTGATTTATTAGATAGCTAAGATAATATTCTACAGCTTTGTAGTTCATGTATTAGCGTAGATCGAAATGTAACTATGGAAATTGAAAATTTCTTGTATAGGATGGCCTTTTTTTTACATATGGTGTTTTTCTTTAATGTGCGATATTTAGTCCCACATCTTATTTGATTCGATGAGAACATGATTTATGTGAGTTTATTTCGATGACAATAAATAAATAATTAGAGGTATAAATATTATATTTGAATTAAAAGATTATATAAGATTCTAGACTAGATTAATTAATGAATTATCTAATTACCAAGAAAGCCCAGGGCATGCTAAAAAGTAGATCATTAAGTAATTTTAGAGTTTAATTAAAACTAATTAAGCAAGATAATCATGTAATTCTATTCAAATGGCTTAAGAATTAACTTAAAAGTGTAGTTCATTTGTTAAAATTAATTTAATTTTTTTTTAAAAGCGATATATATTATAAAATTAGTTAAATAAAGTTTAATATTTACAAGTCAATATAATAACTAATTCACTTAATTTTCGCTAATATAGAGTAAAATGGAATTATATATTCATTTATAATGTATTGGATTGAGGCATTCCTCTTTATCATATATGCCTCCTAGTGCACCAAGTATTTCTTGTACTCTCGTAGTGTCCTCTCCCATGACATCTCATCTTAATGGTATCTAAAAAAATGCATCCATAGCCAAAGGGTATTCAATTTTAAGCATAATGAAGTACTCATATTATTATCATTATAAATTATTCTTAGTTAGAGGTGTCAATTTGAGTCAACGGGTCGGGTTTGGATCCAACTCAACTTGACTCGAGCGTAAACAGGTTGACTTGAATCCGACCTGTTTAGCTAAATGTTAAGATTTATAACATGGACCCAACCTGCTCGGGTTGCCGGGTTGACCCAACTCGACATACTTTCGCAGCCGTTTAGGCCGCAAGTGAGGCAAAGCAGGCGGGCTGTTGGGATAGCTGGCAGTGCCGGTGAGTTCCGCTTTCGTAGGCAATGGGGGTCGACGCGTGTAGCAGTCGGTGGGCGACTAGTGACTGGACTAGGACATTAGGTCGTTTCCATGATGAGTCGTCATCGGTACGCCCGTGCGGGTCCTGCGGTAGGTTGGAGAAGGTGGGGTCGACCATCGAGCGTCGACCCGATCCGTGGTGAGTGGCGAGGCCGCAAGGCGATTAAGTTATACACTACGTCGCAGGTTAGTCAAGTCAAATTCTTATTTTCAGGTCAACCTGAACCTAACCCATTTTTGAGATGGGTCAAAATTTGAAATCGGAATCAACCCATATTATAAAGAAGTTGATCCGAACTCAAAATTTTATTGGCTGAGTTTTGGGTTGTGTCAATTTTTAACTCCCTTATTCTTAATAATACTTAATGAATGAGGGTACTAAAGAATTGTATTTCAAGAGCTCTAAAGAAATGCCCAAAGGTACACTCTTAGCTGGGCAATAAGGTCATTAGCCTTAAATTTCCTAAGTTTTGTTTCCCCATAGCTAAGAACCCCATAAGTAAAAGAAGCTAAAGTCTTAAACATCAAGACACTTTTGGTGTAATGATTGAAATTTTATTAAGAAATTTTGCAGTTAAGCGTGTTCATCCAGAAGAAAACCTTGGATGTGTGACCTCTAGGGAAGTGACACAAACATGACAAAACCATGAGGCCCTCAGGTCAAAGCGGACAATATCTTGATATTTAAGGGTTTGTGCTATTACAAATGATATCAGAGCAATACACCAATCAGAAGATGGTAACTAAGTGCCAAATAAGACAAAGTGCTATACCATGGGAGCCACATCTTGAACCCTGTATGGGACAAAGTACTACATGGTAGGAGTCACCGCTTGAACTTTTAGGGTCCACATGTAGCTTTCTATCTGCTGGTGGTTGATTCTGGGACAAGGATACTGATGAGGATGTTAGTTACTTAAGTAAGGGAGATTGTGAAACCCCTTAACTAAAAGAAGTTAAACTTTTAAACATATTTTTGTGTAATGATTGAAATTTTATTAAGAAGCTTTCCAATTAAGCGTGCTCATCGTAGATAAATCCTAGAATGCGTGACATTCTAGGAAGTTACACCAACAAGATAAAATTGTGAATTCCTTAGATCAAAGCATACAATGTCTTGATAGTTAAGAGTATGAGCAATTACAATAACCCCCATTGACTCTATATATGTAACCTGACTAAGGTAGTTCCCCTCAAATGGTAGGATTATATCAAACATCTACATATATAGTATAATTATTTAAATCATTAAATCCCTTAACAATCTTTTATTTATTTTCAATAGTTATTGAATAATCTTAGGTCTTGATTAAACCTTATTCAATAATCATCGAGCCATCAAGATCAACTAAAATGATAGACATATTTAATAAAGTCTTTGTAGCATTTTAAAAATTGATTTAGTAATATTTAAACCAAGTTTGACACATTATAGACTTATTATTAAAACTGTTTTGAACCTTATTCAAATATTTTCTCCACCTTATATTTGACCCTTCATAGATCATGCCAACTTATCTTCAAAAAAGGGTCTTTAAATATTCAAGAAAGGGTTCCAAAAAGCTTAAATAACACTTTAATGCATCAAAATTAGTTTAAATATTGCTAAATCGTGGGTTAAAGATGTTACAAAAACTAATCAAATAGGTCAATCATTTTTTTTAAGAATCGAAAATATTTTGATTTTGGTTCAAAGATTGCTAAGAATATTGATTGTGATCGAATCTTCGTTCTAATAGCACATATGAATGGAAGATGGCTCTAACATGACAATAAGCATATAAACTTAAGTCTAATGGCCAAGAGGCTTACAACTTAGTGTGAGAAGCTTATTTTCAACCTTAAACTATAAACCAAGAAAATTGCTAATCTTTGGAATAACTTTTTCAATATTCTTTTAAATTGCATTGAATTTTTTCAACTAATAGTTTTCTTATTTTTTCAACCCTTCATAGTTTTTGTCTTGTCGTAAAAAGCAACTATACATTTTAAATTTTTTTTAGAATGCAGTTAAAAAAAAAATAGTTAAATACTATTTTGATAGTTACTATCATGATCCGACTACATTCTGACGCTGTCAGCTATACTATCTATCCCCAATTAAACCAAAATTTTTGTTCGAAAGTCTGATTTTCGTATGAGACGCACTACTAACATCACACCTAGGGGTGTAAGTGAGTCGACACTCGGTAGTGAGCTCACAAGTTCAACTTATTAAGCCACCGATTCACGCTCAGACTCAAGCTTAGCCTAGCTCGGCTCATATGCCCTTTGAGCTACTTGATTAATTTAAAATACATTTAAAAATTAATTGAAATTAGTATTATATAATATATTTTATGTTTTAAATTAATTTTATATCATTAGAAAAAATGTTAAGTTAAAATTAAGAAATCGAGCTCAATAATCGAGTTAAGCTCGAGGTTCTCAAATAAGTTCAAGCCTATACATTTTTGAAGGAGCTGAAATCAACCTTAATAATGAGTTCGAATTAAGCTTAAATCTGATAAAAATTAAATAAATTTAACTAGACTAGTCAGATAATTGACTCAAACTCGTTTAATCCCCTAATCAGATCCTGGATCTATATGACATCTATATCAAGCTGCCGGCCCTAAGGCGAACGCTTTTGTTAATTGGATCAAAAACTGGAAGGGAAAAGGAAAACCGCATCGCGTCGAGAAGTCAAGGCGGACGCAAAAATGGCGATCACGAAGAGGAAGATTTGCGTGGCCCTCCTATCAATCATCTGTTTTATCGCCACCATTTCTATCATTCAGGTTCGATTCCTTCCGTGATATGTAATTTTTCCCAATTTACTCTGATTATTAGCACCTTCAGCTGTCAAGGTTTTATTCTGATATAATTCAACTAAATTAGGACTTTATCCCGTTAAATCATCATAGCTAATGCAACTAATGAGTGGATAGGAAGTTTTCTGGCTATATTTAGTCTGTGAAATCACAGCACTTTGCGATTGTTTGTGAAAATGGTCGAGTCCACCCTGTGAACATTGGAAATTGGCAGCATTATTGAGATTGACATGACCATGGCCTGTTCTGTAAAACAAAGGTGTCACTCGTCATTAGAGGTGTTTGGTGATGTGTCCTATTCGGTAATTGACCTTGTTTCCGCAGTTGGGCTTTTGCTTGAATTGGATACAAAGGATATGCTTGGTTCAGTGTTATTTATATAATGTTATAAACGAGATAACAATTCTATTCATATATCAATATTATCTTTCAAATGCTGTTTATTTGGTTTAATGACATCTGATTAAAAACAAAAAAAAAAATTTCCTTTTTTTTCTTAAATCTTCAAGATTTTGGTAATCTAGATAGCATCTAATTTGTTAGTTATTTGGAATTGCGTTAATCTTGACTCCTAATGTTGTTTAGATTAGTCTGTGTTAGGGATAATATCAAATCAAACATTATTTATCGTAAATAACATAACATTTTATCAAAGAAAACACTAAACCATACAACCCCTAAAAATAATATCTAAAATTTCATTTTGTAGTTCTTATGTTGCTTCCTTACTCAGGGATTATGATTCTTAAATCTAGCTTGCCTAGTTTCCCCCAAGCTCAGGACCCATCAAACCATTGTTTAAAGTCTTTAAACATTTTATGTTTCGTTAGTATGCTAGCCTAATCAGTTTTGATCTGCGAATCTAGAGTTTTGCACATACTTTTGTCCATAACTTATTTTAATGACTTTTTAAACTACCTTCCATGTCTGTAGAAATGCAATCATTTAAATGTATCTCATTAAAGTTACTTAATTTGTAATTCATCATTAACCTGTTTTACAAACTTGTCCATCTTCAGATTCATTCTTGTGTCTCTGCTGGCTTATTCACTTGCTTAAATAAGCTTTTTTACTAATTCTCTGATTAACTGGTTTGTTTTTATCATCCTTCTTTACAGTATGATCATTTTATGACTTTTATTGGGTAGAAATGAGTTTAAAACTTGTGTGCTTATGCTACATGAATTGATATTTCAGGCTAATGCAACCAAGGATTTGAAGGAAGTCACACACAAGGTTTTCTTTGATGTGGAGATTGATGGAAAGCCTGCTGGTATGTGAAATATTGTGATAGATACTGCAATTGTAACCTTTATTTATGTTATAAATGTTATTGAAGCAAGATATTTTCCTTTTAGTACACTTTAATGGATCAATGGAAGGATTTTGGGTATGAAGAGCTTTTTGAGCATATTTCTGTAATATTGATCTATCAAATTTCTTTTGCAAGAATAATGGCACATCCCTAGAGTCTTCATACTTGTGTATCATATGCATGGATATCCTTACAACATGATAAGATGAATTGTGTATAGGATACTCAATAACTTTGAATCCTTTTTTTTTTCTTCTGAAGTGGAATGTTCGTTAGGTAGAGTTATACATGATGAACACAGCGTATTAGACACAATAAGCGTGAGCTTTATATTGATATAGCGTGGTGTATCATAAAAAAATGTTAAGACTAGCTTTAAATTTCCTGATCGGCAGTACCTTGGTGTTAACACAAGTATCATGTCCACCTTGCCTTTCTCGCCTTATATATCTTTTTGAAAATTTTTGAACATGCCCAATTCTCTAAACCAGTGCCTTCCTCTTCTTTGATCTTTCTCATACTGCTACCATATATGATTTTTTGCCTTTTTTTTTTTTTTTCTAATTTTATAATTATGACCATCATGTACAGTCTTTGCTTGGTTGTTCTTCAAATAAATCTAATTTGAAATAAACTATCAAGAAGATCATGGACTGTTAATTAAATCAGACAAACTAGCAGTCTTATCTATATTCATTAATGATATTTATAATGTATTCTATATTGATATATCCTTCTATCCTCATTCTATTAAATCCAGTCTCTCATATTGACTCTATCTGTACTTGTTTGTTTATCTTTTATTGGAGATTTACAACCTTCAAAATGAGCACTATGTTCACAGCCCTCAGAATAGATTATATAGTTATTTTGGTTTAAAACTCTTTGCGCCAATTACCTGTAAATGATTTATTTGAAAGAGAGAATTTGAAATAATTGTTGATGTGGTCCATGCATTCTATAAACAGGTCGCATTGTGATGGGTCTCTTCGGTAAAACTGTACCAAAAACTGCTGGTATTAGTTTATCTTTTTGTGAAGTTTATACTTGTAGAAGTATAGCTCTATCTTTAGTACCTTCTAAATTTACTTTTTGGGCTGTTCTTGTTTTGCAGAGAATTTTCGAGCACTTTGCACAGGTATTGATCTTCTCTAGATTGCTAAATTAAGTTTGCATTACAACCATAGCTGATATATTTTTTATGTTATTAATCAGTTTTTGTAAGGCTCCCTTTGATAGATGTTTCTTTTGGAAATAACTCATTTTTTGAAGCTTCTTGTTTTTTTGTTTTCGTTTGAAATGGATGGTTTCTCCTCTTAGGATGTTTAAGATGATGAAAGAAAGTGGTTTTATAATGATAGTTTGATGTGTTATCTAACAATGATGGTATTTCAAGTTAGAGCTTAAGATGTATTGTTAGAAGAAGACATCCCTTTTGAAAGAGGATATTTTAAAAGAAGAATTTTAATTACTGGATGGAAGGGTATATTGGAGAGACAATAAAGTGGAGATTTGAATGATTAACGTAGAGAAATAGGGCATGCCTGTAAAGGAGTTTTGTCAGTTTGAAAGGAAACTACATTGTACCATGAAAAAAGAGGGGTAGTTTCTCTTTTCCATAACCTTCTGAAAGGAGAAATCCATTCATTTACATTACATCCTATGATCTTATATGCATTACAGGCTGCACTAATAGGTTGGTCAGCTTGGTTGGCACTCTAGCTGTTACATTTCTATAATTGTAGGTTGCTCTCTTGACTATGTAGGCTAGTTTGATGCTCACCAAGGTTAGCCTTAGGATGAGTCTGCTCAATACTTTTATAATTTTATAGGTGATTTACATACATAACATCTAAAATATTAGGATTTAGATATTAACGCATAAACTTTATTATTTACATCATCTAGCACTTTGTTAAAGAAGCTAATTGAGTTTGCTAGATCTTGCCATACTCGCTGTCAATGCCTTCTTGCACCAAGCTCATGCATAACTCCTTCTTCATCGCATGCCGCTCTCTATGGATCCGTCAATTCATTTGTCAGTGAGTTCCCGTGCAATTTCCTCACTTCTTTGTTGCCGAGGGTTTCAAGAATTTCAGTAAGAATGGAAGAGAGAGAGAGAGAGAGCAAGTAGAGGAACATTGAGACAGGAGAGGGAGCATGATGGCAAGGCGATTGGCATATATCAAATTTAAACCTAGAAAGTATGTTTTTAGGATCTTCATTAATCTTATAATGCAACAACTCTTCAAATTTGTTCATATATTCAATAACTATTTTTGTTTATTTTCTAAAAGAATTGAATTCATCAAGCAGACAATCACAATGAAATAAAAAGGCACATGTTTTTCTAGTTTTAGGTTTAAGTTTTGATTTTTTTCCTTGTTCCTTCCATGCTCATCCCGTGCATTTTAGCTTGCCCAACCATTTTTTATTTTGTCAAATTTACTTGTACTTGGCAGATATTATTTGTCACTTAAATGAAAATTTTCAAATTCATTACCCATTCAGAAAATACCTTAAATCAATTTTAACATCAAAAGTAGACACCTCAACTTTTTCCTTTTGGTTATGTCGTTATCTACATCAAAATTTTGATTCCATCAAGGTCATTATCAACCAATTTGCAATGTCTGTCTTGGTTATTTCCCCATAATACTTTTCTTCCAACTGTGTTAACCTTTAAGAAAATGGGTTCATCATTATGATGGATTCCACTTCAGATTCACACAACTGAACTTGATTGGCTTATAAAATTTATGTTTGCTCTTTATTTTGATTGATATCCTATCACATTTGATTTTTTCTTATTAGCAATTCAACCAATTTATTTTGTAAATTATGAAAATTTCATCCCTGTCATAATATTTTATCTTGATAGTGAGCCTAGTTTCTAAGTCACATGTTTGTACAACCTAAACTCTTATACTAAATATTGAAGGATGCTTATGGTCTTAGATTCTTAATGTGACTAGTATGATGGAGTGAATTCAGGCTATTTAAAAGAAGTCCGAATTCAAAAAGTAAGTTTATTACCTTTACACATTCAAATTACTCCTTTGCCATTTCTCATGTGCAAAATCTTCATCCATTAATCATAAAAAAAAACTGAAGAAGGAAGGAAATCTGAGGCTTAAATGGAAAGAAATATAGAGACCTCTGGAAGAAATGGGAGAGGGAAATGTAGGAGATTGGAGGGAGAAAGAGCATATATTTCCCAATATAGAGATGCCCACACATTAGTCCAATGAATAATGGAGATTATGCATAATTTTAAGGCATAAAAAAATTATGTTGAAATTAAGGCTCAATTGCCCACTTGCATTGTGAATTCCTCATCAGCAAGCTCCCTTGAAGAACTTAGTGCTTGCAAAGAATAGTAAATGTGTTTAGTCACTCTCGGATCAACAATCCAGGACGAGAAATCATTCTTTCCTAAGCATGTCTTTAGAACAAACAAATCACTTTTACCTTGGTTCTTCTGCGTTAGCTCCTTGATATTCTTTTTACAATTTTTTTTTTTCGAGCGATCATGCTGATTGCAATGGAAATACTTTCCTTAGGCCTTTTGGTCATTAACATTGTTGTTTCCCTTTTTGTTCCTTCTGATATTTTTCTTCTTGTCTTTATATTTGGCATTCTCATTATTTCCTTCCACTTTTTGTCATTTTCATATGAGGTTACCCTCAACAACAGTTAGCTCATTCAAGAAATTAATTTGTTACAACTTCATCTTGTTCATGATCTAAAAGACTTGATCCAGACAAAAGCAAGGGACAGTCTCTAAGATCATCTCCTACTTGGATAGCCTCATCTAGCATTGCCACGTTGATCGCAACCTCATTAAAATAGCTAACCATGTCAACAACATATTTACAAACTGGCTTGTTTCTTTCCATTTTGGTGTTCGTGACCATCTTTGGCATTATGTGCCCTTTCAAATGGGCAACCAGACATCTATTGTAGAGATTTCATTATCTCATAAGCAGTCTCCATCGATTCATGTTTGGTTCTCATCAGTTCCTTTCTTCTCTCTACTTCTCATCAGTTCATTTCTTCTCTCTGCTAGCAGTGTTCCACGTTATTGGCTTGAATCGAAAGTGTGTATACCTTTTGGACTCTTCGAGGGCATTGCCGGCAGTTTCTCACTTACAAGCACAATATTCATGTTAGTTTTCCACATGACTATATATAGTCAATTGTTTATTAACGAGAATTGCAATGCTATGATTAAATATATTGGTGAAATAAATAAAATTGTATTATTTAATTTATATGCTCAAAGTGTCAAAATAATATAAGCAAAATAAATAAAATGCATAAATGCACAGGAAAAATAAATAAACATGTGCTTAATTTTGCCAAAGATGGTCCAATCAACATGAAAACCAGGGCGTCGTAGTGTATAGATCATGAGATTTTCTCATTGAATCAAGACTATTTCAATCAATAAATATTATCCAAAGAACTCTTATTTCCAATTTATTGATTATATTAAATTTTGGTCAAAATGTAATTTAATTATTTAATTTTATTTATATGAATTAAACTCATTGATATCCTTAGACTTTACATTTAATTGATGTCTTCAAAATTATAGCATGTAAGAAAACTGTGGTATTAATCTAAAAATACACCCTCTCTTGGGAGGATGAAATAAAGTTGTTTCGAAGCACCTTTTTAAATCTAACGATGTTGTACTAAGAGTAGAGATCAATGGGCAGATATTTTCATATCACTCTTTCCAAATCATTATTTTGCAATTATGCTTTTTCTTATAAAATACATCTCATTCTTTTTAAATTCTGATAAAATTAGACTTTTTAAAATTATGACATTTCAATAAAATATTTTTATGCGTGCCATAATTTTGAATTCTTTAAAAATTTTATCTTAATTTTTTTATAGATTAAAATTTAATATTTGAAGATTAACGTTCATATCTTATGGGCGGAGAGAGTTTCAAACTCTCAAATTTAAGATAACTCAACAATCAACAACTAAATTTGTGGTTTATATGAGATAATTGTGTTTATAAAATAAATATTTTAATCACTTTTTTGAAAAGGAACAACCTGATGTCATTAAGGCAGTAATGAGCTCCAAAATGGACAACTTACTAGTTTGTGAAAATTTACTTACCATGATTAGCCATTTTTATGAGATTTAATGGCGCGACAATAGATGAAGCTATTCTTCAAGTGGGGAGGATCTTAGAGAATTTGTCAAATGCTCTTTTATCCAGTTCAAGTGTGATACACAACATGAACAAGATGAAATTGACTTTAACTGGACTTTTAAATTGATGTAAGCACAGTAGATAGAAAAGCCAAACAAGGAGAACAAAGGACGAAACTAAACCAAACTCGATTCAAATAGTAGCAATCATCTATAACATCCAAAATATGACGAAGAAAACTAGAAGAGAATTCAAAGAAACAAAGAAAATAAAAACAACGCTATCCTCAGACAACCGTCAGAGCGGGTTCCTCACATGCATCGAAAAGTAGGTTAAGTAAAATAAGTGCTTAGGGCTAGCAAACCGATGCTCCACCACTGCAAGTAAGTCCAACTGTCCAATCCCAAACTCGTCCAGCAAATGCTCCCAAATCAGCCAACGAACATCAACAAAGCTCAAGAAGAAGGATACAAATGGAGTGGAACTTGCGGAGAGACAAAAGAGGTTAGAAGCCGAGAAGAATGGTGGAAAGAACTCGCAAGTCTTTTCTAGAGGAGAAGGAGAATGAAACAAGCTCGCAAGCTTTTTCAAGAAAAACCCGCAGGTTAATAGCAAATTTGGTCTCACTAATCAACTCCCCTTCCTTCACAAAATATCTCATATTTATAGGCAAGAGAGGAGAAGCCTAACAGCCACAATGACTTTTCAAATTCATATAATAAATGAGGGAATTAAAAAGCCAGCAGTTAACTCCAGGAAACAAAGCACCAAAGCCACGGAAAAGCCCCCAAAAAGTCACGGGAAAACAGCACAGGCGGAACCCGAAGAGGCAGCCGCAATAACCAAGGAGGCCCGCACGGAACCGAAGTACTAAGGCACGGGAAAGGCCACCCAGCACGGAAAACAACAGCCAACCGGGGAAACCAAGGGGACAAATTCTCAGAATTTTAAGAAGAAGAAGGGAGGAGAAGGGACAAGACCACTCCATAATGAATCCAACTTATGAGCTTACCTCAGAACATTAATGAGCTATGTAGTTCTCCCAATGAATGAACTAAACTTCAGCTCATCATTAATGAATGAACTAAACTTCAGCTCATCATTAATGAGCTAGCAACTAAGAAAATAAGCTCAACTCCAATGAACCATCTTCTTCCACACATCACCATAAGCCCCAAAACCGTGGACCATAAGCCAACCCGTGAACCAGCAGCAGCCAAGGACCAATCGTGCCAGCAAACCAAAGGTCTACCAAGCCCCAAGCACAACCTACCATGATTATTGGATGCTTTCCCATCATTGGACAGCTAAAAAAAAGAAAAGAACATAAAAAACATACTAATGTTCAATATAAAATAAAAATACAGAATATTTGATAGCATCATAAATGAACCCCAAGCCTTTGAGTCAATTCACAAGAGTCAAGAAAAATGGTGCAGAGGCAAATATTGTGGAAGGCATCCCTTCATTTGTTTTGAAAAAAAGTAGAAAAATGCTTGGAATGCCAAATCTAAAAGAAAGGGAAAAAAAAAGGCAAATAAGAACAAAAAGGGCAGGAACAAATCTAATGGTCAAAAGGCCAAATGAAAGTGTTTTCATTGTGATTTGCATAGTTACCAGAAGTGAAATTATAAAAATTTCCTCAAGGAGCCGAAGTAGAAAAATAACCAAGGTAAATGTGAGGTACTAGAAACACGTTTCATAAATGGTATGGACACTGCTATCGCCAGTAACTCCCCCATGCATATGCACAAGGCATCCGCTGCCGTGTTCTCCACTCCAGGCCTATATTGGATTTCAAAATCATACCCCAGTAACTTGGACAACCATCTCTGGTGCTCCTCAGTCATAATTCTTTTGTTCTAATAAGTACTTTAGGCTCCTATGGTCTATCCTGATGATGAAATGCTGACCTAACAAGTAGGGTAACTACTTTTGGATGGCTAACACAATAGTCATTAACTCCCTCTCATAAATGGATTTCAGCCTGGCTCTGGCTGTCAATGCCTGGCTGAAATAGGCAATGGGTCAACGATTCTGCATAATTACTGCTCCCAATCTATATCCTAAGGCATTTGCCTCCACTATGAAGACCTGAGTGAAGTCTGGTAAGGCAAGACCGGTATAGTGGTCATGACCTTCTTCAAGCTCTCAAAAGCTATTAAAGTTGTTTCTCCCCATAAGAAATCATCCTTCTTTAATTGTTCTGTTAGTGGCCAGGCGATAGTGCTGTTCCTCTTCATGAACCTCCTGTAGTAACCTGTCAGTCCTAGGAATCCCCTCAACTCCTTGAGATTCTTAGGTACGACCACCTCAACATATCTTTAATTTTGGCTTGATTTGCTGCCACCCCCTCCTTAGATACTATATGCCCTGAGTACTCCACACTGGCTTGGGCAAAACAACATTTCTTCAAATTGGCCCTTAACTAGTACTCTTCTAACACCTTTAAAACACTCCTCAAGTGCTCCCAGTGCTCCTCCTCTAACTTGCGATAAACCATGATATTATTAAAAAAAATTAATACAAACCGTTGTGGGCTCCGAAAATTCGGCCCCGGCCTCCGCTCGCTTTTCTTATTCGGCGAGGGAGTTTTAACTGAATAAGTTCCGAGGTAAATTTTGGAAGGCAGATGGGTTTGTAGATAAGACACTACCCAGAGATTTCGCCCTCATTTTGTGAGGATTTTATGATCTGAGTTCTGGTTTCCTATAGGCGCAAGCCCCTATAGTTAATTACCCCTCCCGAAAATGAGAGAGAACTTTCGATTAAGGCTAGTCGTCAATCAGATACATATAAAGATACGTGTTATCTGGCATATAGTAGCAGCAATGGATTTGGATTTGAGAATTTGGAGAATTTGAATGTTCATATTTTTAGAATTTGGGTTGAGAGATTTGAGAAATTTGATATTTAAAACTGAAATTTTCACCATCTGGAACTTAAAGCGGATGGTGGGGGAATGGATGATAGACCCGATCAAGATCCCATGGTTCCGTCGTCCCGGGCCATCGTGGTCCCTGGTCTACTTAGTCAGAGGAGGTAGTCGACCCAACCTGACAGAAGGATCCTTGTCGGCAGCCATGGATTGCTTCGTCCAAGGGGACCTTGTAGACCGGGGTTGGATGCTTGTCTAAGGGGACAAATTTAAATCCACCTTAGCTAACAGAGAGCTTTGTGCCCTATCGATCATATCCTATTGATTCATATCTCAAGGATTTAACGCCATTAAGGAACGTATTGGCTCTGGCCATAACCGGTATCTGTGGTGCCATTTGGCGACAAAACCACTCAGTTCAGAGGGCCCCGGGTCATAACCGTTTACCTGCAGTGCCATTTGGCGGCAAAACTGCCGGTTAGAGGACACATACCACGTCCTTACTGACAAGAGATTGTTTGAGAATGGATCCTAGTGATATTTTCGACTAGGCATTTGGCTCTTTGTGAGCTAGAGTTTATTTGAATTTGTCCACCCCGGCAGACTGTTGCGGAGGGTGGATGGATTTTGCTTTAAGTGTTTGATAGTTATATTTCAATATTTTAAATATTTTTGGCATTTTGAGATTTATGGATTTTTGGATATTTGGGTGGAGCTTTGGATTTTGGATATTTGGGAGACATTTGAAAATATTTGGAAACCCCTCCGGTTGAGATCTGTATTCAACACGGCCATCATCGGGGTGTTTGGGATCATTTCTTTTTATGGATTGAACCTTGTCAACTCTGTCGGGCTGTCGACAGAGGATCGGGTTTCGTAGGCTTTATGCTCTTGAGAGTGAATTCTTTTGATTTTAGGCTTTGAAGGCCTAATATGAATGTATTAAAACAAATATTCTGGCTGTCACGGCCATATATTTGCTTAATGGTTCGAACCCTGTCGACTCCTATTGATCTGTATAGAAGGATCGGGTTCGAATTTGAATTCACTTGTCAACCCGCGCAGCATCCCTAGACGTCACGTGTGTACCAATAACACGCTCGCCGGGGCCCATGCGGGTTTTATAATTATTTTCACCCCTTTTAGTGTACCTATGTGTATACAATTTATAGTGCACGTGCATGGGGTATTTTAGAATGCTTGAAAGGTCTTCTACAATAGACCGTAGAGATTTGCATTTTGATGTAGTCATCTCCTATCCTTCATTAGAGATCATTCAAATTCATCCCTTCATTGATTGCTTATCTAGTTCAATTCTAGTCCATGTCATAGCTTTGTAACTATCTCATATCTTTCACAATCCTTTGTCATTTAGAAGTGAAGATATGCTAACAAGATGAGTTGCAACATGTATGTTGAATATGATACTTTTGGTCATTAATATCTCCCTTTCATTTGGGATAATCATTTCTTAATCTTTGCAAAGATTGTATTTTTTTATCATAAGCACATTGCTATTGTTAGCTAGTAGCCGTATTTGGACTATAGTATATTCCATATGAATAAACCGTATCATTCATTAGAGACCTCATATGGTAGCAAGTGGTGTTCAAGGTTATTCATTCAATACTGACCATCTAATCATTTGGTGTTCATTTGAATGATTTGAACCCTGATTTCGAGAATTAGTTTGAATCCAGCTTAGAATCGAGCTCATTCCAAGTTCAAGTTCTGATTTGAGTAAACCCTTTGTTTGTTTGTTGACTTGAATTCAAGTTTCAAGCTCAAGTGCATGCCCACAAGTTCTCTATTTGAGTTCACTTTCTATGTCCCCTTCACTTGGTTCAAACCAAGTTCTCTTGCAAATGATTTCTATTTGAGTTCTTTGCCAAGTTCAAACTTAAACCAAAGTTTGAATTTCAAACCAATGTAGCTCATATCTCATTCAAGTTCAATTTGAGTTTTGTTTGAGTCCAAATCAAGTCTACAAGTTTGTTGTCAACTTGCCTAAGTCTTTGCTTAAATCCAGTTGGGGTTCAAATTATGCATAGTCCTTTGCATTTTTTTGTATACAAGTCCAATAGACCCAATTTCTAGTTTGCAAGTTTTCATAGTTAAGTTGCAAGCCTTTGCTTGTTTGGATAGGATTCAGATGGATCGCCTTCTTATCCTTCAAATCAAATTCTTTGTAATTCCTCTATTGAGAAATCATCTGAATATATGTTGAGTCTTTGATATTTTTGTTCAAACCTTCTTATCATCTTAAGCTCAATTCCTTGTAGAATAACTTTAGTTGATTGCTTAAAAGTTTCAAGTATAAGTAATCGTTCAAATTTGAATACGTCTTCATCAAGTTCAAGTGTCCCCTGCAGTTCAAGTCTTGTTCAATTTTGATGTCCACAAGTTTTGAGTCCAACCTTGCGAGTCCAAGTTCATATTCATTTAGGATTGAATTTAATTGGGTTCAAGTTCATTTAGATGGATTGAATCAAGTCCACAAGTCCCCATTTTTGTTCCAAGTCCTTGTATGTATTTAAGACAAAATTTCGGCAGCCTCCCGGCGTCTCCCCCGTTTAGGGGAAAAACCAAGAGGCCGCCTACCCGCCACGTAAATAAATATGTGCACGGTTGGTGTTGGTGAGACACCGCGGCGGTTGTATTTTTGTTTTTCTCCCACCACGCGCACTAAAGGCGTGCTTGGGGTTTTAAAAAGTATTTTTTGAAAAGAGAAATTTTTCTTTCCCCCCGCCCGGGGGTACTTAAAAGTGACCCCGCTTCGCCACACGTGCCGCACCAGGGTTCCATCCTACCACGGCCAATAAAGGCGTGCTTAAAACAGTTCTCCAATTTGCCACGAATATTGAAGCAAGATTTTGAGTTTAGAAGAGTACGTACCTCCGCGGGGTTGTCGTGGTTGACACGTGGATCGAGGGGTCACTCGCCTACCTCTTTGTAGGTGTCGCACCTGTTGACCTCATTTTTGTATGAGGTCTCTAATAGACTCTAAAATCAGCTCAAAATCCAAATCAATTCAAAATCAAGTCAATTCACATCTCAACCCACTTAGATTTCAATCAAATCCAGACCCCAAATCAAGCCCATACTTCTGAAATCTACCTGATTCAAACTCCAATTCAAACCTATATCAAATCTTCACTCAATCATACTTCAATTATTCATCCCGCAAATTCATCCATATTTCAATCACCCAGTTCCTAGTTAATTAACCTATATATATCAAGTCTTCAATCAATCATCCAATGCCATCTATATCTAGTCAAACAGTCAACCAATGTTCAATCACTCAATCACCCTATATTCAATCAAAGTTCAATCAACCAGTATTCATCAAATCCTCAATCAAATCAATAACCTTGCAAGTCATTCAATCAATCCTTTAATCGTCCAATCTTCAATCTTCTAGCCTGCATTCAATCAACATTCAATCAAAGTCCATTCTCATAGGTATTACATTGTTTCTAAACCTTTCTATCAACTCCTTGCATCCATCTAGATTCCAGCTCATTGAACCTTGATTTGTTGACCGGTCAAACGATCAATAGGAGCATGAATGAGCTCTAAAGGGTCAAACCCGATCAAGCATCAATTCCACTTCCTTAAACCTTTACGCACTGGCCCTAACAGCAAATTAAATTTTCCCCAACTCCACATTTCCAAGGTTTGACCAGTTGACTGGTCAAAAAGTCAACAAACATATCAAATAACTCTTATTTAGTCAAACCCTTCAACACGACAAACCTAGCGCAAACCCAAGCCTTTTCAGCCACCTCAAATAACTCATAACTCCACCTTAGCTCCAGCTCATTGATCTTTGACCCCTTTACCGATCAAATGGCCAATGGGAATGCAAATGAGCTAACCCGGTCAATGCTCTCAACCTAAACCATTCAACCTAATCTAGGCTAGTCCAACCATTGTATTTAACTCTAGAAGTCTCCCTGAAGCTAGCCCAATCCAACCCAGGCTCTGGCTCCCCTCCAGCCCGTCCAAGAGCTCAAGTGGGCTCATTCGGTCAACCCAACCAAACCCCATTACCCATTCCAGCTCAGGCCCATCCAGCCCATATAACCGACTCTAGAACCTTCCAGGAGATTAACCCAACCAAGTCCAGCCATCTTCACGGTTTAGAATGATCTAACCAGCTCGGATGGTCCCCTCCCATGTGAGGACAAACTTCCAGCTCATCCAGCCAGTACACTCCACTCTCCCTGCTCCCTAACGGCCTGGGACACTTGTCTAGCATCCCAACCCCCTTTCTGAGCGATCCCAACCATTGCTTTTGGCTCCAAATCCTTGAGTAGGGCAAAGGTGACGGGAGAAGCTGATTCCAAGCGATCTCTCTTCCCAGTCCATCTCCAGAGCTTTGGGCATTTCGTTTTGAAATCCTAGAGCTTCATCCATCTTTCCCTGACCTTTCCCGATCAATTAGACACTGTCGACGGTGGGAAGAAGGAAGGATCGAGCCGACTCCGTCCAAGCCGTTCCACCTATCTGTAGAAGCTTTTCCCGAGCTTGAGGTCTTGAGGAAAAGTGATCCTGGACGATCCACGAGTCCATAGAGACCCTAATCAACTCAATCCATCATTCAAGTACAGGTAAATCCTAAACCCTAGGTTCTTATCTAGGTTTCTAAATAGGCATCTATCTAGGGAGTTTTAAAACACAAAAACTATCCCCCATTCTTGATCTAATTGACTTTCATCCAAATCTCGCTTATCATGCCATTTGATGGGTTAGAAAAGAAGTTTGAAATAAAACCTAATACTAGGGTTTTCGGTTTGCTGAGGTTAGAGATGAAATCACAACCGTTGATTCGCCCTATTTGATTTTAACGGTTCTGATTTCGTCTGTCATTTGTCTGATCCGATCGGGTCAAGTTTCTAGGCGGAGAGATTTTCATCCAACTGGATCTGGTCCGTTCATTCCAAACGGCGGGATCAAAGCTTGACCGTTCGATCAGTTCTGATCGAAATCAGTCGCGGCCTCGATCGTGGCCGTTGGATCAAACCGTGGCTAATCCAACGGTTTCCAGACCGCGCTGACTCATTTAAGTGAACGGGGCCCGCTTGACCGTCGCCGTTTGCGTGGACCAACCGCCCGCCGCCACGTGTAATATCAGTTTAAGGTTTTATTTTAATTAATTTTAATAGCAGAACTTCAAAAAATCATTAAAAATAAAATACTAAACCAATTTTTCCCCACAACCACTTGTTTTTCTCGGAATAAAATCCTCTATTTTATAAAAATAAAATCAGAACCTGGTTTTTATTATTTTAAAAGTTACATTTTAAAACCTTTAATTTCCCTAATTTCTTTTAATTATATTTTATTTTTTTTGAATATCTAATTAAACAAGGTTTTGAATGGCATGATATCTGAGATTTAGCATATGTTATCTCTGAGTTTTTGGGGAAAATTTCAGAGCTTGGCTCCAATCCCAAATGAGTGTTCAAATGTTTACTCTATACCTTGGATTAAATATTTGAGAACTCATTTGTAAACCTTTCAATCATCTAATCATTGCATTTAGAACTCTATGGAATTAGTGAGAAGCTATTTTGTACTAAGATCCAAGTTCAAATGATATTCATATATTGTTTTGAGATATCATACTTTGCTACATAAGGGGTCACTCTCATTTGTTCTCAAAACTATATAGGATTATAACTTCAATTTGGATGTGGATTATGTAGGGATATCTTATATGCTTTAGAATAATCTTCTTTCATTTACATGTATATCTCTTTTATATTTGAATCCCTAAAAGTTATAAGTTACTTCTTATAACTTATGACTTTGATAATCCATCCTCATTATTCCATAGGACATTAGGATGCACTTTTATTGTTCATGATTTGTTGTGCTTGTAGCTAGTGTCCAAGGGTTAGTGAACAAGATTTGTCATCCTATAATTTAGTGACACTAAGGACAACAATTAAGGTTGAGTCTTAGCCAATTTATTCAAATCTAGGAAGAACTACATACATCTCTTTTGAGATGAAACTCAAACATAGAAAACTAGTGTCATGCACCCAACGATCTAAAACACCTTGATTGGACATTAATTGATTTTGTAATAACTAGTAGATTAAGGATTCTCTCCTTTCCTCGATTTCAATAAATTCAAATAAATCAAATAAAACTCATAAAAATCTACAATTAGTCTCAATCAATTCTAATCAGTCATAAAACGAAGTTACAATGATCCAAAATCAAATCTCTAAATCAGTTTCAAATCCTTAATAATTTAATAAACCTTTAATTATTAATAATTTCTGAATTCTATTAATTAAAATCTATTAATAATTCAATTAAATTACACATTCCTTTAATTTGAATTAATTAGATAATTTGATTGATTAAGATTTATCTTAATCAATCAAATTTGATAATTGATTTAGATTAAACGAATTCGGATCTTCTACACCTAAAGTTTGATTCCTTTTGGAGGACTTTGGGTGTTTTGACTTTTAAAGATCCTTAAAACATTTAAATAACAAAGAGATCTCCTATGGATTGTGCTTGACTCCTTTTAGGAAGGCACTAATCCATTTGGATTTGGAGATCTTCAAATAAAGAATAATAAACCACCGACCTTATACGACATGCTAGATTCCTTCGGGAGGGCACGTTGTATTACATTTATAAGGTCTCTTTCTCTCTCCTTAATAAATTATAAGGATTCTCAAAATAAATACCTATCTTCTGTCTAAGACAGTACTTATTCTGAAAGTCCTAGGATTTATAAATTGATGATTTCCTGCACTTAGGGAATTATCAATCTATAGATTCTTTATAACTAAATTAAATAACTCCAACATTCAAAATTGAAATAATTCTTAATAAATTCAAATATACTTTATTTAAATTTTAATTAAATTCCTTTGACCTATAATAAATCAATCCTAATAATACATGTAATTTAAACAAATAAACCTATTAGGACCTATCCAAGCCACACAGCTTTCTTTACACACTTAGATGCTTGTTAGGACAACCAACTCTAGCCTAAGTTAGGCCGGTGGCTTGTTGTGGTTTGCTTGCGGGTGTCTTGCCTAGAGGGCCCCTATGTGTGATTGCTTACTTTTCTGTACTGCATTAGCATGCATATCTACTTTTCTGTCTGTACACCAGAGAGCGGAGTGAATAAAGTGAGGGCCGTGTACTTTACTTTTTTTGTCTTTACTTTCCTGCATTTATAACTGTACACAATGCACTCATAACATGCATCATTATATAACTGCTTTATTTCCTGTCTTTTATATTACTGCAACAGTAGAATGTTTTTAGGATCTGATGTACTGCTTTTCATTTCCTAGAATTGTTGTATATAGATTGAGTCTGTACAGCGTCTGGAGTCTGTAAAAGAATTAAAGATAACTGCTTATAAATATACAAATGGGGCTCCAAGAAGTAATGTCCTCCTTCAGAAGGACGTTCCTTTTTGGAATTCCATAGAAGACTCGGAGTCTGAAGACCATAAGCAGTTATATTTAATTCTATTTTCTTGTAGGTTTAGAACCCAAGTTTGTTGTCGGTGGATCCTGGCCACCATTACTTTACTGCAAATTCTGGGGTGTAACCGATGAAAATTATATTAATAAAAACCAGCTCTTTCATATATAATTGTTTCATACATCATTCGCATACGAGTAGATTTTTAATTTTTGTAAGCATATTACTCTGCATTTATTTTAAATTCTTGAATCATTCCTTGATTCCTAAGATAGAACCATCTTAACTCTTGCATCATCGGCGAATTGTTGTGATTAGGATTGTTAGCTGGCAGCCCACTCTAGGCAGGTGGTAAGTCCAGATTGTATACACTTCTCTCTGCACATTCCTCTTTCTAATAAATTCTAACTCTTCTAAATTCAATTATATAATCTAAAGCCTGATCGTGGAAATTTAATTGCCCAAATATTTAATTAAATACATATATATAATTTTGGAAATTATAAAGTCTTCATTTAAATCGAGAGTATTCTCTTAGGAGATGTAATTAACTACAGGGGCTTGCCTCTGTAGGGAGTCTAAAACCCAGAATAATCTAAACCCTACCAAAGTTCCTTTCTGAGACAGGGGAAAGATCTGTGGACGTAGATTAGGTTTTATTCACATTTAGGAGTTATTTCTATAATTAGGAAATAGATAGATAGTTGATTTGTTTCTCACTAACAAATCAAATGTCTTCTATACTTAATTATAGAAACAAACTTACAATTCGTTAATCTAATCAGGTCGATTAGAGAATGTACTCGTCATCCCTTCAGGATGATTTGAATATTCTCTATACTACACCTGATTAGGAGAATGAATTGTACTGCTTCTCCCTTTAAAATCAATAGGAGGATATTAGTCTGTTTTTCGGGACAGTATAACATCCGACTATGTAGATTTAATCAGGAGAAATATATCCTAAATATAAATAAAGCAAATCATGTGAGAAGATAAAATTCTTATTTTTAAATAGAAAACCCTGTCTTATCTATACTTTTGTTTAGATTCATTCATTATAATCAAGAAACAGATAGATATTCGATTTACTTTCATAAGTAAATTAAATATCGTCTGTATATTTGATTTTAGGAATGAATTGACGATTCGCTAATCTAATTAGGTAATTAGGGAAAATACGGATCATCCTCTCGGGTGATTTGTATATTCCTTACGTCATACCTGATTAGGAAAGCGAATTGTTTGTTCTCTTTATTCAGAATCAATAGAAGGATATCAGTCTGTCTTTCAAGGCGATCTGATATTCGACTATACAGATTCAATTGGAAGAGAATATTCAAAAAATATAAATAAAGCAGATTATTTTTCCATAAATAAAATAGGATAAATTTTATTTCAAAAGTCCATTTCTCCCTCCTTCTTTTTCTCTATTTAAATATCATAGATTTATTATATAATATAAATTCTATTATATTATATTAAATTAAATACTTACATAAAAGAATTATATTTAAAGTTAAGTATTTATAAAATAAAGTTAGATGATTTAATTTTTCTCACAGATTTTTCTGGCGACTCCGCTGGGGATAGACTTCTCTCTCCATTTCAAATGAAAACTAAATTCTTTCTAAAAATTATATATATAATCTAATTAAATATTTGGGCAATTAAATTTTCATCTAAATTTTTGTTCCTCGGTGTCTGTCACTGTCTTTGTGGGTACTGTCTGTACTTCTGTGATGTTGTTCTGACGAGTATTTTATACTTGGAGATATCGGAGGTTAGGTGTCGGTTTAGGAGCAGGAGTCGGTCAAGGGCAAGGTATGGAGCAAACTCTTTTCTGTCTCTCTCTCTCTCTTTCTCTTTCTATCTCTCTATCTCTGCGGATCGGGAGGCGACGGAAGGTGGAGGTCAGAGGACCGAGAGATGGGAGGAGGAAGCTGCGGGATTCGGTTCCAGAGAAGGAAGGAAGGAGGTGGGATTTCGGGTGTCGTTTGTGGAATCAAGCGTGGAGAGCAGCGACGGGAGCAGAGCTTTCGCGTGGAGGAAGCGAGCGTGGGGGAGAAGTGTCCCGAAGGCCTCAGCGGGTTTGGTATTTAACGACGCCTGTGGTCGTTCGATCGAGGCGAGCGTGAATGAAGCGACTCAATTCGGCGCCGCTGCAGAGGGATGGGTCGGCGATTTGAGCGGGATTTGCGGCAGATGTGGAAGAGATACGGGATGAGCGGCTACAGGTAATCATTTTAGCGATTTTTTTTTTTAAATTTTGATTTGTCTGTTTCCCTTGGTTCTAGCTCACAGGTCAACAACCGCCTGAGATAGGGCCTAAAAACCTTGTTCATGAGAGACTAGAAAGTGGCTGGGTCATTAGTGAGGCCAAAAGGCATCACTAGAAATTCATAATGCCCTTTATGAGTTCTGAAAGCAGTCTTTAGCATATCCTCCCTTTTCATCATGATCTGATGATACTCTAACTTCAGATCTATTTTGGTGAAGATAACTGCCCCACTCAACTCATCCAGCAACTCATCTATTACTGGAATGGGAAACTTGTCTGGCACAGTTTTCTTATTCATTGCCCCGTAAGCCACATAGAACCTCCAACTCGCATCCTTCTTCTTAACTTGTATCACTGGGCTAGAAAAAGGACTAACACTAGGCCTGATAATTCCTGCTTCCAGCATTTCTCTAATCAACTTCTCAATCTCATCCTTCTGGCGTTGAAAATAGCGGTATGGCCTGACGTTGATAGGTGACACACCTTCCATCAAGGTGCTAATATGCTCCTGCTCCCTAGGTGGTGGCAATCCCTGAGGTGGTCGAAAAACCTCACTGAATTACTGAATCAATGACTGTATTGAAAGAGTAATTTTCCTTCTCTCTTCCAATATGATCCCTTCCAATTTATGCAATTCTACCAGATAACCTTCCTCCACGTCATGCATACTTATCACCATGGTTTTAAGTGATACCATAGCTCTAGAGAACCCTGCATCTCCCCTTATCACTACCCTTCTCTCATCCACCCTTAGCTCCATCGTTAATGCTCTCCAATTGACCTTGGTGTCTCCCAAGATTTGCAGCCACTTCATCCCCAAAATGACATTAGTGCTCTCTAACTCCAATGGAAGAAAATATTCCCTCACCTTAATTCCCTGTATGGTCAAAACTACTACTCTACATATACCTTGGCTCTTCTCTACCTTCCTTGTACCCATCATCACGCTATAACAACCCGTGTCTACTAATTTCACTCCTAATTGGTCTACAACCTGGTTGGAGATAAAATTTATTGGTAGCCTCACTATCAATCAACACCACTACCTCCCTTTCTGCTATCCCCCCTTCACCTTCATGGTTTGATTCGGAGTGAATCCTACCACTGAGTTCAGGGAGACATCCGCCATATCTAGATGCAGCTTGTCCTCCATCTCTCTCTACCTCACTCCCGTCTCCCTCCTCAGCTTCCTCATCATCACAAATGGTGAGAACCTAAACAGTTCGGTCCCTACACTTGTGCCATTGAGTATACTTCTCATCACATATGAATCATAGTCCCTTCTCCCTCTTCTCCTACATCACTCTCTCTGTCAGTCTTTTGAAGTTGCCCCTACTTCCTCCTTCTGGCTTTTCCTTAGGTGCCTCTCAAAGATGGCCTGCTGCAGGACCCTTGGGTGTTAGAAAGGTGGTAGTCATCCTATATGAGCCACATGAACTACTGCCCCTAGCTCTCCTCTCTTGGTACTTCTGATCTTCCATCACTTGTGCTAGCTCCATCGCCTCTCCTAAGTCATGTCGCTTTATGACCCTCACTGTAACTCTAATATCAGATTTGAGTCCCTTCATGAGTTACCCTCCAAAGCAGTCTCCGATAGTCGTTCCACTAGACTGGCCAAGTGCTTAAATCTTTCGCGGTAGTCTGCCACTCATCCATCCTGCACTAGTGCAAAAAAATTGCACATAGAAGTCCCCTCCCTTGTCGGTTCAGAAACGTTCCAATAAGCATTCCTTAAATTCCCTCCAACTCCATATGGGCCTCTTCTGATCCCTCCACTGGTACCAATACAACGCCTTCCCCTCCAAACATAAGCCTGTTGCCGTCAAATTTTCCTTCTCCGTCAGTCCATTGATGGTGAAATACCTCTCAATTTTGTAGATCCACCCATGTGCCTCCTCCCCTTCAAAAATGGGTGTCTTCAGCTTCCTCACCTTCGGATCTCCCCTATTTCCCCATATTCCTCCATAATTTTTTCATTCTCAACTGCTTGGCTCCCCCCAAGTCTCCCGATCTTCCCTTCCATGCTCATACCCAAAACGCTCTTTGCTTTCTCCCCTCTTTTCTTCAAAATCAGCACCCTTTCTACCATAATCCCCTTTTATTCTCTCCCAACCAACACCTTTGATTCATGCCCCACATACCCATGCCTCTCTCCATACCTTCCACATTTCTCCTCCATGATTTCCACATCATTGTCCTCCTACGAAATTCAAAAATTGTCGTCCTCCGCACTGGTCCTTTCGTCTCCTATGCTGTTGTTTGAATTTGATTTTCCAATATCTTCTTCACCATCTCAAGAAGATCGAAAACTGTCTTCCACGGATGAAATTCTATCTTCCACCATTTTGCTTTCATTTGGCTCATCTGCCCTTCCAGACGTTCCTCCAATGCATCTACCTTTTTGGCCGCCATCAATACACGGATTTTTGTACGTTAATAAAATTTTGATATTTGACCCAAAAATCTACAAAGATCCCTTTCTCCGACAAAAATAGCCGCTGATTTTCCAGAAAACAGCCCACAAACAGTCCCAAAATATGCTCTTATACCAATTTGTTAGGAAATACTTGAGGATCTCAAGTAAACCCTAACAATAGAGGCAAAACCAACAAGAGAACTCTCCAAAATTGATGGAAAAGCAGAGAAAAAAAAAGTAGGAAATCAAACTAACAAAAGAAAACAGCAAGATATAATTGATCCTCAATTTGAGAGGATGATCAATCTCTCCCAATTCTAGACGAAGCTAGGGCCCAAGACATCAAGAACCAAAGATACCAAAAACAACCACAATTCTTAGATAACCCTAACCCTAAACATCTCTTCCTATTTAATACATAAATTCAAATAATTGATAGGGAGGATATTGATGGTGTTAGGGGTTATTTGGTTGATGTATCTTAGCTGTTGTTTCAAGTGCTGGCATGTTGGCTCACCTTCCAGGTGGTAGTGCTTTGGAGCAATGTGATTGGTTAGATCTTAATGAGGTTTTTTCTTCAGTCGGTGGGGAGGAGACTAATGAGTTAGAATTGGGTGCTCTTCAAATTGCAGATGTTGACTTCTTCAAAAAGAATGATAAGCCTAGAAACCATAAGGCCAAAAAGAAATAAATGGTCCTTTTGGTATTTGCCTGATTTTGGCTTTGTTGGTTATTTTTGGGTTTGCCTTATGTTGCTACACAGAATTGGGGTCTGGACAATGATGAAGCAGGAGCAGGTTTCCTGCATGCGCCTTGGATGGTCATGGCTTGGTTGGCAACCTTGGTGGAGGTTTTCATTTTCCGTTTTGCTGGATCTCAATTTTTGGATGGTTCCTTTTACTCCTCCTTGGATGGCTCATGCCTGGCAACCATGTAGCGGTCTGAGTCTGTCTGACTTATCTGTTTTCAGATTTTATGGCCCTTACGAGAATTATAGTTCTATGGCTGTATTTTCATTTTCATTGGTCTGTTTTTGTGTTTTGGCCTTGTGTTGTATTGGTTCTTTATCTAATAAAATTTGCTTTAAAAAAAAAATAAATTCAAATGATTAATTCAAACTTTCCCTCCCAACCCTAGCCGCTCCCTCCTTAACAGATTTTCTAGTGGGGTCAGCTAGATGCTTTGGTGGCAACTCCTAGGGGGCAGATTGGCTTTGTCTGCCTCCTGTATGTAAGAGCCGGCCCAATGCTTTGAGCCGGCTGGGCTGGTTCAGTAAGAACCAGTCTAACATTTTACTGGTTTGTTTTCTAAACCAACAACATATCTTGATTGATCACCAATAATTCGCTCATCATTGTTGTTCGTAGTGATAAGACCTAAGAGAGCACCTAGGTCTATATATAGCCGGCAAATAAGCAACTGTGCCGATCACAGAAGAGAGAGAACCAAAGTAAAAGGGGAATCGGGTATTTGCTAACGGCTGTTCAGACTTGAAATCGTGGAACTTCAAGCCATAGGTTTGCAGGATAGGCATCAAAGGAGGGTGCTAGGTTTTTTTAGATTTTGGCTTCAAAATATGTATTTCCTTTTTCTTCTACAAATTAGCACAGTGTGTTCTTAATTAAGAATTGAAAAAAAAAAATTGTAGCATTTTTTTCTACGGATAAAATCCTGCAGTAAATTTATAGCATATTATAACAAATATGCTACTGATTTTTTGTACCAAAGTTTTCCTTCATGTCCTATGTATTTGACACCTTAATTACCTACAAATTTGCAACAGATTTTGAATCTTTGGCAACTTTGTTAGAAATTCATTAGGTAAATTCTTATATTATAGGCATTTGGTAGCTAATTAGCTAAAGGATTATTTCTTTAGCAACTATTCTATTGCTGATTTGTAGTTTTATAGTGGTGATTTGAAAATTAACCTATATTATTGTTAGGACCATGCAAAGGTAAATCTGCAAAGCATCAGTTTCAAAAAACTATACTGACAAAAGCAAATGACTGCATCTTTATTTTTGTTTTAGTTTTTGTGGAAATGGTATTCCTTAATAAAATGCTTTCTGTTGATTATTACATGAAATCATTTAAACATTTGTATTAAAATGTCTTTTCTACAGGTGAAAAAGGTGTAGGCAAAAGTGGAAAACCACTTCATTTCAAGGGAAGCTCATTCCACAGAATCATTCCTAGTTTTATGATCCAGGGAGGCGATTTCACTCTCGGCGATGGCCGAGGAGGAGAATCCATTTATGGAGCCAAATTTGCTGATGAGAACTTCAAAATCAAGCACACGGGACCAGGCAAGTGACTTGCATGCCTCCATACCAATCTCTCTAAGCTCATCAATATTCAAAGTGGAAAATTTACTGAACGTTTGTTTCATTGAATGATTAGGATTGTTGTCAATGGCAAATGCTGGCCGTGATAGTAATGGATCACAGTTCTTCATCACAACAGTTACAACAAGCTGGTAATATTCCCTTCTTAGGCTCCGTTTGGGACGACTTTCTTACTACTTAAAGTTTCTTAAAGCAGTTTTTTAGTACAAAAGTTAAAATTTGAGATTTTTACATACATAACACTTAAAACTATTAAAAATAAATATTTACACCTAAACTTCTATATTTACTAATATACTACCTAAAACCCCTTTTTTAATCAATTATAACATTCCGTTTAAACCTTCCATCAAAAATCACTATCAGCGACGGTCTTCCCCGTCAATGGCATCCTTTCACAATGAATACAAGTATATCATCGCTTCAATGGAGTGGTAGAATAGAATGAAAGGAAGATTTTAGATGACATATTAGTAAATATAGAAGTTTAGGTGTTGGATATATATATTTTCAATAGTTTTAGGTGTTATGAATGTAAAAATCCCTTAAAATTTTTATACTAAAAAGCTGCTTAAAGAAGCAATAACAAAACCGTCCCAAACGAAACCTTAATCTGTATACATAATAGAAAGTTTGGTCATCAAATGATATAATCTGGTGCTTGAATTTTTGGCAGGTTGGATGGGAAGCATGTCGTCTTCGGTAAGGTGCTGTCTGGTATGGATGTGGTATACAAAATTGAAGCCGAAGGCAAACAAAATGGAACTCCTAAAAGCAAGGTTGTGATCGCTGACAGTGGGGATCTGCCTTTGTGAAATGGTAATGCCTTTATTGGGTTATAAGTTACATCTTGTGTGTGTTAGAATAATGGATGTTCTATGGACCTGTTAAATGTTCTAAAGTTGAGCTTTGGATGCTTCCAGTTTCCTGTTGAGAATCTTTGGGCACAGTTTGTACTGACCATATTTTCTCTCTTTTTTTCGGAAGAAGTGATATTTTTCATTACAAAAACATTAGTGATGGTGGATAAGAGTTTATTTTGCTTTCAATATTTATCCTCAAAAGAACACAATATAGGGGATAAAAGTTGGGCCAGAATATCTTTTTAAAAATTTATTAATGTTATATTTAAGTAGATGTATATATAGATATATGTAGTCATGATTAAAATCTTCAACTGTTTGTTTTTAATTGTAATTTAGTTCTTAAATAAGCATAATAAATATTTAATTATAAGTAACTTAGCTATATCACTTGATATTTGATTATACTGTCAAATCATTACTGCTAGAAACTACTAAATTTTAATTTATAATAATTAAATTGTAATCATTTTATTAATTTTTATATTTACTTTGATTATTTATGTTAAGTTATTTATTCCAAGTTTAATTGTCATAAGTAGATTTTAAATACTGACAATTACTTCAAAATTTCTTTTACCAAGTACTCCTGGCTCCAGCCAATTAAGTTGCTTATTAATTATTGCTTAATTACTGTAACAAATACTATTTAAATCTTATTGAAATTAATTATGAACTAATTAGTTTGTAATTATTGTTATTAACTAATTTGTTAGCACTTATTATGACTAATTAAACTATAATTTAATTATATTAGGTCCAAAAACATTATTAAGTAATCATATATTAATCTATGGTTATATTAGATAAATTACTTAATAAATTCGATAATAATTAGAAAAAAAAATATCAAATTAAAAAAATCCTTTTTAGTTTAATAAAAACACTTATTGTGTGTTAGAAAATTTGGATTGATAGAGAGAAAATTTTCAACTTAGATTTTTGTGAAAATTCAACACAGATAACGAAAAAATATCATTAAACCCAAATTTTTATGTGGAAAATTCAAAGTGGGAAAAAAATAATGTGGTTTGGCTAAGATGAAATGATCTATTATGTAGATATATTACAAGAGTTTGCTCTTCTTCTTAATTGGAGAAGATAAGATTATAAAATATATAATATAAGTTTATATTTCTATTAATATTTTGGAGAATATTGGAAATACAACAACTAGATGATGTTAGTAAGATCTTGATGTCAAATAATAACAATCATGAAAAAAAATCATGTGATGATAGTTGAGTGATGATGGTTTAATGATGATTGTCATATGATGAAAGTCAAATAATGGTGAATGGATTATGACAATCAGACAATTGTGATAGATGTCGGTTGTTGGATGATGACAATTGAGTGATGGTGATCAAATAATGACATTTTAGCAATGGCAACAATCTTCAATGTCAAAATTCAAGTAGAGTTCTAGAATTCTTCAGATCTCCAAGCTCTCTCCAAACTCAAGACTTAGTCCTTTTCGTATAAAGAATGAGAGTTTGTTTATAGTATTTTACGTGTAAATTTTTTGCAAATTTGGCCAAATCTTCATAACACTATATCATATGGATTATATTGAAACTTTTGGTCATAAACCATTCATTTAGCATTTGCCTTAAGGACAACAAAATCGGGTGACCTTCAGCTTGTTAGATTTGTCTATATTGACCTCATTTTAAAATGAGGTTAACATTCCTATTTAGGTAGAGTTGGCCTTCCTTCATAAGAGAACTCCTATTGACTTAGACTCGACTAACCTTAGGAAGCCCAAAACCCTTAGAGAGTCCCCTATAGAACTCTTAGATTTCCTCGGTTATACTAGCCTTAATTTGACCTTAATGGTTATTCAATATCTTAGGCCCAATCTTTGACATTGACTGATCCAAGTCAACCCTTAGACCAATTAGAGTGAAGGATGACCCTTGGCCATCCTATTTGACCACGCTCAACTCTATTGACAAAAAATACTTAAAAAATCTCAAAATTCTATTAATGGGTTAATTGAGGTCAAAATATACCCTAAGACCTTGGATTAGAGTCAAGAAGATCTAAGACCATTCAAAAATCAATTGGACACACTTCATAACCCCATGGTCAACCTTTGTTGGCCATGGTTCAATTAAAGTTGACCAAAATACCTTTAACCTTATCCAAGGAATAACTAAAGTCAAAGCTCAAAACATTTGACCTTGAGGTTGAATCAAGATAATCTATGACCCTTCAAAAGTCACCTTGGCTTACCTTCAATTCATTGTTAACCATGGTCAACCCAAAACACCCTTCAATGACCTAACCAAATTTATTTTAGGTTTAACCCAACCAAGCCATTGTTGAACCTCACCAAAATTAACCCAATCGTCTTAAAACCTAACCTAATCCTCATAAAAAGCTCAACCCAATTCGGCTGACCCAAGTAGGTCAACCAATTAACTTAAATCCAACAAAAATAAACCCAAAAATAACTCAATTAAACCAAATCTATTTAGCCTAAGCAAAGTGCATCTCTTAAACTCCTTGAAGATTCTTCAATATCTCTAAGACCAACCCTACCAACTGATACCACTAAGTTGGTCAGTTCACTCATGGTTGAGAACTTGTAATATTTCAATTATTAAACAGACAACCAAGGTTATACAATGCCCAAACAATTGTCCATGCCACATGGCTAACCCCTATTGGATTTCCCCTAATAACCTTGGCCACATAAGCATCCCCCAAATATTGAATTCTCAGTTAAAGCCTGAATTTAAGAGCTATAAATAGGTCCATCTCTAGCCTAGCTAGGGATGCAAATTCGATTTCCCAATCTCCCCATATGTGATCCCAATATGTGAGAGAAACATCTCTAAGTGATCACCAACCTTACATAGCCTACTTTGAGCAAAATCGAGCTAGCTTTAGCAAGATCTTCACAGTGAAAAATGAAATGCTAATAGACTACTTCCTAAGCTTTGTAATCTTCATCAAACTTATGTAAGAAGCTTTAAGATATTTACTAAAATAAAAAAGCCCCCTCCAAGAACAAATGTATTGAGGTAATGTACAAGTGTAAATGAAGACTTTTAAGGGTGTATGACATTATGAAAGAAACTTATAAACAAATAAGATTTGATAATTGGATTGTAAGAACCATACCTCTATTGATCAAATTGAATAAGAACTACCCATGGATCTTTCTAGATCAAAAGAAAATAAATGGATGACCAGTGGGAGATGGAAGAAGAATCAGAGCTATTCATTCTATTTAAATAGAATGAATGATACTAATCAAGTTGAATGTTGTTTCTATACATCTTTCCATTATTCTTTCTTGGTTTGATCATGGTCATTTGATCTAAGATCAAATAGCTAATATCATATCCATTACGACAAGGGGGACCGGTTGTATTAATAAACCCAAATGGGGGACCACTACATGTAAAGTGCAAGCTGAGTTAGCCCTTGGATTTAGTAAATCTTATTTCAAGATTTATTTAATTCAAGAAATTCACTATAACTTCAAAAAATTGTAGGAATTTCATTCCTTACCCAAATTTTATGAGCAAGGACTCAATGGATCAAGTAAGAAGATTATAAAATTAGAAAAATAAAAATAAAACGACTCTTGATGTTTAATATTTCATTTTAATTATTTCAAAAGTGATTAAAAGGTAATTAATTTCTTTAATCATATGTGATTGAGGCCAAATTCATTGAATCATCTCTTGGGTGTCTTACAAGCTCCTAATTTCTCTCATAGGGAATTAAGCATTCAATTGAATCTTTTTAATTTTCCAAAATGCATAGTCATCAATTGACCTAGAATTTTGAAAAATTATTCAAAACTCTTTACATATTTTCTTGACTTGAAGAATTTTAGTTTAGCTTCTTCTGATCTTGAAGGTTAGAGGATAATTCTCTCAAGATAAGAAAAGTCTTCTCGAATCTATAGAAAAATAATCGAACGAGAAGTTAAGTGAATTTAAAAAATTTATAATTAATCCATTTCATGTCCAAATGGTTTGAAAACTTTAGGGATTGATCTTTAAGTCAACATGGACCACAAGATTTAGGCTTCGTTTGGGATAATTTTTTTACTGCTTCTTAAAACAACATTTTAATACAAAAAAATTATTTTTTAAAAATCAAAATTTTTGTATTAAAAAGTTGCTTTAAGGAGTAAGAAAGACGTCCCAAATGAAGCCTTAATCCCTAGGAGTCTTGAAGCCATTTTAGTAAACCCTGATTCTAGGTTAGATAATTAATTCAACAATGGACCTAGATATTTCCATAATGCACAAAAAATTTATATAATTTAAAAATACAAAAATAATTTTGAAAGAACTCATATACATCATAGAACATAAAAACAATAATTGTGAGTCCTCTTGAAACTCGAAAATACATGTTCACAATTTTGGGAAATAAAATAGAAGAACTTTGATAAATCATTAAAATTTCAAATCAACTCCAAATTCACTTAAATTTTTAGTAATTGGACTTTAGATTACTAATGATTTGTTGTCCAATTTTATGAAGATTTGACTTCATTTGATGGGTCAAATCACAAATCCTAATCGAAATCCTTGAGAAAATCCTTATCATGTTCGCAAAATTTGCAAATTCATAAATAAATTTATAAAAATAAAACTACCAAATCAACTGCATTGATTCATGCTAAAAATTTGAATAAAAGAAATTAAAAGTTATAAGGCTTATGGTCATATAATGCAATTTATATGAAAATCAAACTTTGTTCTTACCTATAGGTCACCAACCTTAAACTCTTTAGGTTCGGGTATTTGATTTACTTGTACTTTATTTTCCTAAATTTTATTTTTTATATTTTACATTTTTCTCTACTTTTATTGTATTATATATTTTAAATCGTTAATTGCAAATTTAAACCCAAAATAAATAATAAAAGGTGCTTGATTACAACTTTGACTAGAACTAAAAACTAAAACCCTTAGTTAGGAATAAGATAATTAATACCAGAACATTGATCGATATTTCAAAGGCCATGATTTATGTACACTAAAACTTTCTAATTTACCCAAAACCAAAATTGGTGGGAAACAAAAACTTGCATTCTTGTTTATAGAATTTCTTGAGGTTGAGTCTTCTTAGACTTTTAGAAAAAATTATTTTGTTTTAAATAAATAAAATATTTTAAATAATATAGAAAGATAAACATTTAGAAAAGGTAAATAGGGTCTTACGAAGTCCATGACATGTTATTTCTTATCTTTTGTTTTTCTATTCTTTGTTTTGGCACCTCCCAACCTATGGTTTGGGTAGATCACACGACCTATGAGGGTGCAGTTCTATCTTAGGGGAGCCTTCCCCTTAGGATAAAATTTATTTTCATAAATATTTTTTAAAAATTTAAAATAATACAGATTTTACATATAATCAACATGACATTGCATTAAAAAATAACAAAAAAAAAAAAAAAGAGAATCTTAGTTACATTTAGAATTAAAAGCATAAATATCATTCATATGTTCAAGGCCATTTAGATCTCTAAATGTCAATCCCAAATTTCTAATTAAATAATAACATACTATATCTTATATTTTTAGAAGACTAGGTATCATGTTTTTAAAATTCTTTAGGTGAGTTTAGCTGATAATCTTATCAAGGTTGAATTATAAGGAGAGAAGATTCAAGCTTTCTTAAACCATTTATGGGGTGAAAGATATAAGTATATATCTCTTTAATTTAGGTTTGAGATACTACTATGAAATACTAACCTTAGTTTTAGGGTATGAGGCTAATTTTTCATAGCATAAGCTCTCACCTCTTTGGCATTTCCTTAATTCTGGGTTAAGAAATATAAGCCTTATGTTTCTAATAAAATGAAACTAAAAAAAAAAAAAAAATCAACTTCTCAAAGCTTTAAATCCTAAAATATGATAGATTGGAGTTACTTTTGAGCTTCTCATAATGATTTGCTTCCTACTCTTCGTCCTTTGTCCTCTAGAAAGAATTGTTCTAATTTGTGCCAATCCAATATGAAATTTTAAAATCACATTTATCTCAAATTTTGAAATCCTAAAAATATTTTTTCACTGATTTAATCAAGAATATTCTTAGGAGATTCACCTCTCTTGGAAAGTAATTAATTATAAGGGCTTGCCTTTATAGAAAACATATACCCCAGATTATAATAAACCTTTTATAACTCATCAAGATAGAAGAAAGCCTTTGGGAATCTAGACATTTTTGTTTTTTACTCTATTTTTGTTCTTGAATCCATTATAGATTGTCATTTCTATCTTTCAAGATGATATGTTATTCTCTATGTTATATTGATTACAAAAATGAAAATTTCAAAGCCTTATTTTTGTTCTCAAACTCATTATTGAATATCATTTTAATCTTTTGAGATTGTATGATATTATCTATATAATATTTGATAATAAAAATAGAAATTTTCAATTCATGTGATTTCTTTTTTTTTTTTTTCAGTCTCATCAAACCACGTAATTTTGAATGTAAACATGCAAAATCAAAGACTTTTTGATCTTCTAATCAAAGTTCCAAAGTTTTCAAATTTATTTAAGTTTTTTATTTGGGTTCATTTGAACTTGGATTGGATAAATTTTGGTGTCCTTAGGTTTATCTTGTTAAGATGCTCAATTTGGCTATAAGTTTACTAAAATAGGTATATCAAATCAATTGGTTAAACATACATATAGAATTTACTAAATTAAATGAGTTCATTACTAGAGATGAGTTCATTTTAAATGGCTAAATGATAGTAGTACGATCACCTAGAGAAGTCACTATAATTATTCTCTTTAATTTTTCTTTAACTATTTCACTTTATTTTGATGGGTTGAGTATGAGTCACCCTTTATAATGGTTGAATGATGAATGCAATTTTGATTGAATGAATATAGTATGTATTCAATCTTTTCTTTTAGTTGATGTATTAATATATAATATGACTATAGATAATTTTTTGAATAAAAAATATTAGAATAATTATCACATATATTAAAATACAATATTAAAATTCAAACTATATAATTTGAAAAGATGAACATTTAATGAGGATGTGACATTACATTAATACCACCATCCTTTGAAACTACAAGTCAAAATGAATTCTTCCATTGAATTCTTTACACTTTGTTATTTCACTAAGACTTTACAACTTCCGTCCTCTTAATGTTTGATATTTCTTCTTCAATGGATGCCTATGAAAAAGGTAATGACACCTTTTATGTTTACTTATTATCTTCTCCCATAAAGCTATTAAAGCGAGCTTTACTTTGATAGATCTAATGTGCATTTTTGATAAATCATACCAAGTTCACATAGTGAAGTAAGGTGAGCACCTAAACACCATCATATAGATTGAACTTTGTTGCTACCAAAATAAGTTCAAAGTCAACATTTGCTTTCCTTTGTGCCAATAGCTCATAAATATTTTGAACTTTTTGATAATGAATAGTTTTTTTTAGTATAATGACTCTACTCCATTATATGAGGAAAAAGAAACTCTCATGGTCAATATTTTATAATGTGCAACACAACATAGAGAGAGAGGGGGAGGGGGGAGGGGGCTGTATCTTTAAAACTTATAAATTTTCATTTAAAACAAATATGATATATATATATATATATATATATATATATATATATATATATATATATATATCAATTTTCTTTACTATTAGCATAGTAAGAAATTTTTGAATGCTCTCTAATATTAACATATGTCCCCCAAGTCATACATAGCATTCAGGCTTCCTTGCCCAACTGTAAAAAATTCCTCTAGGACTTTCTCTTGGAAAAAGGATAGCAATGGATATCCATAGAAAGCCTATAAACCTCTTAGGACTCATCTTGGTTGTTTTAGGAGGTAAGTAAATTCATCAAAATCAAACCCTTGGTTTAAACCATATAAACTCAAAAAAAAATTATGATTGACCTAAATACTCAAACCTGATGATTTACTCTCAACATTAGTTTTAAATGACTTCTAATTCAATTTATTATCATTTGGACCCATTCCCATTTATGGTTAAGTCCCTTTAATTAAGGGTGGCAAAATTATCAAATTCCCCTAGGGTGTCCTACATGGGCTCCTTAAGCCTAAACTCTTAGACAAACATTATATTTGATTTCAAATGATCCTAAAACCATTATAAAAACATTTTGAATCATTCCCTACCCTTGTTCAACCACTTTTACCAAAAAAGGGTTAAATTACCAATTTAAGGGGACTTTCCCTAGTACCCATATGACTAAACTTTAGATTTTAGATTCATATTGATTTTAAATAACTATAAAGCCCATTAGAGTCATGTTTGAAAATTGGTCAATTTTGTTTGACCAAAAAAATCCAAAATTATCAAAATGCCCTAGGCTTAACCTAATGAACCAAACTAAACCAGAAAACACTATATTTGGCTTGACCAATCCAAACCCATATTTTGGTCATTGATAGTCAATATTAACTCTTGGTCAATCCCCTTGATGAAGGTCAATCTTGGTTGATCAAAATTACCAAAATACTCTTATACCCTAACCCTTGGGTGAACCTGGGTCAAACCCAATCTTTTGACCATTGGCTTAAGTAAGATTGATCTAAAATTTCTTATAGATTAGTTTGAATCACCCTAAGAATTTGGTTAACCCCTATTGGGCATAAGTTGACCCAAAATCCAATTACTTAAATACTCTTATAAACTTATCTTAAGTATCCTAAGTCAATCCCCTCTAGTCTATCATCGGGTTATCTTCAAATGACTCAAACTTATCTTAGGATTACCATAATACCAAACTAATAAATAGTTAAACATAATTAACCATGGTTAAATTAAATTACCCTCATACCCTTTGAAGGCTAAAACTTATCCACCAAACATAATACAAATGCATTAAACCTTGGCCTAAGGACCATAAGACTTTGCCCAAGCTCCCCTAGCCAACTCTAACCCTTGGACTAACACATATGAGGTACATATGCTAACCAAAATTGACATATTATACCCAAAAATGTAATTCAACTTAATCCAGTCCAGATTAACCTATACTAAAGCCTTCTCCCATTAATTAGAATATGCTAAAAGCTCTCCCAACCCAGTGAAACAAGCTATTTTTTTGTGTAACCCTAGATCTACGCAACTGTATATATTGTGTCAATTAATAAAGTAGTAAGTAAAGTATCATTCCCATGAGGATAGGATATACCCTAAGATAACTCTAGTATTATTTATATGAATTACTTAATTTATCTTATCAGTAGAACTATAAGGGAGTGCTAATGAAAGTCTTCAACTAAGTCTTAAAATAAAAATCCTATGTCTAAGTGAATATGAGCCTATGATAGTTTAGAAATCATGAATGCAAATATAGATCTCCTATATTGATGTTGTGAATCAGAGCATTAAGACTCCTCATCTCTGTCGAGATTGTTGGAGTTTCTAGCCAATATTTCTCTCAATTACAATGATTGTATCTCTTTAAGATTCCAAGCTCTATCTACCATATATTTATATATGGAAAAATCTCATTTTAAATCCTCTAATTATTTTAATTATGCCTCCGTAAAAAATGTAGATCACGCTAAATTTTAACTTTATGCAAGGCCTCTATACAAACTAAATGAAGTTTGGAGAATTTGAAAACAACATAGCATTTTATTCATTCAAAGATCTACTCTTATGAAAACACTATTCTAAACATATCATAAGCCCAAAGATTTATTTTAGCCAACAATGGACATTCAAATAAGCAAAAAATAATTCATTTCAGTGCAAAACAAAATTAGAAGAGGTAAGTTGAGGATATATATCACCAAGAGATTCTTTACAACATGATTAAAAACTATTCTTGCCACTATAATTCACTTCCTTGACTTGTACTCATTTTCACACTCCCTCTAAACTATACCTTAAAATTATTACAAATGAAGAAATGTTCAACCACCTCACAAATTCAACCAAAACTATTTATATTTAATATAAATAACTAACTCAAGCACTATAATACTGATATTACTAGTGCTATGGCACTGATAAAATGAACTAATGTCGTGGCGCTCATGAAGTCCACCACTATGGTGGTTTGACTGAATCGATGTGTCTCTTCCATATGGTAACCAAATTAACTGTTATGCCGTGATGCTTAGGCAATTTGGTGCTATAGTGCCCTGATTAGCACTGTGACATTGCATCCAAACTAGCATTGCTTATTCTTTGCTATGACACCATGTTCTTTATCTTTTTTGTTGAATTTAGGGTAGAATTCCTTTGCACTCCAAAGTTTGGCGGCGTGGTACTGGGATATTTTTCCCATTTTTGTGGCTTTTTTAGTTAGTTTTACCTGCTCAAAATAATAAAATGAAGCCTTTTCATAGTAAAAGAGGATAACAAAATTATAATAAAAATTTCACTGACAATCTCCCAAAGTTAAACCATTACTTGTCATCAAGTAATGTTATGCACTTTCTAATAGTTGATCATACTTTTGTTAAATTATAACTCTGAATTTAAAAAATTAAGAAAACACTAACTTAATGATGTTAATTATAATATTTTGTGGTTAAAAACTTTAATTAGTGCAACCACTAACAAGCATCCTAACAATTCATCTCAACTAGTATTACTATAAAAGCTAGCTCCTAAATGTGTTGATAAGAGACTGGACTAACATAATTTGGATTGATTATCTTAGATTTAAGAAAAAATTCATATTCATTTAATCTTCCAATCCAATTATAAGTTTCATTATGTATTACAATTCTTACAATTTCCCTTAGCTTAAATGTTTCATAGATTCCTTAGGTGGCGTCAAACTTTTAGGTACCAATTTTTGATATCTCAATACTTAACATATTATTTGCTTTTTCATTTCTTTACTTTAATTTTTTTCTTTTTCTTTTCATTTCTTTTTTTTTTTTCTTTTTTATACTTCTGTCAAGTACTTTTTAATGATGTTGAATATATGTTTTTCCCTCCTCTTATGGTAACCTAAGTTCTTATTATTTCCATTTCATTTTTAAGGTTTAGAAAAAAAATTAAAAAATTAAAAAAAGGTTTAGATTTCAATAATTACATGCTTCTAAAGAGCTTTTTAATTAATCTAAATATTATATTTTCACTAAATCTCAAATAATTTAATCCTAAAGTAATTAGCCAACTGGTTAAGTGTGGTTTAGGAGTTCTATTTTTAAATTATTAACCTTAATGATTTTCATTAGTTATTATTAACGTTGCTTAATTGATGTTATTTTCCATTATATTAAATTAATCACCTTAAGTTTTGTATTTTTCTTATTTTTTATTTAATTCCAAAGTTTGTAATTTTAGCAATTTTAAGATATAATCTCAAATATAATTAAGACTACATGAAGAACAAGTAATAAACTTAAAGTTTGTAATATGGGATAATAACTTATTTTTTATTAACATAACATCAAGCCACATATATTTTAAAGTAAATTAAAAATTAAATAAAAAAAACATTTATGAAACAAAAATATAAATACAAATATAAAAATAAGAACAAAAATAATATATCTTCTTTTACTCCTCATCCTTTTTTTTTTTCTACTCATCCTCTTCTTTTTTCTAGTGTTGCTACTATCTTGGGCTGCCACTTATAAGGTTCATTGGTAGGGGTTATAAGAAATACCAGCTAGCCTAGATTTTGGAACAACTAACAGTTCATGAACATCCCAATTAATACTTCATTAAACAATGAAGCATATTGATAATGTCATTGTTGCATGTCCATTATATAATCTACTTAGTGGATCATACCCACTGCCACTATCTACTTTCATATAACTGTGCATCCACTACAGGAAAACATCATTTTTCGGCGGTCATTTTCGTTAGAAAATGACTAAAATCCATTAAAAATTAGCATTTTCGGTGGATTTCTGGCAAAAATTATTCTAATGGTAAAACACGTGATGGAAAAGACCTTCCAGTGTTAAATAATGTGTCAGAAATATTTTTGGCAGATTTCCGAAGGAAAATTCATCATAAATATATTTCCGGCTGATTATTTTGAGCCTGAAAATAAGCAAAAAACAAAAAATCTATCACAACCGAGCAGCCTGCCCACTGCCCCCAAGCCAACCCATACACCTCATCTTATCCCACCCCCGTCTAGATAACCCGATCAGCCCCCCAAAGCTAACCCACACGCCCCACACAACTCACCTGGCGACTTCCAACCCGACTGGCCCCGCAGCGCGCAATGCAGGTGCCTGCGGCGGGGTTCGAACCCCCGCCATTTGGTGTTTGCTCCGCCCCATCCATTAGGCTAAAGAAGGAAAACTATTTAAAAGTATAATTCTTTATATTTAAAGTAAAACTAATTAATCTAAAATAAAAATAATATTTATATAAAAATTAAAACTAATTAATTATAACATAATCTTAAAAATATATTATTATATTATAACATAATTTTAAAATATATTATTATATTGCACCATAAATAATTTATTTAGATAATAAGTTACTAAATTATTTACCTTGAATTAATAAAATAAAAAAATATAAATATTTATTACAATAATTTTTTAAACATATTTAATTTTCATTAGAAATTCGCTAGAAATTCTGCCAGAATTACCATCGAAATTAAATCCATCGGAAAGCCAATAAAAAAATATGACGGAACTCTGTCGAAAACTTTCGTCAAAAATCCGAAAGTATGTCGAATTTATTTCCGCTGAAAATTCCATCAAAAATTAACTATTTTCCTATAGTGGTCCCAGAAACCTACTTCTTAAGGTCAGACACATGATCTTCTAGTATCTTGGGGACTCTAGGCATGGGCTGGCTATGCTAACTACAATAATTACACCCTCCCTTGCTTCCCTAGTGGCAATCTTAAAGAATAAAATTTTATTCTTTGTAAGTACATAAGTGGGGAAGAACTGCACTTCCTTAGATTCCCCTAAGACCCTAGCATGTATATCTAGAGAATACATAAGGGAAGGGCACCCAAATCCTATTGAGGTGGTGTCTCAAATCATATACAAAGGAGAGTGATAGATAAATTAACCTACATCAATAGTATGACCCATATGAATTGCATAATTTAGAATGGCTCAATCTTTTGTCACGTCACTAATGCTAGTGCTTGGAATTAATCTCGCTGAGATGAAATAATGCTAAGCTTCAGATACCTGGGTGAGTGTAAAGGTGAGAAAGTTAACTATCTTTTTCTCCCTAATTTTTCATTGGGCACTAGAATGGTGGACAATAAAAACTTTAGGGATTTCTTTATGATATATGGAACATTGACAAAATTGGTGAAATCATCAAATTTATAATTAGGAGTGCCATAAAATTATTAATGGCTACATTATCAAAAGGTATCGACTTACCCCTAACAAAAGTCAAGTATCCTTAAATTACCCCTCGATAGAGACAACATATGTAGTAGGTTGAAAAAATAAATTCTCCCAATTCATATTTACAATCATGTCTTCTAAGGTCCCCTCAAGACTCCTAAATCCATAATTAAGGATAAGCTTCTTTTACACAATGGAATTTATATACTTTACTTCACCATATGAGTTCATAAAGCATTTCTTGCAATGGGAGGATGAGGAATACAATACCTTCTTTCCAATTGTAAATTTTTAGGCCATTTGTATAGTTTGGAAGAGAGCAATTACTTGGGATTGCACACTATAAAAGAATGATATTGGGTGAAATGAAAAATTCAACCCACATTGCCTATATAAAAATGATTAGCACAACGGTGCTGAGTGATGGAGCATTGAGGTGTCAGGTCAGTCAAAATGGTTAGATTGGTCAAGTATGGTATAACGACTAAAGTGTTTGGGTGAAATGACACCGCAATGTTATACTTTTGAACTTAGAGTTATAAGTTTTGGTTTGATCCACCACCGTGACTCTCGCACATGTACGTGGTGTGCTGCTCGAAGAGACCACCATAGTGATGATTCAGATACCTCAATAATTATTTAAAATAGGCACTATAGTGAGTGGCGTGGTGCCATGTTCCTCTAGTTAATTGATAATTTCTTGAGAGCATAAAGATGTGATACACATAGTCTGGTGCTATGATACTATGCAGTCGATCTAGCCATGAGGTATTACATTCCCATGGCATTGTAACATTGAATTAATTTGGCAAATTCTAGAGGGCATGATGCTTTGTTGTTGGATTCCTATGATACTACAGTGTTGTGTTGCAATGAAGCTTAAGGGCTCAACATTACGATGCTCGGGCAATTTTTTTCATTTTTGTACCAAACACATGACAAAGTTAATCACACAATTAGTAACATCTACTGAGCACACATTAGACATAAATGAAGTAAACTCTTTACTTACACATTATCAATACACACATAAGTTACATATACAATCATAAATAGATTTGGGTTGCCTCTTATTCATCACTAAGTTTATAGTCTTCATCCATACTATACTAATCATCCTATCTAGAATGACTCAACTCTACTGAACTCCTAAGGTGATCTATATACCATCCCAAGTATGGATTCATTCTTTGACCACTGGCTTTAAATTTTTGAGTGGTCTTACTATCCTTAATTTCTACAGCTTCATAAGGATAAATCTTGACAATAGTGAATGGTCCTGACCACTAAGATTCTAATTTCCTAAGAAATTATTATTATATTGAATTACATATCCAAGCTCAAATTCCTTCCTAACATGTTTACGGTCATGCCACTTTTAAAAAGAATCATTTCTAAATTCATCCAACTCATTCATATGCATTGGTCTTGTGACATCCCAGACATCCATAGTGAAAGGATTCGTCGACAGTCTTGATCAACCAACACTTCATGCTCACTTGCTATGACCTGAAAATTGTTAACCACATATAATGAGCTTCAAAAAGCTCAGCAGGTCACCAAATCCTATAACTGAAATCAAAGCACGGTACTGAAACGAAATAATATGCATGTCAATCCATCAAATCCATAACAATCAGTTGCACATGTTAGTGAATCTATGCAGCAGATACGAAAAATTAGTAATTAATGCATGATCGATACAATCCATAATCATCGGTAAAAGAATCGATAAACGGTAGGAAGAAATCCATAAAGCTCAATATATCAGTACATATGTCAAATCTCATAAGAATCCAATCAAATCAATAGAGGAACATCGTCATCTCGATAATAACCGTTAAATCATTATCGTATCAATATAATCAATCAAATCAATTATCTTTGGTCAATAACATCAATCGGTATGAAATCATATAAAATAATCAAACCAATACATCGCAAGAACGGTTGAAATCAAATCAATACAGTAAAACCTATTCCATATTGATCAATGAATCACATGCAGCAGTTCAATACGGTGTATCAATGAAGTGATAGTATCAATGAATCAATAGTATCCATGTCCATAGTAACAATAAGTCAATGCAATATTGATATCCATATCAGTATCAGTATCAATGCTTAGTGACATAATACAAATATCAATGAAATCGTACAGTAATAGTAAATTCGTAAATCCGTAAATCTGTCAATAAATAAATTTCAATACAAATCCGTCGATATCAATAAATCCATGAATTCATAATGAGATCAATAAGTCAATACCGTACACATGCAATTCAGTACAGTAGTCTTACTGAACAAGTACAATCACTGGCTATTAAGGCATTTTTCAAGTCGATGTATCGTTGTATATCCATTGTGTTGTTGTAAAAATATCTATATATCCGTTGGCTCAATAATAGCGTCTTCACTCTTTGCCTGTCGGCCGCCTGTCGGCATAATAATCTCCTTATGACTCCCAATCGTTATATCAATGATCAATAGAGGATAACACCAAATCCTTTTTAAAGGAAAGTCCGTCGGCCCTCCATCCTATATATGTCAAGTCAATCTCTAACCAACAGTTCAACCAGTCTTCACTTGTCTTTCAGTAACAATAATAATAATTCAATCATATATTCACATTCGTATGCATATCAATAAGGTATTGCAATCAATAAATTCAATTTAGCTCAATATAGAAAAACCCCTTAAAATATCGTATAGTAGACAGACGTCGTTTCAAAATGCACAGTTCCCGAAAATTACCAAATTACCAAAAATCGAATAAAACAATATTTCAAAGCTTTACTTGTACTGAATCAATATTTTCCAACAACCAGATAATTTTCTATTCGATAAAAGTCGCACAGAACTCAAAATAACCGGTAGAAACTTTACAGAAAATACACAAATTGTGTAGAAATATCATATCAGAAACATATCAAAAGTTGTGCGGTAAAACTTTCGTCAATACAAAATTATGCGCGTTTTTCGGTAACGGAAACACAAAACTGAGCACAGAAATATCAAAACTCGAAATCTTTGAAATCAAAAATAGGATTCGGAGTCCTTATTGCGAGACAAACAAATCTTCCAACTGCGTCGTCGGACGAAAAGCGCTCTGCGGCCTCCGAAATCAAGCTTCTTCTTTCTCTTTCCTTATCTTTCTCTCTCCTACTTTCTTCTCTCTCCTCAAAATATTTCCAAAATATCTCAAATCCGATACTTATCAAGCAGGATCGTCCAGGACGATGCACAGATCATCCCGGGACAAACTCCTCTGGACACGGATCGTACAGATGAAAATTAATTCCAATTTATTTCGTCCCTGGACGATGCTCTCTGTTCGGTTCGTCCCGACGGTTCGTCCCGACCCTTACATGATCGTCCAGACGAAATTGACAAATTCTTTACAGTTTTCTTCAGTTCGTCCGGGACTAAAGTCAGTTCGTCCGGACTAACAACACTAAAAAAAATCAGCTTCAGAGGAGTTTTACAGGTCATTTCTCCTAATTATCATTCTTGAGATTGTAGTTTAATTCTTTTACCACCAAATCTACTTTATGTTTCAACTATAAGGGTAAGTGACAAACTTTTCAAAAGATCAACCTATAGGGAGATATTCTAATTGGGTTTTTGAATGTAGTCTTATAAGCCCAAAGTGCATCATCTAATCTCAAGGCCCACTCCTTCCTAGTTAGGCTCACACTCTTCTCTAAAATCCTCTTGATCTCCCTATTGCTTATTTTAGCTTGGCCACTTTTTTGTGGATGATAACTAGTTGCTATAATATATTTAATTTCATATTTTAAAATTTAGAGTATCCACTCTCTTAGAATAAAAATAACTCCCCCCATTACAAGTGATGACTCTATATACTCCAAATCTTAAAAATATATTTTTCTTTAAAACATTAATCACTACCTAAGCATCAATATTGGGTGTTGTCACTCCCTCAATCCACTTAAAGCATAATTAACTACCATCAATATATATTTATTCCCAAAAGATTGAATAAATTGACCCATGGAGTCTAGTCTCCAAACACAAAAATTTTAAATTCTAGCATATAGTTTGGGGTCATTTCATATCTCTTTGAAATATTGCCTACCCTTTAACACTTATCACATCTTTTGACATATTCATTTACATATCTAAGCAAGGTAGGCTAGTAAAATCCATATTGAAAGGTCTTAGAAGTAGTTCTAGATTCTCCAAAATTCTCTCCATACTCTAAGTCATGACATGACATGATCATTTCAAACTCTTCTTCTGGGATACAGATCCTAATAATCTGTTAAATTTCCTAAATAAGTATGGCTCATCCCAAAAGTAAAATTTGGCATCATGCATAATTAACTTGGGTTGCATTTAAAGTCCTTCTAGCATAGAATATGACATAAAATTTTCTATCTCTTATTTACCCTAAAAGCTCCAACAATATAATCACTAGCATCGATCACACTAGATTTCAAAATTAAATGTTCAATTAGGTGCAATAATAATAGGTGAAATGATTAGATATTATTTCAAAATATTAAAATCTTTAAGTTATGCATCACCAAATTCAAGACGGACATCTTTTTAAAGTAAAGGCTTGGTTATTTTTGAAAAATCTCCAATGAATCTCCTATAAAAACCAGCATATCATAAAAATATTCTCATTCCCTTAACAAAAGTGGGTAGTGGTAGATTTTCAATGACAATAACTTTTTCCCTATCCACTTCTAAGCCTCTCTCTAAAAATTTTGTCCTAGAACTATTCCTTCTTCTATCATGGATTGATATTTTTTTCCACTTTAGCACTAAATTTATTTCTAAATATCTTTTTAAAATAATAGATAAATGCTCCCAAGACCAACCAAAAGTTGTACCAAAAATAGAAAAATCTTCCATAAAGATCTCAATGTCTTGCTCAATTAATTTTATTTTAAAAAAAAAAAAAGATATCATACACCTCTAAAATGTAGCAGAGACATTGAATAATCCAAAATTCATTCTTCTAAATGCAAATGCTCCTTAAGGAATGGTGAATGTAGGCTTTCTTGGTCTTTTGGTGCTATAGGAATCTAGTGGTATCCTGAATATCCATCTAGGAAGTAGTAAAAAGGGTGTCATGCTAACCTATCAAGCATTTGATCAATAAATGGCAATGGAAAATGGTCCTTTCAAGTACCTTTGTACAATTTCCTATATTTTATGCCTATCCTCCAACCTGTAACTGTCCTAGTAGGTATCAACTCATTTCTCTCATTGAATATTACAGTCAAGCCTCCCTTCTTTGGAACACAATGTAAGTCAAATTAGTTGTTTCAAAAGAAAAAGAATTATTTAATTTTATTTTTATTTTTTAAATAACTTGCTCACATCTTATATTTGATTGTGTACTAAATTTGTTTATGACATATAAATTATTAATTTGCTCATCATATAGTTAATAATTCATTTTCATTGAAAAAAATCCAAAAATTTTAAAGACACGGTAATTCACCGCCTCCCCCACTCCTCTTAGGTGTACAACACACTATTATTGATATCAGACTAGTTACTTATTCAATAGGTTTTATCACCTTAGTTGATATATTATGGCACAAATAGGAAATATGGATACCTTGAAAGGGTATTCCATTTCCCAACCACCATAATTTGATAACATTCTCTTTAACTTCAAAAAAATTCTATAAGGCTACATTTATACAAACTATGGACTATAGAATGTGAATTCAACTAGGATACACTCCATCTCAAATATTTGAAAGTAGAAAGAATTTTAAAATCCCATTTAGTTAATGTACAATCCGTGAAAGTGAATCTTCATAGCAAAATTCTAAATATTTCAATTATTTATTTTGTATTAAAATCAAAAGACTACATGCATGTCTTTACTTTGAGTGGTAATAAATTTGGGAAAGATAGTGTATTATTTCTGAAGGTACCAATAAAGTTGAAAAAATTCAAATGAATATACTTTTAAATGATTAGAAACTATTTCATATGAAGTAAAATGAGAGCATCTTTGACATATACACATAGTTACAATAATTATTATGTATTCATGCATTCATGCTTTAGGGAGGGAATTTTCAAATTTAGGAAAAGAATAAAATTTTGTAATATTATTCTAAGAGTTAAACATGATTTCCAAGTCATGATTAGAATAAAAAAAAAAGGTGGAAATACATATTCAAGAAAATATAAAGGAATAAAGAAATAATGCACTGACTTTTAGAGATGCTCATACATCATCTAAAGCGTTTCTACATGCATCATCTTCTTCTAAGAAGAAGAAGTTTAAATTTGATAGGCAACTTCATTCATTTTCTGTTATAACTTGTAACATAGATGGCATGATAGAACACATTATAAAAATGTGTCTACATAGATATATACACACAAACACATGTTATGTGAAATATTGTATATGTGTTACTTTATGTATTATGTGTTTGTGTAAGGATAAAATTTTTGTTTCAAATTACTTTTTGAATCTTAAATTTTACTTGAAATGGAAAATTATCCTAAATGAAAAAATTATAATTAATTAAGTAAATATTTATAAGATATTTCTAAAAGAAGGGCTGGACATGAGATGGTTATTCCATAAGAAGGTAATTACATATGTTATAATATTTTCATGACGGAAGGGCTAGCAATGTAGTGATATGAAGATAGTTACATATGGGGGCTGACCATTACAGCTCATCACTCCCTTTGTAATTTGAATTGGGTGATCTATAAATGATTATCAAGGGTTTTGTGACCTTCCCTACATATTCACTTTGGTGAGTAAATGATATATATATATATATATATATATATATATATATATATATATATATATATATATATATATATATAATTTCAAGTAATATGTATGTCTTTCTGTTTTTAGATTATTTTGACAATCATTATGTATGTTTGATTATTATATGATGTTCTATATCATGTCATTATATATTGATATTTTGATTGTATAATTTTTGGAAATATGATGAATGAAAAGTGCTGATGAGTTTATTTTATATTATGCAATCTCATATTTAGTGGCTTTGCATTTTTATTATTAAATTCAATAAAAAAGAAATTCTTTCCAAATAGATCTTGAGAAATATCATGCCACGATCAAACACCATGTAGCTAGTTCAGTATACGAGTTATGTCATTTTGGCTTGTGACAAAAGCAATACTACAAGTGCATATTTATTTTTTAAAATCTATGACCTATATATCGATACTACACAACAAATTCTAATTTCACTTTCATTTCCTAACCACTCTAAAATGTTATTTGAGTTCTTTATAAAACGTAAAATTAATGTTAATAAGACCATCATGTAATCTCTAATATGTAGGAAACAAATAGCTATCATTTATCATGATTTACATGAACACCTATATTTATCTTATACTAGTGTCTCACCCCACGACATTGCAACCAAACTTCACTATAATTGGTCCACAATTAATACAACTATTAGGAATTCACCTCCTTACCATCATCAACCCTTAGTAAGTGATCTTATGTTGAACTCTTGTTTCATCAAAAATATGCTTTGGCATAATATGATCCCAAAATATGGCAATATAGTTAATAATAACTCACAATTTTGTAATTGTAACCAATTATTATATGATTGGGATCGAATTTAATGTAGTGAACCTCCTCATCTTGTACATTTAGAATCTTACTTCCATACGGCATCCTAGGGCCCATCAAAAATCAATATCCTACACTTGGTCATATAACTATATACAATTTAGAGTACAACTAAGATGTATCTTATCATATATAGCAACGCCCAAACACACACACAACACATACACAATACTCAAATTCAGGAACTGCAGAAATTTTTTGTGGAGTCCGGACGTAGCTTTGTGTCCAGGCTTCAATAAAATCGTGGCATTTGCACTATACAAGTGGAAATCCTTTTCTATTTCTTATTTAAATTTTTTTCTAGTCAGCCTGACTGACCCGGCCCATAACAAATCTTTTTTAAATTTTAGGGCTAAGCATTTATGCTCTTTTTTAAATGAAATATCGCAAAGACATTATAATTTTTAGGATTTTTAGCTCAAAAATATTTCATAGCTGCTGAGAAAGAAAAATGAGGGATAACCGATGAAAATGAAGATGAAGATTTGTCTGGAGGAGGCCAATGCGATAAAACTGAGGATTTGTTTGGAGGAGGAGAAGACGATGAAGATGAAGACTGGTCTATATAAGAAAAAGATGATGAGATGAAGATTGGTTAGGAGTAGGAGAAGCTGATGAAGATGAAGACTGGTTTGGAGAAAAAGTCGATGAAGAAATGGGGAATATTATTTTTTTCTATACACTTAGGGAAAATGTAATTTTGAAGTATTATTCCTATATTGATAGTTTTTTATGTACACTTAGAGAAGATGAAGATGTTTTATTTTATTGATATTTTTTCCATTGTAGACGACTATTGGAAAAAACACTACACATAATATAACACCACATTCTTAAATAAAGTATGCTATGTACCGTTGTTTATATGCTATATTAGCTGTGATAAAGAAATTTTGGTATGCATTAGTAGACATTTTAATTAAAGTGAAAATGTGCTATGTATCACTGTATTCTTAAATAAAATCCACTATGTATCGCTACATGTATCGCTATGTAACAGTCATATTGATTTAGATGTAAGAAACAATCATATTGATTTATATGTAAGAAATCTGATTAAGAAATTCATAATTATTTAGTATTGCTTATTGAGGAATAAAGAAAAAAAATGAAAAGCTCATTTTCCACCTCCAGATCAATTTTCATCTTCATCTTCACTAGCTTCTCCACCTCCAAACTAATCTTCATCTTTATCTTCAATGGCTTATTCAACTCCAATTCAATCTTCATATTCTTCTTCACCAGCTTCTCTTCATTTCTTCTTTCTCAGCAGCTATGAAAAATTTATTGAGTTTAAATCCTAAAAAATATAGAACTTTTGCGGTATTTTATTTAAATAAAGAGCGACATTCTTAAACCCTAATTTTTGAGCTGGCAATTTTTGGGCCGAGTTAGTCGTGCTGGCAAGAAAAAAATTAAATGTGAAATAAAAATGAATATCCACGTATATAATACAGGTGTTGTAATTTTATTGGAGTCCGGACACAAAGCTCTATTCGGATTCCGCACAGAATAATTTCTCTTAGTTGGGAGCCAAACATCCAACCAACAAACCAAATAGAGTTGCGATCAACTTGACCTTTCACACTTCATCAAAGTTGGCACTTATTTTAAGTTTTCTTTAGAGATTGGTACTTGCTCGATGACTTCTACAATCTCCAAACAAGATCCTCACTGTATATTTAATTGGAGAATTTCTTTCTAATCATTCACTACGGCTTTCACATAACATGCCCTGAATTACAGCAAGTCGTCTGTTGTTGCCACTACATAATCTCATCTCGATAATTCCATGGTAACATGATACGTAGTTCTGATTGGCTAAAGATTGCATTATATAGTTAGTCACTGACTATTAACAACTAGCTTTCTCCAAGGCAAACGCGCGCTACTCGTGCGCGAGAGATCGAAGGTTCCATGAAGAAACTCTCTTTAGCACTTTGCAGACTTTCTTTGCCGAATCCCTTTGCTGTTGCGAATGTCCGCTCGACAGAAGAAATCTGGCGTTGGAAATCGATTTTGTCACATCTCCTCCGTAACAATGATATTGAAGAAGCCCAACGCATCTTCCTTCAAATACCATCTCCAGATGTTCATCTCAACACCATGATGATCAACGGTTACTCGCAAGCCAACCGGATTAACGATGCGTTGCATTTGTTTGATAATATGCCTGACAGAGACATTGCCTCTTGGAACTCCATTATCAAGGGTTGTCTAGATTGTGGAGATTTATGCCTTGCACATAAACTTTTTACGGAAATGCCTGACCGCAATGTGATTTCTTGGACTAGTATTGTTAATGGGCTTGCCAAGTTTGGTTGCATTGATGCTGCAGAGAAGCTGTTTTACAAAATGCCTAGCAGGGACACTGCCGCGTGGAATTCGATGGTCACAGGATATTGTGACAATGGTAGAATTCAGGATGCACAATTGCTGTTTGAGAATATGCCTCACCGCAATGTGATATCTTGGACTGCAATGATTGGTGGACATGATCAGAATGGTGATAGCGATAAGGCATTGTGTCTTTTCCATCAAATGTGGGTTCGAGGTATCAAACCCACTTCAAGTACATTTGCTTGTCTGTTAACTGCTTGTGCTAATTCACCTGATTCAGAACTCGGTATCCAGATCCATGCGATTGTTATCAAGGCCGGTTATGCCGAAGAAAATTTTACATTAACTTCTCTGATCACTTTCTATGCCAAGTGTAAGCAAATTGAAAGTTCTTCTAAACTTCTTGATGGGGTTGAGGATAGAAATGTGTTTTTGTGGACAGCTCTTATAACTGGATATGGTTTAAATGGCAGGCATGAGGAAGCATTGGATGAATTTGGCAAGATGGTTCGATCGGCGATCAAGCCAAATGAATCTACTTTCTCAAGTTCATTGAACTCATGTTGTGGGCTTGAAGCTCTTGATAGAGGTAAAGGAATTCATGCTACTGCCATTAAGCAAGGATTTGACTTTGACGTATTTGTCGGAAACTCTATTGTAGTAATGTACTCAAAATGTGGAGATGTAGCTGATGGCCTGAAGATGTTTAACAGCATGAGCAAGAGGAACCTCGTGTCATGGAATTCTATTATTGTTGGCTGTGCTCAGAATGGTTATGCATCAAGGGCACTTGAACTGTTCGATGAAATGTCAGCTTGCCGAATTAAACCTGATGAGATTACATTTGTTGGGCTTCTAACTGCTTGCAGTCATTCTAACATGATTGAGAAGGGAAGACAGATTTTCCAACTGTTAAAAGAAAACCCTTCTGTTGATGTTAGAGTGGAGCATTGTGCTTGTATGGTGGATATTTTGGGTCGTTCAGGAAACTTGGATGAAGCAGAGGAGTTCATAAGAGGCATGTCTGTGAAACCAAATGTCATGATATGGCTGGCCTTGCTTAGTGCCTGTAGAGTGCATTGCAATGTAGAAATTGCCAGGAAAGCTGCAGGAGAGATCTTTAATCTAGACCCATATAACAGTGCTGCTTATGTATTATTGTCTAACATATATGCTTCTGCTGGTAAATGGAATGATGTGGCACAAACAAGAGTGATGATGAGGTCTTCTGGTATTGTGAAGATTCCTGGTTCTAGTTGGATTACAGTACATGAATCCCGATACGAATTTGTTTGTGGAGATAGATCCAATCCTTTGACCACTGAGATAGACAAAAAACTTGATTGGCTGGATGAAAAGCTGAAAGAGCATGGTTATGTCTGCGAGAAAACCTTTGCCTTGCATGATGTGGATGATGAACAGAAAGAGCATTCATTAAAGTATCATAGCGAGAAGATTGCTGTTGCTTTTGGTCTTATTGTTACTGCAAATGGAAGCACTATAAGGGTTATGAAGAACCTACGGGTATGTGGTGACTGCCACACGGCAATAAAGCTAATATCAATGATTGTTGAGCGTGAGATTGTTCTAAGAGATTCAAGTCGTTTTCACCACTTTAGGGATGGTTTGTGTTCTTGTGGAGATTATTGGTAGACTATAATAATCAATTCTATTTACGAGGTCCGTTAATGCTTTAGCAAGGAGCTTATGAAATGACCGTATAAAATAAACTGGATGTAGTAAAAGGGAATGAACTATATCCAGTGGAAATTTTAACCAACTTCTGCTTTAGTATTTCAACATAAAAAAACAACCAAGTGGTGGAAGTTTAAGATCATGGAGCCTCCATTTACCACAAAGCTGAACTTTGATATCGATGTAGATACTAACAAAATTGATCGAGATGGAAATCATTGTACTGAAGGTATGATTTCTTTCAAATATAAAGTTATTCATTATTGATTTCATTCCTTGTGTTCTGTACATTTGCTTCAGGTCAAAGAAGCATGCGTTTGTTTCTTTACATTGTTTTGTTGGTTGAATGCTGAAACAATTCCTATTTGGCGATTACCATATCATAATTAATACCAAGGTATGTAGAATAAATTATGTCAAAAAATAATTTGAACAAAACAAAATATTTGCAAGGCAATACCAAGATATGTAGAATAAGTTATGTCAAAAAATTATTTACCGAAATGAAAAATATTGTCCTCATGCCGTTGTAAGGAGATGAATTTTTCTTGATGTAAGTAATCACATTGAAAAAAAATCACACTCCCAATCTGCACAAACATGAAATAAAATTTATTCAATCACCTACCTCATGTTATATATTTAAAAATGCCTCCTTAATAGGCTACTAGATAACATTTTTAGTGGATTAATATCTTATGTAAATGCATTTAAATGCTTTTGCATCCAATTTGCCTCGTTATTTATCAGTATTGACATATGATACACAACTAAAAAGTTTTGTAGACATTATAATGCTGAAATTTGTTTGTGGAAATAATTTAGCGTGGTAGTTTAGAGTGATTTCATTATTAGTTACTTTAAAATATTTTCTACTAAATAAATATGTGAAGATCATGGTGCAAGTGTGGCCAAAATCAGAACATAATAAAACAGTGTCACATAACTTCCCACGCTTTATTTCAGTAAGTGAGGTTAGAATCCTGTGGGCTCCAAAAATTCGGCCCCGGCCTCCGCTCGCGCGATTTCTTATTCTTCGAGGGAGTTTTAACGAATTAAGTTCTGAGGTAAATTTTGGAAGGCAGATGGGTTTGTAGATAAGACACTACCCAGAGATTTCGCCCTCATTTTGTGAGGACTTTATGATCTGAGTTCTGGTTTCCTATAGGCGCAAGCCCCTATAGTTAATTACCCCTCCCGATCACGAGAGAGAACTTTCGATTAAGGCTAGTCATCAATCAGATATGTATAGAAATACGTGTTATCTGGCATATAGTAGCAGCAATGGATTTAGAATTGGGAGAGATTGGAAAATTGGAAATTGGGTTGGATTTGGGAATTTGAGAGGTTTGATATTTAAAATAGAAATTACACCATCTAGCACTTAAAGCGGATGGTGGGGGAATGGATGATGGACCCGATCAAGATCCCATGGTTCCGTCGTCCCGGGCCATCGTGGTCCCTGGTCTACTTAGTCAGAGGAGGTAGTCGACCCAACCTGACAGAAGGATCCTTGTCGGCAGCCATGGGTTGCTTCGTCCAAGGGGACCTTGTAGACCGGGGTTGAATGTTTGGCGAAGGGGACAAATTTAAATCCACCTTAGCTTACAGAGGACTTTGTGCCCTATCGATCATATCCTATTGATTCATATCTCAAGGATTTGATGTCAGTAAGGAGCGTATTGGCTCTGGCCATAACCGAGATATCGTGGTGCCATTTGGCGGCGAAACCACGCGGTTCAGAGGGCCCCGGGTCGTCATAACCGTTTATCATGCGGTGGCCATTTAGCGGCAGACCGCCGGTTAGAGGACACGTACCACGTCCTTACTGGCAGGAGATTGTTTGAGAATGGATCCTAGTGATATTTTCGACTAGGCATTTTAGCTCTTTTGTGAGCTGAAGTAAATTTGAATTTGTCCACCCCGGCAGACTGTTGCGGAGGGTGGATGGATTTTGCTTTGAGTGATTGATGGATTGATTTCAGATTTAAATATCTGGACTTTGGGATTTGTGGAGCTTTGGGATTTGTGGAGCTTTGGATTTGTGGAGCTTTGGATTTTGATTGGACTTTTTGGGAGGCATTTGAGAATGCCTGAAATTTACCCCTCCGGTTGAGATCATCATTCAACACGGCCATCATCGGGGTGTTTTGGGGTCATTTCCATTTGTTGATTGAACCTTGTCAACTTGATCAAGCTTTTGCTCGAGGATCGGGTTTCTCGTAGGCTTCGTGCCTTTGTTCATGAATTTTCTTAATTTTAGGCATTGAAGGCCTAAAAAGAATGTATTTAGACAAATACACCGGTCGCTACAACCGTGTATCTATTTGATAGTTTGAACCCTGTCGACTCCTATTGATCCGTATAGGAGGATCGGGTTCTGTAGGCTTCATGCCTTTGTTCATAAACTTTCTTTGTTGAAGGCCTTAAAGGCCAAATATGAATGTTGTAAACGCCTTCTGTCTGCTTGTATCAGTATTGCAGATCCGGTGGCGTTGCATTTTGATGTTGACTCCCCCTTTCTCATTCACCGGGGAAGGTATTCTTTTGGACTTCGGAGTCCACTGATTGTCGTTTCACTTTGAGAAGATCTCTTTTCAAGATCTTTAGTATAGTAGAGTTTTTCGTACATCGGGTTATTATTGTACCCGAAATATTTGAAGATCTTGATCACCGTTGCTGTAGGTGATACTTATACTTGTGTCCACCGTGGTTCGATGTGCTTACGAAGTACCCACGATTGTTATCCACAAGTGGCTTGTGTTTGCTGGCAGAGGATCGTTGTATCAGCTACGAACTCCTAGGAGTATTCGTAGGAGGACCCTTACTTTTGCATTGAAACCACCTTTCACCAATCTCAGGTGGTTTGATTGTATTTGTTTGATCTCGTAGGGATCATCGTTGGAGATGTACTTGTGTCCACAGTGGTTCATTGTATTTGCGATATACACACTGTTGTTATCCACGAATGGCTCGTGTTTGTTTGTAGGGATCCGTTATATTTGCTACGACCTCCTAGCGATGTTCGTAGAAGACCCACTGTTCCCACATCATGCCCACCTATCATCAATCTCAGGTGGTTTGATGATTGCACCTGCTTGCAAGGGGCGGCTCTTTGACGATTGATCTCCAACGTCGCCTTCTCAATCAACAGGCGTTTGTAGGGATTGTCATAGGAGATTCCAACAGTATATGTAAGAGGGATACCAATGCATCTCATTCTTGCAGGTACGGTGCTCCCGATTTCGTAGAGACTGTTGTAAGAGTCCGATACATTATTTACTTGCATGCATTGAGATCTTGTAATTTGAATTTCCTCATGCGTGATACAAACTTTGTTATTGTATGTGTTTGGATCCGAATTTAGTTTCATTCAGACTTGAGTTCATCAACTTTACAGGTCTCCACTTGATGTTGTATAGCGTGAGTTCAAGAACGGATTTAAGTTCTTTGGCCGGATCAAGTGCAATTCTTATCAGGATTTCTTGTTCCCCTCTTGATTTCTGACTCCATTCAAACTCAAACTGATTGTTCAGGGTCCTTTGAAATTCTTTGCAAGTTCATTTGGATGTTCATTTTCTTTTTGTTCAAAGTCCTCTGGAGTCTTTATATGTCCAATTTCATGTTCAGATTGACTTGAATTTGGTTCAAATTTGATTTCACTTTTATTTTTTTTATTCGGATTTGAACTTTAGAAATCATCTATGTTTTGGTTCTGGTCCACAAGTCCACAGTTCATGTTCATGTTCAAAGCTCACTGCTCTTTCTCATTTGGTCCAGCTCTTTTGTTCTTTTGAGTTCAAAACAGGTCCGAGTGTAGTATTATTTCACCCGAAATTTCGGCAGCCTCCCGGCGTCTCCCCCATTTAGGGGAAAATGACGGAAAACTGAGCCTTTCCCACCACGCTAAGAAAAGCGTGTATGGTAGGTGCCCTCTTTCGAGGACACCGCGGCCGTGTAAACTCTTTGTCCCCACCACGCTAAGAAAAGCGTGTATGGGTCTTCTCGGTACCTGTTGCAAGAAAAAAAAACAGTTGTTTCCCCGCAAGCGGGTACTTATGGGCATCCCTACTTCGTCGTACGCATCGCACCGGGTTCCCTTCCCACCACGCTAAGAAAAGCGTGTATAGGTGGTTTGCCGGTGCGTTACGAACTTCGAAGAAGGATTTGGAACCAAGGATCGCTCGCCTACCTTGTCGTAGGTGTCGCGCCGGTTGCCCCTCCCACCACGCTAAGAAAAGCGTGTATGGGCAGACCGCCGACTCGACACGCAGGACGAGGTAAGAAAGAAAGCCTGGGTTCCAGAAATTATACCTTTGGCGGCCGGCGGATCGGCGGTAGAAGCTCATGGACCGAGGCGAGAGAGCAGGCATGCTTTCTCTTTTTCATTATTAATCTTAATTAATTATAATTAATAATAATTAATTTTAATTAATTATAATTAATTATAATTAACAATAATTAATTAAAGAATAACATAATTAATTATGACTTGATTAATCATAATTAATTAAAAGTCATTCTTAATTAATTATAATTAAAAAATAATTAGATTATAATTAACTTAACTAATTAAGATTAATTTCAATTAATTAAAATTAATACACATATATTTTGTTTTGTTTTGGCCGGGCTTAGGGTAAATCCAACTAAACGGTTTTAGTGTACGCATTAAATCCCGGCAATGGGTAAATCTCGGATTTAAGGATTTACGGCTTAAACCCCGTATTTACTAAATTCCTCGGTTCGGTGGATTACGGGACTTGGCCGAAGAAGTGCGTGCAAGGAAGAAAGTTACCTTCACTTCCAGCAGGCTCCTGTTGTAGCTTCCGATCAAAATGTTGAACTTCCGGTCCAACAGGAAGGAAAAGCCGGAGAAGGAGTGAAGTCGACCGAGCACGACGGAGCCGGAGGCGACTAGGGCTCTCGGCAAGGCAGGTGGATTGTTCTCTCTTCTTTCTCTCTCTCTCTCTCTCTCTCTCTCTCTCTCTCTGGACAGAAATCGACCAAAGAAGCCGTGGAAGGGAGAGAGTTAACTTCACAATCGAGCGGGCTCCCGAGTCGCTTCCGATCAAACTGTCGTAACTTCGATCCGACTGGAAGGAGCCGGAGGAGCAAAGTCGGACGCCAACGAAGGGCTGGAGGAGCGGCAGTAGGCGAGAGAGGGATCGGAGAGGGCTCGGGGTTCGCGTGGAGAAGAAGCAGAGGCCGAAGGCCTCGCTGCCTCGAGCCCTTTTAACGACTTGAGTGAGTCGTGTGAGCGACGTGCGAGACGCGACGCTCGGTATGGCTTCGACGTGCGACGAGCGTCGCTGGATCGTGCGACGTGGGGAGGCAGGTAAGGGATTTGATTGATGATTTTTTTTTTTTTTTTTTTTTAAACTTCACAGGTCAACAAATGCCCCCCAACAAATGTGGTAGGCGTCTGGAGCGAACCACGTTTGTTGCATGCTGATTGACCCTGTGGATCTCTAGATATCTTGTTCTAGATGTCACACTAGGATTTCCATTTAGTGGATCTCCAAAATCTGTTTGGATGTCACACTGAGATTTTCTTTTAGTGGATCTCCAAAATTTCATTTGGATGTCACACTAATTTTCTTTTCTCCACTGCGCTTCTGGATGTATCCATAGATGGTTGATATCATGTTGAAATTTTAAATATTTATTTGGGGATCTCGGCGCGCAGCGCGATGTCGACCCAAATAAATATTTAAAATGCCACAGTCTTTAGGGACATTCGTAGATGTCATCCAGGGTGCTCATTCTGCAGCTTTGGCCTGAGTCCTGAGATTTTAATCCTTCTGTCATGTGCTTCGTGCTGCGGACTTGATGAAGGGTTGTCTGATTTGTCTTTACTGACTTGTCAGAAGGTTTGTACGCCTTCTGCCCTTTGCTTCTAGCTTTGGCGGGCTTGATGAAGGAGTAGATGCCGGTGACCTAAACCCTTAGGTTTGTATCAGGTCGATGGCGAGGAGTCATCGGTCCAGAGCTTTGTGCATGGCGGACTTATTGACGACAGAATCCTTTTAGTTCAGCTTATGGCTTTTCTTGAACTTTGGGATAATTTTCTTCGGTCCTTTGCTTTGTGCTTTGGTGGACTTGTTGAAGAAAAGTTCCTTCGATCCTCGCTTTGTGCTTTACGGATTTGTTGAAGGATTTGCAGGTTTTGGATTTAATTGATAGTACCGAACGTAGGTAGTACCTTGATCCTTGACCACTTGAGAAGACTTTAATCTGAATAACTTGAGTTTATCAGATCATGAGAGCTGGGATTTGACAGCTCTTCGTCCTCTGGTTGCTGAGATGGGGGTTCCTCTACTGCGGCCTTTTTTATGGCTTGTTGAGTAGATGGAGCTGCCAGCGATCCGGCCATATTTGGGCTTGTTGGATCCGACCTTTTACACCCATTCAGTCTTCAGACTTGAGCTATGGGAATTGCGCTTCCTAATGCTGATTTTGCTGAAGTTGACAGATTTGGAGTCATCTTCGTGGTTGTAGATTTTGGAGCCTACGAACATTCAATAGCTGCTCGAGACTCATCTTCCTTTAGAACTTTGATTCTTCGGTCATTTTGGAGAATTTTGCAGACTACGATCACTTGGACTTGTCGAGTCAAATTTGCCTTCGTTCTTTCTTCAGTCCCTACTGACGGGTTGACGAAGTGGGGGTTCCGCTACTACGGCCGTTCTTATGGCTTGTTGAGTAGACAGAGCTGCCAGCGATCCGGCCATATTTGGGCGTGTTGGATCCGACCTTTTACACCCATTCGAACCTTAAGCTTCAGGCTGTTGAAAGACTTCAACCTTTTCCGGCTCAATTTTGTAGGAGTGTGTAGCCACAAAAGTCTCTTCCTTGACTTTTGAGTCTTGGTTGTTGGAGAAGGTGTCTCTAACTTTTGAAAGATCACCTGCATATACTTTGAAAGAGAAATCTTTGTATTCTTTAGCACAAAATAGCATTTGAATTGATAATTTTAAATATTTATTCGGGGATCTCGGCATGCAGCGCGATGTCGACCCGAATAAATATTTAAAATGCCCCCTGTCTCGCAGGGACATTTTAGAGCAGAATAGGATTGAAATTTTGAGATTTTAAATATTTGTTTGGGGATCTCGGCACGCAGCGCGATGTCGACCCGAACAAATATTTAAAATGCCCCCAGTCTAATGGGGAATTTTGAAATGCGTTCTCATGACATAAGAGAATTTCAAAATGTAGAATATATACGCTAATAAACATGTATGAAAACATAGCGTATTAAACATGACATCTGCTTGAGCAATTCATGAATAGTATTTCTTCAGGTATCGACCGTTGATCGGCAGCATGGGCCTTTGACCATTCAGATCGATCAGTTGATAAGCTCCTCCTTGAAATACTTTCTCGATGACAAAAGGTCCTTCCCAATTGGAAACGAATTTGCCACCAATTTTTCTATGCGGGATGATTGGTCTTCTCTGCACCAGGACCAATTCCCCTTCTTGAAATGATCGAAGACGCACCATTCGATCAAAAGATTTTGTCATTCTTGCTCGATAGATCTCCAGGTTCTGCTGAGCTTGTAACCTGATTTCATCGAGTGCATCGAGCTCCTCCATTCTTAGACGAGCATTTTGTTCTTGAGTCAGCTCATTCTGGACAGCAACTCGAAGAGATGGAAGTTCAACTTCTAGTGGCAGTACGGCCTCAACTCCAAATACTAAAGAGTAAGGAGTGGCTTTGGTTGGCGTTTTGTAAGTTGTACGATACGCCCATAGCGCTTCTGCCATTTTCGTATGCCATTCCCTTTTGTTCTTAGTAAGAATTTTCTTCAATAATTTCACCAGTGTTTTGTTGAAGGCTTCTGCTAAGCCATTTGCTCTTGGATAATATATAGAGGAATACCGCCAATCGATTTTATGCCGATCAACGAACTTGTAGATTTTTGTATTTTTAAATGCAGTTCCATTGTCTGAGATTATGCGACGCGGCACACCAAATCTGTAGACGACATTATGGGTGAAGAAGTTGATCACATGCTCGGACGTAACTTCTTTAAATGGGGCTGCTTCTGCCCACTTTGAGAAGTAGTCGGTTGCTGCCAAGATGAAGCGGTGTCCTGCTGATGACGGCGGATCTATTGGCCCGATAACATCAGTACCCCAGCATTCGAACGGCCATGACGCTATTGTAGGGTGCAGCGGATTTGGCGGTTGATGTATAATATCACCATGGATCTGGCACTCATGGCACCTCTTAGCATGATTGATACAATCTCTGACCATGGTCGGCCAATAGTAGCCCATTCTTTTGATTTTGACTGCCATTTTGGGACCTGATTGGTGCGCTCCACAAAGTCCTTCGTAAACTTCTGCTACCACCTTATCAGCTTCTCGAGTTCCTAAGCATCTTAGCCACATTTGATCGAAAGCACGCCGATACAATGTGTTGTTGACGAATGCATATCGTAGCGCTCTCTTCTTGATTTGAACAGCTAGTGATTTGTCTGTTGGCAATTTACCTTCTTTAAAGTAATCAATGAAAGGAAGTCTCCAGTCATCTTCTTCCTCGACATCTAGACAATGCCACCATGATTCTGAAGCTTGACTGGCCTTTCGTCTTTTCTTAGGAACTTTATGTTCTTCAAGTTGATCTTCGAGATCAACTGGTTGGGGAGGTTGAGGATCAACTGGAGTTGCATCCTGCTGGCTTGAATTTGGTATTCCCTCTTCCTGCGGGAATTGTAATAATGCTGGCTCTAAGATCCGTCGATTGTGCACCATAATTATTATAGGCCATTCGTCGTCCATATTCGTCATTTCTTTAGCCAATTTGGCAAGAGAATCGGCTTTGGCATTTTGACCTCGGGGAACTTGAGTTAGTCTGACAACTGGAATTTGCTTCATAAGCTCAAGAACTCGCCGATGATAACAGGCCAACTCAAACTTGGTGATTTTGTAAACTCCCAACACTTGATTTACAACAAGTTGAGAATCACCGAAAATTTGGAGGTTTCGGATTCGGACATCGATTGCAATCTCCAATCCTGCTATTAAAGCTTCATATTCGGCTTCATTGTTTGTCCGAGGTTCAGTCAGACTAAATGAGAATCTCATTATGCCTCCCTCGGGTGCTACGAAAATGATTCCAATTCCGGCTTGAGCTTTTTCAAGATTTGGAGGCCGAGCACGCTTGATTAACGATGCTCCATCAAAATACATTTCCCATACTCGTAGCATCTCATCTTCTTCAACATTCATGATCTGCTCGTCAGGTAGATCGTCGTTGAGCGGAGAATCTGCAGGGATAGGATGTGCAGCGAGAAAATCTGTCAACACTTGCCCTTTCACTGCCTTTTGAGGGACATATGTGATATCAAACTGCAGCAGTATCACTGCCCACCTTGCCAAACGACCTGTCAACGCTGGTCTTGTCATCAAGAACTTCAGCGGATCGATCTTTGATATCAAGGTGATTTTGTGAGATAGCATATAATGGCGGAGCTTCTGAACTGCGAAAATCAGAGCCAAACAATGCTTCTCAATTGAAGAGTAGCGGATTTCTGCTCCTATCAATCTACGACTGATGTAGTAGAGCGCATTCTCCTTGCCTTCTTCATTATGCTGGGCCAATAGTGCTCCGAGGGACTCTTCTAGTGCTGCCGTATACAGTATAAGAGGCTTCCCCGGGATTGGCGCCGCGAGAATAGGAGGATTCAACAGATATCTTTTGATGCTGTCAAATGCTTCTTGGCACTCTACGTCCCATTTGAAACGGACATCTTTCTTCATCAGTTTTGAAAATGGTTGGCACCTACCCGATAGATTCGATATGAATCTCCGAATGAAAGCCAGTTGTCCTTGTAAAGAGCGGAGTTGCCGAAGGTTCTTTGGAGGTGGCATCTCCACGATCGCCTTGATCTTGTTGGGGTCGACTTCGATTCCTCGATGTCGAACAACATATCCCAGAAATTTTCCTGAGGATACCCCAAATGCACACTTGAGAGGGTTCATCTTCAGATCATACTTTCTGATCCTTTCGAACACAATTCTCAAATCATCAATGTGGTCTTTTTGGCCTGTGCTTTTAATGACCAAGTCATCTACATAGCATTTGACCTTCTGATGAATCAAGTCATCAAATATACGAGTCATCGCCCGTTGATAAGTGGCACCAGCATTCTTCAGGCCAAAGGGCATGACTGTGTAGCAGAATATGCCTATAGGCGTTCTGAATGATGTATGTCTTTCATCTTCATGCGCCATTTTAATCTGATTGTAGCCTGACGATCCGTCCATAAATGAGAACATATCGTAATTGAATGTATTGTCAACTAGAAGCTCTGATACTGGGAGCGGAAAGTCATCTTTCGGGCATGCCTTATTGAGGTCCCTGAAGTCGATGCAGATACGAATCTGGCCATTCTTCTTCTTTACAGGGACGATATTGGCAATCCAGTCGGCATATTTTTCTTCTCGAATGAAGCCTGCTTCTATGAGCTTCTTCGTTTCTGCAATCACCTGCTCTTCAATCTCCAATCTCATTCTCCTTGGAGCTTGCTTGACGGGTGCTGCATCAGGCTTGATTGCTAATCTGTGAACTGCCACATCAGGAGATAAGCCGGGCATCTCAGCATATGTCCAGGCAAAGCAGTCCCTGAATTCACATAGGAGTTCTTTTATTTCTTCTATTTGATCTTCTGGTAGAAGAGAGCTAATGAAGGTTGGGCGAGGATCTTCCTCAGTTCCCAAGTTGACTTCTTTGAGCTCATCCATCGTAGCAGCTTGTCCACCATCTTCCAGTTCTTCTGGTGCAGGCTCAGCTCCTACTGGTTGATTATCATAATCATCAGCTTCATATGTCTCTTCAGCAACATCATCTTCGGATTCAATTTCCATGCATGTGATTGCCTGACAAGTCTCTTTTTGGAGGAATTTTCTTTTGATGAACCCGATGCCTTTATATGCATCTGTATCTTTTCGTCGTAATGGACGCGGATTTCTTCGATACCAGAGGCTCAAGCTTGTACGAAGCTGTCGTTTGGTAGTAGGAACATTGATTTGCTTTCGTAGCATTCTTTGAATATTTTTGGTATTGAATTTGGGTAGCCTCGTAGGAAATAATTCCCCGGAGTCGAGGAGCATGCAATCCCAGTCATGATTCTCCTCTTCACGAACTCCCGTAGAATATAGCACATTCTTTAGCACAGTCCCATTTTTACGGGGAGGCAGATAAAGAGTGGAGAGTTCTTCAATTTTATGAACCTCGCGCGAAATGACTTCCTTGAAATGTTGCAAGGGAACACGTGTGACTACGAGTACGCTGTCTGAAATTAACAGACTGTCTATTCTTCTGGAGAACACACTCTGCACTGAGTTCATGTAGATTGAGTCGTAGTCATAATCATCATTTGAAAATTCAATCTGCCTACTCCATTCATCCGTGGACTGGCATACTTTTCGAGATTTGACAGGAGTAACATCATCTTCATCCGTGTCACTCCCAAGATGAGGTACATGTTTCTTTTCTTTAGGAATGATTGATGCTTTAGGAAGAGTTGGCGTCGCTTTCTTTCTTCCTACACGCTTCTTCTCATCTTCTTGCTTGGGTTTCTTTGCAGCCTTAGAATTTGATGCTCTAGCCTCAAGAGAATTTGACGACTTTTGCTTCTTTGGCATGAAGTACTTAGCATCTTCATAAACTGTTACTTCATGTACTGCAAAGGGCTGAATATCGCCAGAGATCCTGAATTCTTCTCCTTCTCTGAGATATTTCATGCACTGGTGTAATGTTGAAGGGACAACGCCGTATTCATGCAGCCAGGGGCGACCCAATAACGCCTTGAACGAAGTGTCCGCATCAATTACATGGAATTTGGCTTCCGTATGGAGTTCCCCAAATACAAGAGGAAGCATAAACGAACCAAGAGTTTTCTGCCCTTTCTCGTTGAAACCATGCACCATCAACTTGTCTTGCCCAAGATGTTCCACATCGAGGCAGAGGGATCTCAGTGCCTTAAGGCTCATAAGATTTACGGAAGATCCGGTATCAATCAAAATTCGACTGATCATCATACCGTCGCTCTCTGCCGTAACATACAGAGGGCGATTGTGATCTGCCGTTCCAAGCATCATATCATCATTAGCAAAGGTGATGAGGGGCTCATTTCGAGCTTGCAAGACTTCCGTCAAGTTGCGCTCAGCAAAATATGCCTCATATCTTTCGGGGTCCTTAAAAACTTGGATCAAAGTTTCTCGAAGGTCTTTAGACATCAAGAGGGCATCATATATGCTGAGTTGTGCTGGGATCTTCCTCAAGTGGGATAAGATATTGTAATCTATCCCCTTAGATGAAGTCTCTTTCTTCTTGGAGTCATTTAGGATAATATCTTCATTGATAATTATCTCTTTTCCTTTATCTTTGTTAGGAATCCCCTTCTTTGGTGGAGGCGGCAGTACCTTGCCACTCCTCAACTGTACTTGGGCCACCTCATCTGATTCAGACTTGTTTGATGAATCATTATCTTCAGAGTCAGCCATTGTAGCGTCTGGAGATTCACCTGAGGACTCGGAATCATCTCCCAGTTTCACTTGCTTCATTTGCGATGCTACGCTTGGATCTGAATCTTCATCATCTGGAAAACATAGATCTTCTGAACTGAATTCCATTGATGATACCATTAGGCAGAATTCAGGGGCTGCTTCTTCAGCGTATTTCTCCCTTTCTGCTATTTTTAATGTTGCTGAGATGACTCGGCATATTTCCGTAGGAAGAGATTCATCATCAGCTTCTTCCTTTTCATCTATTTTAAGCTCTTTCATAAAATCACCGAGCTTAATAGGCCTCCTGACAGTCTGGTAATATTCACCCAAACTATCAATAGCCTTCTGAGTTGTAGTCTTCTTTGCCTCAGACTTCTTCAGCTTGGCTTTCTTCTTAGAAGACTTTGGCTTTGCTTTGCCGGATTTTGACGAGCTAGCTTGGCCAGGTTGCTGTTTAGAGGTGGATGCTTGTGACACAGGCAACCATTTCAGATTCAGCACCGGCTCAGTAGGAGACTTCCACTTGACACCGGGAACTCCTTCCAACTGTTTCAGCATTTTTGTTGTCTTCTTGGAGACCACAGTCTCCCATTGATCATCTTGAACATGTTCTCTTGTTGTTATTTCTTTAGACGGGAGTACGGAAGCGGACGTGACTACCCGGGTGGATTCTTTTCTGGGACGAACCAACACATTATCTGATAATGTCAGTTCTCCCCTCTTGTACATCTTTTCCAACCAATCTTTGAAGACATAACAATCTTCAATTGGATGGCTAACTACCCGATGATATGGGCAGTAATTTGGGTCGTCACTGTGTTCGGACTCTTCAGGTCTTTTACATTCTGGTAACTCCAGGCCGCTCTTGAGTGCTTGTCGGAATAGCTTGGCGACACTTTCCCGCTTAAATGAATACTCTTTATTCATTTTCTCCTTGAGGGAGGGGAACGTTCTATCACCAGTTCCTGTGATTTGCCTCTGGCGCTCTCCTCCACTAGGAAAGGCTCGAGGGTTGTCGTTTCCTCCAAGAACTAGTTTTGGTTGAGGATTTGGATTGTAAGCCTGTTTTGACTTTTCTTCATATTGCATAGGCTGTTTTCCTTTGTCTACAATATACACAGCCCGTTTACCTTTATCAGGTCTGGGAGGGAATGCAGAGTAGACCTCATTCTTTCTGGCATCAGGAGCTTTAGCCTTTTTAGGTTTGTCAGGGAGGCTTTCAGATTTTGATAAGTTCAACTTTTCAAACTTAGCCACCCTATCCAATATATCTTGGAAGGTAGTGATAGAAGCCATGCATAAGAAGGGTTGCATTTTATCATCAATGTTCCCCATCAACAGTTGAACTGCATGTTCTTCTTCTAATTGCTGCTCGCACTTCATGCTGAGATTGCGCCAGCGTGTTATATACCTCGTCACTGATTCATCTTTCCTCTTTTTATCAAGGGCGAGATCAGCAATGGTGGTCTTCTCTGTTGCACTGGCGAATCTTTTCACGAACAAGGCCTCCAGCTCCGCAAAGGTCTTCAGTGAATCATTTGGCAGTTCGGCATACCATTCAAAAGCAGTTCCACTCAAGCTGCTCACGAATTGCCTGAATAGCAGAGCATCATTACCTCCTGTATTTCCACAGGTTGCTTTGAACTGCGCCAGGTGTTGTCTGGGATTTTTATTGCCATCGAAGATATTGAACTTCGGCACAGAATATCCCTTTGGATATGGCACCTGATCGTACTCTGCTGGGTACGGGCGACCTTTTCCTACCAACTTCTCTGCCTGTTCAGCAGCTATAATGGCCTTAATCTTTTCACTGATTAAGCCATCAAGCTGTGATGCAGTTACGGGTTCAGAGACACTCGCCACATTTTGGGGAGTGCGCTGGCGGGTTGGGTCATCATTTTTATCGCCACCTTCAGGTACACCTTTCACTCCTGAGGTTTGAGGCGCTTGAGGGTTTTGAGAATTTGTAACTTGGTTGACGGGTTGAACTGGTACAGGGCCCACGGAAGTGGTTTTCTGCATCATTTTCATCATAGCTGTCATCTGAGTCATCATCTCAGTCATTTTATCATTTAACTGAGAGATTTCTCTGTCTTTTGCTCTCATCTGCCGCCTCATTTGTCGTCGCATATCTGCGAGTGTAATATTTTCAGCAGCGAAGGGGTTTTCTCCGACCTCTTCTTCTTCTTCATCTCCTTCTTCTGAAGAGCGAGCACTTCGACTGGCAATAGATCTAGCCCTGTGGCGACGTCGATAAGCACGTACGCGTGGCTGTGATTGTTGGTCTTCTTCATCACCATCATCTTCCTCTTCAACATCGGCGTGACTGACCATACGAACCACCTCAATTTCCATAGTATCTTCATTACCATAGTCTTCTTCATCTTTTTGCACCTGAATTTCTGAGCGGCGGCGCCACTGAATTTCAGGTTCTTGACTTGGAATGAGTATTTCTTCAACCCGTGGACTACGATCGAAGTGAACTTCCTCTTTGGTTGAAGTAGGAGAATGACGGGATCTCCTGGAAGACTCTCCAGGATGTCGACCGTCGTTATAATTGTCGCCATTATGGGCCTTCTTTCGGACCCATTTCTGACGAGTTCTGTTAGTAGGGGCGAATTTCCGGTAGACAGCTCCGGATGTCACACCCGAACTAATCCTTTCTTCAAGGATATTTTCTCTTCGAGGCTTCGGCCTCCAAACTTGCTTCCCTTTCCACCGGGACCTTTCGGCGACGGATCCCCGAACATAAGGTTCAGGTGTCACGCCCCGATGCTCACCGCGTGGAGCTTGTTGTTGGGAATCTCTTCTTTCAACTATCACAGCAGATGATAGTCTATCTCTGGGAGGAGTTCTTCGGGCCTCAACAATCAGTGGCCTCTGGAACTTCTTTTTCATTAAGCCCTTCTCTTTGATTGTCTTCAAAACTCGGTGTACCCGGGCAGACAGACGTTCGGGCTCTCTTATCTTCTGAGGGGTTGGAGCTTCAGGTTGATGCTCCCTGAAAGATTGCTTAAGCTCACCAGATGAGCTATTTCTCTTTACCCACTTCAGGTTAGAAAACCTGTTCTGAGTGGGAATATTGACTTCTGATTCTTGTGCTGACAGATTGGAGGGATGGACTGGTACAGGTAACTGCTGAGCTCGCAGCTCTACATTTCTCTTCCTCCTATGCCTCCTTGTAAGCCTTCCTCCAGATGAAGAAGCTTCATTATCATACCTCCCAGGTGCAACAGTCTCTCTGAGCAGGGCGGTGGTGTTTGCAGTCACCACAGAGATCTTTCTTCCAGTGACAACCCTCTTTGCAGTAAGGGCCTCAGGTTGGGATAGTCTTTCAAACACAGAAGTTCTTCCTTGAGCAGCACCTCTGACAGTAGTCCTTGTATAATAGGACCTTCCAGAAGGTTCTTTAGAGTTTACGCCGTACACAGGAACGGCTGCAGCCCTTGCAGTAGCTGCTGAGAACTCGAGTCCGCCAAAGTGGATGGTGGCTCCAGTATTGTCAGTTTCAATCACAGCATTAGCCAGTTGAATTTTGGCTCCTCGTCCCAGCTGGACGGTCATTGGTGTGTCCTGCATTTCCATTCTTCACAAATGAAAGGCAGGGATTAGTGATCAGAATTGTTACATCACCCCACGCAGAACAAATAATAAAAGTAGGAGAATTAGCATGGAATTTAAAATCCTGCTAAACAAATTTCCATTAATCTTATTTCGGGATCTTTCAGTGATGGATCTTTGGCATAAGAACCAAATGTCACATCCTGATGTTCACCGTATATAGAACTCAGTATAGATTAGCTGCTACTATAGCATTTATATGACTAGCCAAAGATGGAAAGAGAAACCATTCCCCAGCGGAGTCGCCAGAAATCTGTGGGCTCCAAAAATTCGGCCCTGGCCTCCGCTCGCGCGATTTCTTATTCTTCGAGGGAGTTTTAACGAATTAAGTTCCGAGGTAAATTTTGGAAGGCAGATGGGTTTGTAGATAAGACACTACCCAGAGATTTCACCCTCATTTTGTGAGGACTTTATGATCTGAGTTCTGGTTTCCTATAGGCGCAAGCCCCTATAGTTAATTACCTTTCCCGATCACGAGAGAGAACTTTCGATTAAGGCTAGTCATCAATCAGATATGTATAGAAATACGTGTTATCTGGCATATAGTAGCAGCAATGGATTTAGAATTGGGAGAGATTGGAAAATTGGAAATTGGGTTGGATTTGGGAATTTGAGAGGTTTGATATTTAAAATAGAAATTACACCATCTAGCACTTAAAGCGGATGGTGGGGGAATGGATGATGGACCCGATCAAGATCCCATGGTTCCGTCGTCCCGGGCCATCGTGGTCCCTGGTCTACTTAGTCAGAGGAGGTAGTCGACCCAACCTGACAGAAGGATCCTTGTCGGCAGCCATGGGTTGCTTCGTCCAAGGGGACCTTGTAGACCGGGGTTGAATGTTTGGCGAAGGGGACAAATTTAAATCCACCTTAGCTTACAGAGGACTTTGTGCCCTATCGATCATATCCTATTGATTCATATCTCAAGGATTTGATGTCAGTAAGGAGCGTATTGGCTCTGGCCATAACCGAGATATCGTGGTGCCATTTGGCGGCGAAACCACGCGGTTCAGAGGGCCCCGAGTCGTCATAACCGTTTATCCTGCGGTGGCCATTTAGCGGCAGACCGTCGGTTAGAGGACACGTACCACGTCCTTACTGGCAGGAGATTGTTTGAGAATGGATCCTAGTGATATTTTCGACTAGGCATTTTAGCTCTTTTGTGAGCTGAAGTAAATTTGAATTTGTCCACCCCGGCAGACTGTTGCGGAGGGTGGATGGATTTTGCTTTGAGTGATTGATGGATTGATTTCAGATTTAAATATCTGGACTTTGGGATTTGTGGAGCTTTGGGATTTGTGGAGCTTTGGATTTGTGGAGCTTTGGATTTTGATTGGACTTTTTGGGAGGCATTTGAGAATGCCTGAAATTTACCCCTCCGGTTGAGATCATCATTCAACACGGCCATCATCGGGGTGTTTTGGGGTCATTCCCATTTGTTGATTGAACCTTGTCAACTTGATCAAGCTTTTGCTCGAGGATCGGGTTTCTCGTAGGCTTCGTGCCTTTGTTCATGAATTTTCTTAATTTTAGGCATTGAAGGCCTAAAAAGAATGTATTTAGACAAATACACCGGTCGCTACAACCGTGTATCTATTTGATAGTTTGAACCCTGTCGACTCCTATTGATCCGTATAGGAGGATCGGGTTCTGTAGGCTTCATGCCTTTGTTCATAAACTTTCTTTGTTGAAGGCCTTAAAGGCCAAATATGAATGTTGTAGACGCCTTCTGTCTGCTTGTATCAGTATTGCAGATCCGGTGGCGTTGCATTTTGATGTTGACTCCCCCTTTCTCATTCACCGGGGAAGGTATTCTTTTGGACTTCGGAGTCCACTGATTGTCGTTTCACTTTGAGAAGATCTCTTTTCAAGATCTTTAGTATAGTAGAGTTTTTCGTACATCGGGTTATTATTGTACCCGAAATATTTGAAGATCTTGATCACCGTTGCTGTAGGTGATACTTATACTTGTGTCCACCGTGGTTCGATGTGCTTACGAAGTACCCACGATTGTTATCCACAAGTGGCTTGTGTTTGCTGGCAGAGGATCGTTGTATCAGCTACGAACTCCTAGGAGTATTCGTAGGAGGACCCTTACTTTTGCATTGAAACCACCTTTCACCAATCTCAGGTGGTTTGATTGTATTTGTTTGATCTCGTAGGGATCATCGTTGGAGATGTACTTGTGTCCACAGTGGTTCATTGTATTTGCGATATACACACTGTTGTTATCCACGAATGGCTCGTGTTTGTTTGTAGGGATCCGTTATATTTGCTACGACCTCCTAGCGATGTTCGTAGAAGACCCACTGTTCCCACATCATGCCCACCTATCATCAATCTCAGGTGGTTTGATGATTGCACCTGCTTGCAAGGGGCGGCTCTTTGACGATTGATCTCCAACGTCGCCTTCTCAATCAACAGGCGTTTGTAGGGATTATCATAGGAGATTCCAACAGTATATGTAAGAGGGATACCAATGCATCTCATTCTTGCAGGTACGGTGCTCCCGATTTCGTAGAGACTGTTGTAAGAGTCCGATACATTATTTACTTGCATGCATTGAGATCTTGTAATTTGAATTTCCTCATGCGTGATACAAACTTTGTTCTTGTATGTGTTTGGATCCGAATTTAGTTTCATTCAGACTTGAGTTCATCAACTTTACAGGTCTCCACTTGATGTTGTATAGCGTGAGTTCAAGAACGGATTTAAGTTCTTTGGCCGGATCAAGTGCAATTCTTATCAGGATTTCTTGTTCCCCTCTTGATTTCTGACTCCATTCAAACTCAAACTGATTGTTCAGGGTCCTTTGAAATTCTTTGCAAGTTCATTTGGATGTTCATTTTCTTTTTGTTCAAAGTCCTCTGGAGTCTTTATATGTCCAATTTCATGTTCAGATTGACTTGAATTTGGTTCAAATTTGATTTCACTTTTATTTTTTTTATTCGGATTTGAACTTTAGAAATCATCTATGTTTTGGTTCTGGTCCACAAGTCCACAGTTCATGTTCATGTTCAAAGCTCACTGCTCTTTCTCATTTGGTCCAGCTCTTTTGTTCTTTTGAGTTCAAAACAGGTCCGAGTGTAGTATTATTTCACCCGAAATTTCGGCAGCCTCCCGGCGTCTCCCCTGTTTAGGGGAAAATGACGGAAAACTGAGCCTTTCCCACCACGCTAAGAAAAGCGTGTATGGTAGATGCCCTCTTTCGAGGACACCGCGGCCGTGTAAAGTCTTTGTCCCCACCACGCTAAGAAAAGCGTGTATGGGTCTTCTCGGTACCTGTTGCAAGAGAAAAAAACAGTTGTTTCCCCGCAAGCGGGTACTTATGGGCATCCCTACTTCGTCGTACGCATCGCACCGGGTTCCCTTCCCACCACGCTAAGAAAAGCGTGTATAGGTGGTTTGCCGGTGCGTTACGAACTTCGAAGAAGGATTTGGAACCAAGGATCGCTCGCCTACCTTGTCGTAGGTGTCGCGCCGGTTGCCCCTCCCACCACGCTAAGAAAAGCGTGTATGGGCAGACCGCCGACTCGACACGCAGGACGAGGTAAGAAAGAAAGCCTGGGTTCCAGAAATTATACCTTTGGCAGCCGGCGGATCGGCGGTAGAAGCTCATGGACCGAGGCGAGAGAGCAGGCATGCTTTCTCTTTTTCATTATTAATCTTAATTAATTATAATTAATAATAATTAAATTTAATTAATTATAATTAATTATAATTAACAATAATTAATTAAAGAATAACATAATTAATTATGACTTGATTAATCATAATTAATTAAAAGTCATTCTTAATTAATTATAATTAAAAAATAATTAGATTATAATTAACTTAACTAATTAAGATTAATTTCAATTAATTAAAATTAATACACATATATTTTGTTTTGTTTTGGCCGGGCTTAGGGTAAATCCAACTAAACGGTTTTAGTGTACGCATTAAATCCCGGCAATGGGTAAATCTCGGATTTAAGGATTTACGGCTTAAACCCCGTATTTACTAAATCCCTCGGTTCGGTGGATTACGGGACTTGGCCGAAGAAGTGCGTGCAAGGAAGAAAGTTACCTTCACTTCCAGCAGGCTCCTGTTGTAGCTTCCGATCAAAATGTTGAACTTCCGGTCCAACAGGAAGGAAAAGCCGGAGAAGGAGCGAAGTCGACCGAGCACGACGGAGCCGGAGGCGACTAGGGCTCTCGGCAAGGCAGGTGGATTGTTCTCTCTTCTTTCTCTCTCTCTCTCTCTCTCTCTCTGGACAGAAATCGACCAAAGAAGCCGTGGAAGGGAGAGAGTTAACTTCACAATCGAGCGGGCTCCCGAGTCGCTTCCGATCAAACTGTCGTAACTTCGATCCGACTGGAAGGAGCCGGAGGAGCAAAGTCGGACGCCAACGAAGGGCTGGAGGAGCGGCAGTAGGCGAGAGAGGGATCGGAGAGGGCTCGGGGTTCGCGTGGAGAAGAAGCAGAGGCCGAAGGCCTCGCTGCCTCGAGCCCTTTTAACGACTCGAGTGAGTCGTGTGAGCGACGTGCGAGACGCGACGCTCGGTATGGCTTCGACGTGCGACGAGCGTCGCTGGATCGTGCGACGTGGGGAGGCAGGTAAGGGATTTGATTGATGATTTTTTTTTTTTTTTTTTTAACTTCACAGGTCAACAAATCCCTCCCACATTCACACTAAGTAGATGGTGCAATAACATAACATATATGACTCTTGTAATATATGAGAGAGTGCAATTTCTCATCTATTGAAATATCTCCAATACCATGCTATGAATAGTGCCAATGCAAATATAATAGGAACTAAATTGTAAATGCAATGTAGTACACAATTAATGCATGAATTGTTTGTAAATGATCATATTGCTTGTCTCACATCATACTCATTGATCTTTTCCTATTCAAATTCCAACTTCAGAAAGATATTCGTATGAATATTTTAAGATTTTTATATAACTATTGCAAATGCCAGAAAGACCTCATTTGAGTTGTATACTAAGAAATTTGTGTAGAAAAATAAAATATCCGGCAAAAGTTTGATTTCATATAGTTAAAACGTTCAGAATAAAGCGTATGACAACATATTAAAAGTTAAGTGGTAAGAAATATCATAAAATTAGAGAAAAATATATTTTTATTCATAACATTGTACACAATCATTGGAATTAAAATAAAAGATAGGAATTCATAAGTCTACCTTGTACTCTACAATATCTAGAACAAGTTCGACGAACGAAACTAGAGCTTTAGCTACAAAAAACCCTCACTTTCCTTCTATTTCTTGATCTTTTCCCTCTTTTTTCCTTTCTTCTCAGGCAAGGTGGCTGGGAAAAGGTGAGGTTAACAAATGGTTTAAGATATATTTTTTATTTTAAAAATCACTCATTTGACCCAACCTCACAACCTTAGCCTCCTTGGTGCCGCAACGCTCCTATAGAATCTTCAATATTCTTCCAAAATCTTTTCATTTGAACTTTGCGCGACGGTGGCGTCACCCAACGCCACAACGCACATTCAATCCCTTTCCCTCACCTAAGAACTTAATGTTGCGGTGTCAATCATCTCAACACTGCGACACTCCAGAGCTATTTTGATGACTTCAAATTTCATTTATACAATCTAATTCTTGACTTATTCAAGACTTCCTTAGATACTTTACGACTTATAATTGGAAATCAAATCAAAATTGACATTCATTAACATAAGTTACCTAGATTTTGACTTTGTGGATATTACATTAATAGTCCATAACAATGATTATCATGGTCATTAATGGTGGCCGATGTGTAGCAATCTTTGAGAGCAATTGGTGTTGTCAGATATTGTTAAACTGCATGTTCATTTTTAATTAAAAGTTGATGTGCAAACTAACCATGCGAGTTCATGCCTAATTAATTAGGATTATTATAACTTTTAAAGAGTCATATTTATAAGCTAAATGAGCATTCTATCTTATTGACACCAATGCTTTAATCATTTGTTACTATGGTTGTAAAATTATTTGTAAAGCCTAATAACATCAACTGAATTAGAGGTGAAAATATGTCAAACTTGAACAAACTTGCTATGTGTTCGTATTTGGCTCATTTGATTTTATATTTATTCTAAATATGCTCGTGTTGAAAATTATTTGTGAATATCATATTTGTATTTGACTAGTTTAAATTCGACCTACAGCTGATATTGTCTTCTTGAAAGTCGCATGTTTTTTGGCTATATACCAAAAGGAATCAAAAAGATCATGGGCAATTTTTAAGACTAAGCATGATTAAAGCCTTAATTACGGGATTAAGCATTATTTTTTAAAAAATTTAAAACTAGGCATAATCGCCCATTTAACGGGCGACTTACATTTAAGGTAAGTCGCCCGTTAGACAGGCGACTTTGCCCTCTTTAAAAAGTTAGGCCGAAGCCCTTCTCCCCTTTCCCGATCTGTTTGCCCTCGCCGATATCGTCGCCAGGGAAGCTGCCACCGCCGGATTTCGCCATTTTAGGTATGTTTTAGTGTATTTTTTTGTATAAATCTTATATATTTTTATTCCTTTCGGTAATAGAAGGTAAAATAAGGAAAAAAATGAAAATGCACCGTGTAAAAGTGTAGAATGAGGTGATTTTAGGTGATGAGCTATTATTTTGAAATTTAGGGTTTAAGGAGTAATTTAGGAAGTAATAGATACATATACTTGTCGCTAATGCACTTAAGATTTACTCGATTTGGCCAGATCTGTTGGTTAGTCGTGTGTTTGTGATCTTGCTTGTAATTGTAGGATAATTAACAAAATTATACTTGTATTATACATACCTTTTAAAAGAAACTTTCAGGAATAATTAATAGTGAATATTTATTTATGTAGATATCCATTTTTTTTTGTAGTAATAAAATATAAAAAAATTGAAAATAAATACAAACTTTGTGTTAACTTATTATTATTAATATATGACAATTTATAACATTTATATTTAACATTAATCTTTTGAATTGATAATATTTAACATCAAATTATATTTAATTTTATATATATATAGTTTAAATTATATTTAACATTATAGTTTAAATTATATTTAACATGTTATGATAATTGTTAGTTTCTATTGGTACATCTTATGAAATGTTAGGAAGATGACGTTTATGGTTTGAAATAAATATAATCTTTCAAATTTAAATGTAGGTTTTTGAAATGAGTGCAAGAGCACCATCTTTTATGTTGTTATATGATGGAGAGTTATCATTAGATGCAAATTTTTCGCCAACATATATTGGTGGTCAGTGTCGGACCCTACAAGTTCCATTCAACTCGAATTTGGAACAGTTGAAGGATCGAGTTCTTAGGGCCCTAAAGTTTGATCCCTCAAAGTTCACAGTGACCATTGTCGGTCGTTTTCCAGTGGGAACCCAATTCATGGCCTCGAAACTTGAGGATGATGAAGGTTGTGGATTTGCTTTATCCTTAGTTGCGTCTGAAGTTTTGATACTATATGTGGAGGTTGAGGAAATTCAGAATGATATTAATTTGGATGAAGACCTATCGAGTAAAATTCGTGATTCAGTCGTAGTAGATCATGTACATGAGATGCATGATGCTGCGGGGATGGCCTTGACAATCCCAGTTACATATGTCGGGTATGTTAATTTTAAAGGAGATTTTGATTTTTCTAAAGTAAAATCCTATTCAATATTATCTAACATTATATAAGTATAAATACAGATCCACACAAACTCCATACCATCAGAATTTGGCCGGTCCTTCAACACAATCCCATGGTACTTCTATTTTTGAAGTCAATGATATTGGATTGTCAGCTCCTATTATCAATGATGAAGGGTATGAGACAATGAGCAGTGGTTCAAGTGATGATGAGGATGAAGAGTTTGATGATATCCTCCATGATTTTACTGCAACTAATGTAGGTGTTCAGCCAAATACGAATGAAATTATTCGTGATTACTGTAGAAGGACTGCAAATACAAAAGAGGGCATGAAATGTAATAATGAATATGCTGAGATTCCTAAGACTACACGTCAATGGAATGCGGATGTTGTTAAGGATGGTAATAATGTTTTTAGCATCACAGATGATGAATTTATCATTCCGAATGAATTGGTAGAAAATATGTGTTTCCGGAGAAAATCAGAACTGCAATTCGCCTTGCACGGTTGGTCAATCATAAATAATGTTCAATCTGTCGTTGTGGCATCGAACAAACAAAAATTTACAGTTGCTTGTGTACACCATGATACTAAGCCGATAAAGTGTCCTTGGCGTTTGCATGCCAGCTTAAGCAAGCGATTGGGTGGGGTATGGAAAATTGCTACCATAAAGGGTCCACATACCTGTACGAACCCTATTCTTCAAGCAGGTCACAGGCAATGTAATTCACAATTCATTAGCTTCTTTATAATTCCAACTATAAGAAAACAAATGGATATAAAACCTAGAGAAATAATTGGAAGAGTTGAGGCAAAGTTTAACATTAAAGTTTCATATATGAAAGCATGGGATGCACGTCGGAAGGCTATTAAAGCAGTGTTTGGCAGTTGGGAAGAGTCCTACCGATCACTGAATTTGTTCATGGAAGGTATTGTTCAAGCTATGCCTGGAACTGTATACAAAATCCAATCTTCAAGTTCAAATAGATTTCAAAGACTTTTTTGGGCTTTCGGTCCATCTATTAGTGGTTGGAGGTTTTGCCGGCCTGTCCTTAGCATGGACGGAACTTTTCTTTTAGGTAAGTATAGGGGAACATTACTCATTGCAGTTGGGCTTGATGCGAATAATGGGCTATTCTCATTAGCTTTTGGAATTGTGGAGTCAGAGTGTAACGAATCTTGGATCTGGTTTCTCATCATGTTACATGATTTACTCCCTGCTGTTGCAAGTATAACTAATATTTGCATCATATCTGATCGACATCCTGGGTTGGTGCGCGGATGTCGTGAAATCTTTCCTTATGCAGCACACCGTCACTGTCTTAGACACTTACGTGAAAACTTCAAGAAAGCTGTTCGCCAAATAGGAGTATCTGATGTGGAATTTTTATGCCAGAAAATGTACGCAGCTCGGAATACTGATGATGCAGAATTATTCAATCAGAGCATGTTAGATATAATAAGAATTAAGCCTGAACTGCATCAATGGTTAGTTGAAAGGGATGTTACGAAGTGGTCGTTGATATTTGATGGTGGATTCCGTTATGGAGTAATGACAACAAATGCCTCAGAAGCATTTAATGGAATTTTGAAAAGAGCTCGTGGGTTACCGGTGCAAGCACTTATTACTGCCATTTATTACAATATTGTTAGAATGTTTGTTCGTCGACTCGAGCTCATTCACACTGAAGAACAACAGAGTAATAATATTTTTTCCCCACGAGTTCAAGCTAAATTAAGAAAACATGAAAACGATGCAAGAAGAATACTAGAGCCTACACGTATAAATATGCATGAGTTTCAAGTTTTTGATATGTCCTCAAGATCATACCATGTGGACGTAACACCGGGTGGTAATAGTGTATGTAGTTGTGGGAAACCTGTTATTTATCACTTGCCATGTGCTCATGTCATAAGTTCAACTGCATCAGTAAAGATAAGTCACCTGGAGTTTGTTTCTGAATATTACACAATGAAAAATTTAAAGATGACATACTTAGAAGAATTTCACACAATACCAGATAAGGAATACTGGCCAAATCATGATCCTGCTACTGGTTTGTTTCCCTTGAGCCCTCCAAACTTTAGAAGGTCTGGCAGACCCAAGACTAATCGATACAGAAACACAATGGATGAACGAAGAACTCAAAGTACCAGATTGTGTAGTTACTGTCATATAGTTGGGCATAATAGAACAACCTGTCCATCCCATCGTGCGAACCATGAGTGATATTGGTGTTCAGAACCTTTGTGTTGTAGTTTGTTTATGTTTAAGAGTGACTTTGTATTTTGGTTTTTGTTGCTAAATATATATTAATGTACTCCTATTTGCTTTCAATATGGTGATGAAGAAATGACTAAAAAATTCTATGCTTGCTTATTTATTTAGATGAGATAATTTTTTTTGTTCTGATTTGCAAGTTTATTCTTTATGCTTTCTTTGTCATTTATGTTGAATTATAGGTAATATGGCAGAAGCTCAACATGTACGTCGCAAACGTCAACCAAAAAAACCTATACCACAGGTTGATGAAGAACAACAAAATATCACAATAGATATAAATCCCAGCATTGCCTCATTACGTGGGTCACATAGAGCAGCTCATCCGGATGAGGTATGATATGATTTAAAAAATTTTGATTTTCATTATTTCTATTTAAATGTACTAATTCCCTTATATCTTCTTGACATTTAGGGGACAGTTTTGGAAGCTGCCTCGCATCTGCTTATGGTTCATGAGTGGCCAATAAATTGTCCCAGATTTATGGAAGGCCTACGAGTCTTAGGATTGGACTCCGTTAGTCAGCTGCGATACATAAGGATGGATCACAATCTTCTCACAGCTTTGGTTGAGCGCTGGTCACCACAGACAAACTCATTTCACTTACCTGTAGGTGAGATGAGTATTACATTACAAGATGTTGCTCTGATATTGGGCCTTCAGATTGATGGGCCGGCATTGGTTGGGAACGCTGTTGTAGGGGCCGGTAGATGATGGGCTAGTTGGCCGGATTACTGTAATGATCTATTAGGGCAGCCTCCTGAGCGAGATGTTGTTTATCAAGATCCATTCAACCCACGAGTATCATTGAAGTTCAGGATGGGATAGGCACAGGCTCAGACTTGCCTACCTTTGAGATGGTTACGTTGGACATTCTATAGAGATTCCTACTTAGACTTGAACGAGATAGATTTTTGGCGGCATGTTCGTGCGTACATTCTCTTTCTGATGGGTACTTATCTATTCCCGAACATCTCAGGTTGTGAGATTCATTTGAGGTTCTTACCTTTGTTGGAGGACTTGGGGTTGTTCAGCACCTACTCTATAGGGGGAGCAGTACTAGCTCACTTATACCGGGAACTTGCTGAGGCTACTAAGCCTAAGAGGGCCAATATTGCAGGCTGCATTCACTTGCTTCAGATTTGGTGTTGGGAGCGACTTCATGTTGGACGGCCTGCACTTCATGTCCCACATCATGTCAATTTGGATGGACTTTCTGTTGGCTATAGGTAACCAAAAACAGAAATGACTAAAAATTATATATTTTCATTTCTAATTATAACAATATATAAATTTTTTGGGTTTTTTTTGTAGGTGGAATCAAGAATTCATAAGGCAGCTCCCAACAGGTACCCTCAGCAGCTACAGAGATGAGTTAGATGGACTTTTAGACAGCCAGGTTTGTATTTTTTTTATTAATATAGAAATTCCCTCTCAGTTCGCTGATATATAATTATTTGATTGGCTAGGTGATTTGGGAGCCGTACACCAGTGAAGTTCGCTCTCAGGTCGCTGATATATGCTTATCAGGAGAAGCTATCTGGTTGGCTCGTGTGCCTCTGGTCTGTTGGACTCGGGTGGAGTGGCACCTCCCCGATAGAGTTGTTAGACAGTTTGGGCTTATTCTGACCACGGAGGTTCAACCAATGGAGCTCAAATTTGCCCGAGTTGATGGGCGTGGTAAAGCTGATACAGATTGGATGGTGTACCACCTTCCTTACATTGGATTGTGGGAGGATAGACGAGCATATATCATTGAAGGAATTACTGTGGGACCTGATAGTGGACACTTCATTCATGAGTACTTACAGTGGTTCAGGTCCTGGGCGACATTATACATATTGAAGCCACCAACAACACCACCGACTACATACTACCCCAGAGCACCTTCAGAGCGATATTTAGTACGTAATATCAATGTGTTATATACTTCATTTCTTAATAATTATAACATTATTGAAGTTTTATTTATTTTCCTTTCACTCAGCGTAATTTCTTCGTAGAGACAGAGAGGGCAGTGTTACCTTTGGTTGGTTCAAATGACTACAGCAATGCCGATAGTGTTATTAAGAGAATAGCTGAGATGGCAGTGGATTTGCGTAGAGAGGTTCATATCCCTGATTACCTATACTCTGAGCATGGATATACAGGGTCTCCATACGATTCCTTCAGTCCAATGATAGGTGAGCCTCAGTCTACTGATGCAGGACCATCATCGTATCAAGATTTGGGACCTTCTCAGCCTTTCTTCACTCAGCCGACTCAGCAGACTACATCAGGCTGGTACCCACATGAGCATGTTCCAGACAGTACTCTAGCAGGCACAGTTGAGGCAGAGCAGGAGGGCGTCTTTGGGGTTGAGCAACATGTGTTACGTGACAGGCCTGTACGTCGACCACAGCAGTACACACTAGGCAGTGATGCTTTACCCCATAGAGGACGTAGGAGACGTTAGTTTATGATATGTTTTGATTATGTATTATGTAGACTTCTACTGATACTGCATTTGGTGATTAATGACTATGATTTTGTTCAGCTTTCATATTACACACTTCAATAATTCAATTAAATATTTGCCTATTATTTTTTTTTGTTTAAATGAAAGCTTAAAAAATTAGCTTATTTGGAAGAATTTGTAGAAATAACTTGTTTTAGTTAATGAGTATTATATATGAATGTGCTTTATTGACCTTATAATAATTGAAGATCATATTCTTATGAGGTTTTTTTTATAACAATATTTTGGAGCTAGCTTGAGTTAATATAAGGGCTTTTTCATTTCAAAATAATTATGCCTAATATATTAGCATAGCATTATTTTATAGATAAATATTCATGATCTATTATAGCTTACTAAATTTATGATAAATATATGAATCCACATCATTAGACTTTAGTTTATTAAAACACTGCTTTGATTTTGCAATTTTAAGCCTAAGAAAAAAAGATAGAAAGAAACCTGTTCTTTGCAGTGTGTTTGGTTCGGAAATCCTAAGAAAAAATATGCATGCCATTAGCGTGTTTTTAATTTATTGCTACTCTCTAAACATGCAGGCAAAGGTGGTAGAAGATGATGTTTGTGGTATATAATTATTTGTGTTTAGATTTGGGTTAGATATTGATGCCAAGGTTCATGATTGTATGGTAGAGGTCGGTGATGGAAGCAACTGGATTAGTATCATACTATACTCGCAAAATAGTCAATTATATGTTTATAGGTAATATTTCACTAACAATTTGTGTGGTTGCTCTCTTGGCCATTTCTTTGTCTTTAATTTGCATGAAGATACTGATGCCAAGTTTCTGCATACCACAACTAGTAATGCCCAACATTCACTACTGTTATTAATTCTATTCTGAAATTCTGGATTCATGAACTTTGGAGGCGTCACTCTGAGGCCAAGTTTTTTGTTTTTTTTTTGCTTGGCATGAGCTCTTAGGCCAAGTTATTTTTATGATAATTTTTTTTGGAAATTCTGGAACTCATAACTTATTATTATTATTATTTTTATGATAATTTTTTTTATAAATAAGAATTTTATTATAATTATGAATGAAATTTCGGATTTTCAAACCCGAAAACGGAAATCCGCTTTCTTTATTCTGGTTTCAGCCACTATAAATTAAAAAATAATAATAATTTGTAATTCGGTTGCTTTAATTCCTGTTTCAAACCTTTAACCGGAAATATTTAAAATTATACTTAATATTATTTGTTTTATGTTTTCAAAATAAATTTTCAATAGAAACTTTAATAATTAAAAAGTGATAAGAAAATAAAAGTATGTTTAAATTTTAAAAAAATGTTTACATAGTTTAAATAAATAAAATATTTATTTTTTATTAGTAAATTAAAAATTGTATCTTAATTTGAAAATTTTGAAATATTTAAATTAAATAAGACTTTTTTTTATATTTAAGATTTAAGAAATTTGTAACATATTTATTATTAAAATACATATATTTAATAATTAAAACAAAATATATAAAACTTTATAAGAAAATTTTATTAAAACTGATTGTTAAATTTAAAAGAAAATTTTAATTGTAGGAAATTTTTTTTATCTGTTATTAAATAATTTTTTTTTAATTATTAAATATTAAAATAAATTATTAAAATTTTAATAGAAATGTTATAAGTAGACGTTGGATTTATCTGTAAAAAAAATAATAGATGCACATGCTGCTTGAATTACTTAATGAGAACATTGGATTTCTCTGTTATGAGATGTCATTCAAAGCATTAGATTCTTATGTCATCTAGTTGTACGTGATTGGACATATCATATAGCTGGCTATATCTAGTCCCATCAGATAGACTATAAAGTTGAAAGGTCCATTAATATGTTAATGTATATTTTGGCTACACATGTTTACACTCTCCTATTTAAAGAGTAAGTACATAACATATGAAGCATTTTTGTTAAGTCACTCAAAATGAGTTGGACATATATGGAGATGCTAAAAGGAGTACCCAACAAAGAAAGATTTGATGAAGAAAGTCGTAGGATTCATGCTTCTATAGCACGAGCCGGTGATACTCCATTAGAGCGAAAGGCGAATGCAAATGAGATTTTTCGGTGTTGTCTCCACAAATGGTAAGAAGAAGAGGATGATAGGCTCTGGGCCATACATGCTGAGTTGATCGTGGTAAAACTTTTCAGGACACAAAATTTTTTAAATGCTGCAGGTTGGAAATCACTTGAAATTAGGTTCAAAGAGGTTAACGGTCATTTTGTTAGCCCTCACTTCTTACAGATGCGATACCACGAGCTGAAACGCCATCGAGACGAGGGTTATTCACCACCAGATATCGACTGTAGTCACCTTGATCATGAGCATGTCATTTTTTATCGTAGTTGGTGTTCGAGATATGACAAATTTATTAAAAAATTTTATAAAGATCGGATGAAGGAGATAATACTTGATGGTCAGCTGAGAGAGTTCTTCAAACTTGAGGATTGGCAGGACCTACAGTATGAGTTTGAGTGCAAGATGAGGTGTTGTCCAACACAGTCACAGCTCCAATCACGTATGCATATGCTGCTTAGGAATTAGTACACCTGTAGCATCGCTTATTCGAGGCCATCTTTTATATTTTCATGCCCATCGTCCTTTTTATTTAGCAGCAAGTGTCTTTTATTTTAATACGTTATGTTATCTTGTTTATGTGGTTATCCCGTACTAAAATTTCACATTAATACAAAGAAATAGAATTCAACAAATATAAAAAACTAAAAAAAATTCAACAAGATACACATAATTGCTCGAATTTATATATTAAAAAAAATGGATACTTCAACATTAATTAAAACAACTAACCTTATTGCTTCAACGGTTGCCTCAACTTCATACAGCAAAGCCTTACATTCCTTAACCCCTTTGTCTGGATGCTTCACGGGAATCACAAGCATATCACGGGCATCCATGCCAGGATTACTTAATGAGAACATTGGACCTACAGTATTTTTACTTCCTTCATTTTTCATCAAATTCAATCGGAAATCCTGTTCATGCGGCTGATCCTTTTTATATTATTTTTTTTATCCTATTCCTAATATAATTTTAATATCTGATCCTATAAAAAAATTTCCCTTAAATTTATTGGAAATTTCATGAGTTTCAAGTTTTTAGGCAAAGTACTCTTTCAACATAATACTACAATTTGATTGAATTTAACAATACAATCACGCATAAATAATTTCATAAGATTACATTTTGATTGAAAACAAAATACGAGACAAAATTTATACTTCAAATTATAGATTTCTTCATAAATAAAATCTTATATATAAATTAATGATATATATATACATATATTGTACATTCAATGCAACAATTATTATACGATCAAATAATTTATTTTTTTTTTAAAAAAAATAACATAAGTCGCCCGACCAACGGGCGACTTACAAGTCGTTTATAAAATATGCGACTTTTTTGTCAAGCATAAATCGCCGAATGTAACGGCGATTATGCCTACTTTTAAATTTTTTTTTAATTATGCTTATGTTCTTAATTAACTTACTAATGATGCTTAGACTAAAAATTTGCCCAAAGATCATTATGGTTATATAAACCGCTCTTCTTTCAACAACAACAACAAAAAATTGCCACTCTCATCATTTCTCCAAACAACATTATTAATTGAAAACAAAAAGAGTACAAAAATTTACAGTTGGTTTCTTTCGAGGTAAACTAATCAACTAGTCAACCATTTCCAGATAGAAAATCATATCACTGAGCGCATAACCAAGAGAGATTTTACTCACCCTTCTGAAATGGGGGGTCATACTCCAAAAACTCCTCCACAGTCGGAGGAAACTCAATCGCTCCGAAGGCATTATCATCGTCATCATCATCGACCCCACGGCTCGCCTCCATTGATACAGCTTTTGCCAGAAGAAGATGCGCTAGCCTTGCCGGCTCTCTCCTTTCCCGCCGGTAGTGCTCGATCCAACCATCAAGCCTCCCCATTTCTTTCTCGCAAATCGGCCCCTTGACTCCTACCGCTTTTCGATAAAACTCCCCTCCGCTGCAATGGCAAGAGACCAACTCACCGCCTCCTTCGCCGCCGTCGGCTGATAGGCCCAGAAGACTGATGAGACGATCAATTTCATCATCTTTTTCTTCATATTTGATGTCGTCTTTCTGGGCTGCCAGTGGCGGAGCCGGGTCGTATACCATTGGCGGGATTGAGAGGAACTCCGGCGCAGGGCCGCTGCTTTCGTCGAGGGCGGAGGGTTTGAAGGATGCAGGTCGAGGTTTGGGCGAGGAGAGGTACAAAGGGGATCCGAAGGATATTGGTGAGGGGGGTGTCGCGAAGGAAATGGGTTCTTTCTCGGAAGCCAATCTCTTCTCGACCTGCAAGATTTGGGGAGGAAGAATTAAGGTCTTTTTGGAAAAGTATACTGGAATGAAGATTAAAACTAGCGAATGTTTTTATTGCCCGATTCAGCGAGGAGAAGAAGCGGTCGTGAGGAGAGGTGGGCCGCATCGGAACCTTGCACGGAGAGGAATGGCGGCGCCCCTTTGCAAGCAAGAGAGCAAGACAGGGTGGTGCCCTGCTATGCTATAGATTACCGTATTCTCTCTCTCTCTCTCTCTCTCTCTCTCTCTCTCTCTCTCTCTCTCTCGTATTTTTAAGCAATATTTAACGGTAAAGTATAAATTATACTAATGTATTTATAATTTAAGAAATATATTATTTTTATTTTTTTTTTGGAAATTAATGGCAGCACTCAAACATAACATATAAGCGAGACTCGAGCACAGGACCTCTTAGTTGACAAACTCTCAACCATCAAATCAATGAGAGTTGCGTTATTTTTTTAAATATCATAAATTAGCAATAGGAGCGGAAATTTAAATAGGAGTCAATTCGTCAAAGTGCTTGACAAAAGGAAAAAGTCAAACCTTTTATCACAGTCCGCTTAGCACTTGTGCAAAAGATAATCCGTCAAACATTTTCTTTAAATCATCATAAATCCAGACCCCGCACTCGCATCGCGCGTACCTTCTCGAATTATGACATCACGCGATCACAAGCGCAATGTAAGATTTTGCTGGCCATTTGGATGGTTGGTCTGAATTAGGTAAGCTTGAATAAAACTAATGGAGGTAGATTAAGTGGAGTGAATAGTTGTTTTAATGCTATAAATAGAACTATGAGGCGAATGATAATAAATAGTCAACGCAATAATACTTGGATTAAGGAAGTGATATTTAAAGTTCCCATTTATGTTAGTGAAATTATTAGTTTGAAAATATTTTTAGTAGTAGGAGTGTATTCTAGGAGATATATCATTAAAGTAGTAGGAGCGTGTTCATTGATATAAACTTTTAAGGAGTGTACGAGAAGCCTAAATTAGCAGTAAGAGCTATTCTAGGCAAAATGTAAATAGAAGACAATTTGCCAAAGCACTTGATGAAAGGAAATTGTCAAACCTTTTGGCGCATTCCGCTTAGTGCTGGTGCAAAGGGGAATCTGCTAAAACTTTTGGTGAAATCCTCAGAAATCCAGAACCCGCATCAAGCAATTCTACACTTTCCTCAGCGTGTTCGTTTGTCCATCATGGGCCACGGTTGTTTGCCATTTTGGATGGGCCGCATGTGATCACAAGTGCAATGTTAGATTTTATTGGTCATTTTGGGGTTGGTGTGGATTAGGTAAGCTTGAATGCAATTATTGGAGGCAGATTAAGGTTTCCTTTGGGACGGCTTTCTTTCTGCTTCTTAAAGCAATTTTGTAGTACAAAATTAAAAATATTTGTACCAAAAAGTTGTTTTAAGAAGCAGAAAGAAAAACCATCCCAAACGAAGCCTAAGTGGAGTGAACAATTGCTTTAATACTATAAATAGAACTCTCAGGCGACTGAGAAATAAACAGGTAAGGCAAGAACATTTAGAGTAAGGAAGCAAGGTTTAAAGTTCCCATTCAGGTTAGTGAAATCATAAGTTTGAAAAATATTATTTAGCAGTATGAGCGTATTTTAGGAGATATAATATTAAAGCAGTAGGAGTGTATTCATTGATATAACCTTTTAAGGAGTTAATGGCCAACGTGGCTATTTTTTATGAAGTAAAGAAACTCCTTTTAAAGTATAGATAGAATCAGTGTTGGTAGAGTCTATTATGTATTGAAGTCAGCATAAGGAAATAATTAAGGAAAATCAAACTAAAGTTATATAGTTAGAAAAAGAATCTGCATAGTTAGTAGATATAAAGAAGCTAGTAGAGTGTTAAGTGAAGATTATGTAATGTTTTATTATGTTAAATACTAGTTAATATGTTTGTCTTTAGTTGATGTTTTGCAGAAATTTCTCAGGAAATGAAGAAAATTCACTAGTATTGAACAGGCACCGCAGCATCCTTAACTCCGTAACGCCTATACTGACACTATAATGTCGTAGTCTTGAGAAAAAAGATAGTTAATTTAGTGCCCTAGTGGAATAAAGGTCAATGGCGCAGCGCTTCACACGCCACATCACTGGCAATCAACATTGCAGCGCTGAAGTCTAAGGAAAATTGCACAATAATTCAATGCTGGAGCACTAGCCTCATAAGTGTCGCAGCACTACATGTTGTAAGTGACCGCCACATCACACAAGTTTTGCATCGCCACAGTGGAGTAGTTAAGGAAAAGAACAATTGTATTGAACCAGTCAACCGTTGTGCTAGATCAGCAAACAACTACGCCAAGTCAGCCAGCATTGTAATGGAGAGCCTTTAGCAGCGCTGAAGCACTAGTTCATATTGTGACACCACGACACCATCTTGTTGAGCACCACGACACTTGACTCATTCTGTAATAAGTATAAATACTTTTTCTACTTTTTCTTTGTGAGCATCTTGTAGTTTTGAATAGTTTTTTGAGAGAAGAGGCTAGAGGAGAGAAAGATACATACTTTAAAGTGGTCGGTTAATATTATATTGAGCAAGCAAGCATTTGGAGAGGATAGGAGTGTGTAGAGAAAAATTGTAAAGGGAGATTCACTTTGAGAAGGGTTTATCTACCAACTCAATTTGGGACCCTTCATTCCAGGTGATATTTTTTTACTCTTTTCTATTTGTACTATCTTTGTTGAGAAAGTAATGAAAATTAGGCTATTATATTTTTATTCTATGACTGGCTAAACTCATAGTTTTGGACTAATACTATGAAACCTAAGTAATTACTAATTTAGAATTATGTGCTTTTAATTATGAATGGTTGTTTTCAATATCTCTTGATCTTAATTTAATCTGAGTGACCATGTATAGAATTAAAACATAGTGTAATATATTGCCTTTCTGGAGGAATATTGTAACAATTAAGAGAATTAGAATGAAATTCTTACATGCCTAGATATAGGATATTAACTATTCTAGGATCTATGGAGATAAAACAACTGTAGGAAGGTCATAACATTTGTTTACATCCTTACAAGCTCAATAGAAATCTAAGAATGCTTATGTTTTAATTCAAAATTAATTTAGGAGAGAATACTTAGAAAAGCTTAGGAGATTTCACTATCATTATTTCAAAAATACTTTATCTATTGGTATCTTCACTTTTCTTCTATAATTCTCATTCTAGATAGCATACAACCCAAATTTTATTACGTAGGATAATGTTTGTAGCTTGAAATATATAGTACTAAAATAATTATGTGAAGTAGAATACTTCCTTATGGGATCAACACTCTTTCATAAACACTTTTATTATTTGATCGACACTTGCACTTACATTTGTAGTAGGGATTTAGATTTCAATATGCGTAAACATGGACTATCACAAAGTACGCTTATCAGTCAGATCCCCATCAAGTTTTTGGAATTGTTACAATGGAAGTAACATGCATTCTTGCAATTATTTCTATATTATTTTTTTTAAAAAAAGATGCATATTTAATTCTACCTATATCTTGTTTAGTTATCATATTCTTTTGTGAATTTGTGGCAGTTTAAATCTTAGAATTTTTAATTTAATTTTATAAATTATATTTCAATTTTTATTGTTATTAGTATATGCATAGTAAAGTCAGTAATGAGCCATTATTATTTAATTTAGAGATTGAAAGGACCCTTATAAAAATAATAAAAAAATTAATAAGACTTCATTATTACGAATGGTTGAACCAAATCTAAATCAAGACCATCCTAGACTTCTTAGGGAGTATGTCAATCTTGTAGTAGATGGAATTCATTAAAATATCAACCGACCTACTATCTAAGCTAAAAACTATGAGTTGAAACCATCCAAAATTTAAATAATTCAGAATTTGCAGTTTAGAAGAACCCCTGTTAAGGATCTCAACTTACACTTAGCTAGCTTTTTAGTTACATGTGCAACATTTAAATATAATGGAGTCAGAGATGATGCTATTAGACTTTATTTATTTCCATTTTTTCTGAGAGAAAAAGTTAAGATGTGATTGAATTCCTTATCCCCGGAGTCTGTAATAACTTGGAAAGAGTTAGCACATAAGTTTCTAGCAAAGTATTTTCCACCTTCTAAAATTGTTAAGATTAGGAGTGATATTACTTCCCTTTCCAGTTTGAAGGAGAGTCGATCTATAAGAGTTGAAAAGATTTAAGGAGATGCTTAAAAAGTACTCTCATCATGCTTTGCCTGATTGGTTAGTGATTCAAACATTTTATGATGGGCTTGTAGTATCCAGTAAATAAATAATTGATGTTGCAGCTGGAGGTTCTTTGATATAAAAGCCTTTTAAAGAGGTTTATACCTTAATAAAGGAGATGGCAATAAATATTTTTTAGTGACCTACTAATAGGGTGAATACTAAGAGAGTAGCAAGTGCATATGAGTTGAATGCTTTATCAATTTTGACAGCTCACGTAGCATACATGTCTAAGAAGTTAGATAATCACATATGCATTCGAAGGAGCATGATTTGAATTCTACTAGTGAGTTTACTACTCAAGGGATTGAGAATTAATATAGGGAATTTAATTGGAATATAAAATAATCAATATTTTATAATTATAATCCAATTGGAGGAACCACCCTAATTTTAGTTCAAATAATAATAATGATGTAAATTAGTGGAATGCAAATGAATCAAACCCGATAGAAAATTTGAATAATCCTTAACCACCTTTAGTAAACCCTAGACCATCCTATCTCCCAGGCTTTAATCAAAATAATCAGTTTAGAGATAGGGGACACCTTTGGAGGACTTAGCAATTCAGATGGAAAATCAATTAAAGAGTTAAGCTATTTCCATTAAGAATTTAGAAAATCAATTAGGATAGCTTATAATATCCTTTAGTAGGAGGCCCCATGTTATATTTGATTAATCTAAAGGAAATGGTGAAAGATCATAGCTTGGAAAATTTGAGCAGTATTTGTGATACCACCTTGCCAAAATCAATACCTAGGCAAGTCTAGCTGAAGACTATAAACTTAATGCTGCTTGGGAGGCAACCCAATTCTATTAATATTAGGTTTACATTTTATTATTGAAGTTTTTAGTTATTTTTTTATTTATGCCATTTTTATTTAATTGTTATGAAAAATATCATGTGTGTTATTTGTAAGTTGTTGAGTATCATTAAGACTAAAATAATTATATATTATTTTTTGAATTTATAAAAGTTGCAAATTTGAGCCAACATCGCAGCATCGAGTCTTAGAGTATAACAATGTTTTCTTGTCAAGTGCCTAGCCATCAAAGTCGAGCACTGTTACACTAAAGTCTTAGCAATATTTGTATGATGCAATGCTGCAGTGCTATATATTTAAGTGTCGCAACGCTACCTTGCACTTCACAGCACTTTAGCGCTCATACGTGTAGCACCATAGCGCAAAATCCTCTATTTTCTACAATGCTATGTCATTGTATTTAACATTATAGTACGACGTGCCTTTTTCATTATGACTCTTCATTAAGTGTTATAGTGTTTGCTATAGCGCTACAACGTTAGGTCAAAACCATAATTAATAGTTATAAGGCCGCAATACTCATACATGTCAAATAGCGTAGTGGTCATTTGGTCAAAAAGTGGTGCTTAGTTTTCCCATACTTGCATTGTAGTGCCAAGTGTCCTATAACATTGCAGTGTTCTATCAGTTTGAGTGCCTGTCATTTAGTGCTTTTTCCAACGCCGTAACTTTGTCCATTGCAATGCGCAGTGCTTATCGAGTTCATAAATAGGAAGAGTTGGTTTCAAAATTTTCATTATGTTTTTATTCTCATGAGTTATGTTTTCATGATTGCCTCTTCTCCTATTCAAATTATTCTCAAATGGCCCCAAAAATGCAGGCTAGTAAGAAGAGGGCTTCCTCTTCCTATGAAAAAGGGAGGTTCATCTCTATCGAGGCAAAAGAATGATAAGTGCAACTATTTTTAGGCAAATAGTTAATTCCTAAGCACGATTTTTAAAATCTTAGAGGTGAGGTAATGCAATGATAATACACATTGGTTGGAAAACACTGTATGGGGAGCCTAATGCGTGCATTTTTAACATAGTGAGGGAATTTTTCTGCCAATGCAAAGAAGCCCAAAATAATAAATACTTTGTGAGAGGGAAGTGGGTCCCCTTCAATGTTCTTAGTATTAACCACATTTATAAGCTTAGGGACATCAAGTTTACTAACTATTTTGCCTTTAGCTATGCACCCATTGATCCTTCGGAATTGTTGAGTGCGGCTTTCTAGAAAGAGAGTGATAAAGACATAATAAACTTTCTTGCATTTTTTTTACTCAATTTCCAAAGCTTCACACTATTTTATCTCCGTTTTATTTTTTCCAAACAAAAATGTCATTGAGGTGACTAGGGAGAGAGTTATTTTCATAACATATTGTGATTGAAATTTGATTGATATGAGTGTTTATTTATTTATTTTTTGCACTCTAAGAATTGATGTGATGGGCGATAGTTTATCCTTATGTTAGGAACAATATGGTTACTCACAGGACTTTCTATAGGTGGTCATGCTCGTATAGGGCAATAAAAAGGGGGGAGGTGCTTGATTGATAATAATTATAATTGCTATAAGTGCTTCAGCTGCTTAACCCCCAAATAAATAAGAGCATAGCCAATTGTGTTTACTTATTCAATTCAATGCATTTATATATACTTGATTTTTTTTATTATTAAATGCTTAGAATAACCCGCATGAGATTCTATATTTTTATTTTTATATCAATGTAATTTATTTAAAGTTAAGAGTTGTGAAAGTTGGTTTTTGAGACGGGATACAGGTGCCCAAACTTAGATTATTCCAAAGTGAAAAGGATACTCCTCAGGGAATAGTCCTTTTCCATTTGGAAGCCCAATTTTGGATCACTTGAGAATACCCAAAGGGGAAAAGAATAACCTCCCTCTTAGGGGAAGTATTTTCTTTTTCATTTGGGTATCCAGATACGACGAGTTCAAGGAGTTTGAAGAGGAGAAGAACGAGGAATTAATGACAAATAGTATCTCTCTCAAAGTCACTAGCGTCTGTCCTAGGGTTAGAATTTGGGTTTATGATTAGTGATGCCCAATCACTTTTAATTTTTGTAATTCTGGGTGGTAATAAATGGGGCATTTGCCTATGGACGTTACTTTAAGGAATTAATTAAATTAATTGATATATTTGATTTGATTACATATAAGGTTGTATGCTTTTTTTAGTTTTTTAGTAGTTTGCATTTCATTTCTGTTTTAGCCTAGATACACGTAGGCTCGTGAGATCACATTAAAATTTTTCTACTTAAAATTAAAAAAAAAAATATGCCAACATATAAACTCTAACGATCTTTGAAGTAAGCCCAGGACTGCAAGGAGTCAGCATAGGCATATTTTATCTTCTCCTCCTTGTTAAGCACCTCTCCGTCTACGAGTTCTGGCAGACCACCTAGGTTTTGAATATGCAGATCTATTAAGGGGATGTTGTGCAATCTCTAGGGAAAGATGTTGTTACATACTCATTTTATGCATTCAATCTAGTCGATTAGCACACATTACATTAAAATTTAATAAAAGAGAGTCTAAAATTTTATTTGCATTTCTTTTCAAGCAATTTCTCCCCTCATAAGTCAAGCAACCAATTAGGATCTGCTCTAAACGTCGGTCCTAATTCTCAAAAACTTTAATAAAAACGTATTTATCACTATTTTATATAAATGACTGGACTCGTGGATTTTAAATCAACTAGGTGGTTAATTGGCTCCCCAATCCAAACCTATGTAAGTTCAGATTTTGCACTGCATTAGTTAGATTCGGGCCACCGTCATTTGGTACCCAAAATAGATTTAGGGTCAAAGGTAGATTTTTGGATCATAAAATCCCAACCTCCAAGAATATAACCCCAAATTTCTAATAATCTATTCAACTCAAATTAGAATCTTTCTCAATCTAAAATCTAAAGTTCAACCTTTAGCTTAGGTTGAGGCACTTATGAACTGTTTCAGAATATCTAAGTACCTTCTACCTCTCTTTCGTTGACTTCGGAAAGAAGTGTTAAAAATTCGATCCAGTCCCCATTGAAGTTTCAACATTCACTTCCTTTAATCTCACTCTTAGAAACCCCTAAACAGAATTTTCGTTATTATTTTAATATAGAGTATTCATATGAGACCCCGGCCTCCTACGATGTAATTAACTATGAGGGCTTGTGCTTGTAGGAGATGTAGAACTCACACCTACTTTTTTAAAATTCATTCAATTTTTATTAGGAAAATCAAAGTCATCAATGATCATTAAGGTCATGTTCGAATAATCATTAATACATGACATTTTCTTCCTTCATGGAGGTATTGCATTTGTTGATAAGACTTCGAGTATGAGAATAACGATAATTCATCAAGATTATTGTAACTAAATATTCAATTGAACTTTACTTTGACCCTCCGGGGCCATATGCAGTCTTTCCTAAATTTGGCTATGATATTTGTGGCTATGATATTTGAGATGGAATTTGTAATTCTAAATCTGAACACTGCTTTGAAATCTTATTTCTACCTCTTGAGATAGTATACATTTTCTGATAGGTTATTCGAATTTAGAATTAAAATTCAAACTCAATTTAAAATTTTCCAAAGAAGACTAACCTTTTTAAAACCAACCACTTTTCAAAATTCTCCCAAACACATCCATTGAACAAATTTGGATTCAAAAGTCAATATTCTACAAAAATCTGTGCACACATAAATAAAAAGTGGAGTTACAAGAAATATTAAAATTTTAATACAAAAAATGCAGAAGTTTATTATTAGTTATGGATGGTAACATTCCTTTAGAGAAGGTGTTGATATATGTAGCAAACATATAATATGTAGAACATATTAAATTGAAGAAGTTAGAAGAACATTATAGCATGGCATTTATCTATAAGAAATCAATTGTTTGCTTGTTTGGCCATGCTCCCTTGAAGAGGAGAGATCAAAGACCAAATAGTCCAACATAAATCCAGGTGTTTATATAGAGAGTTAGAGTTAGAGTTAACAATGTGCATCAATCTTATAAGTGCTGATGTGCATTAATAATATTAGCAATAGTAGGTGACAAAGTCAATAGGCATTAGCGCATCTAAGCGAATGGTCAAACGATTGTATATCAAAGGATTTTACTTAGATTATGGTAGTGAGGACATTAATCTGGCAACGATGGTCGAAGGATTGTAGTCGGGTGATATTATTTGGAGGATCGTAGTATGTGAATATATTTAAAAGATGTCACTAAACTCTAGTACTCTAAAGTCTATGCGATGACATCATAAGGGCATAATATTTCTTTTTTTGATACCTCGATCTTATGTCGTACTACATCTCATAGTAGAAATCCGCCAACCTTCTCCATTTAAAAACATATTATAGACCGATAACAACAGTTATTGCTTCTATCACACCAATCCCTATTAGCTAATTTGCTTTCAGTCACCAAAGCTGCTTCAAACAACCTACCCCTATACATGTAACTTGCTCCTAACCTCCCCGCACAACACTTGAACTTAAAACTAGCTTACTTGATTTACCATCCACTTGAACCACTTTCCATACAATTATCTCGTCATTCTTAGACGATCGAATAAGAACCAATATAACAACTTCGCTCATTGATAAAATTTTTTTCCATCGCTTTATTTATGCTCGTCTTACACACATTTGTGTACCATTACTTGATACCAATATCATCCTTATCAACATATGCATTCGTGCAACAATTCATTAGATGGGCACAAATCGATGTCGATGATTATGGGTGCAATATTATTTGGTGCTAATGATTAGCCTCGAGCCCATCCACAACACGTTATTAGTCTTGTGCACTTTAATATGATTGACTACGACTGTAATACTATTTGACACTAATTATTAGCCTTAAATGTACGTACACTTACACAACCGATAATTAGCTAGTCTTACACAGTCCTGATACAGTCATTTGATTGTCAAGAGATTATCATATCTCACACTATACATATTCACACTCATGTTGAGTTTATATTATCATACGATGCTTCTTTTATATTATTTTTATGTTAAAATTTATAATCATATCAAATAAAAATTTTAATAATCCCAATAATATTACATAAAAAATTGCATGATATAAAACTCAAATTTCTAATAGTAATTAGAATAATCACAAATCCTTTGCCTTCTCTACCCACTCTTCATAACTCTTCATACATACAACTAACCATAAGAAAACAAACAAAATGCAATGAAAGGATTTGTCTTAAAGATTTAAGAACTTTAAATCAATACGATAAAGAACTTTTACTTAATTTTAGTAACCAACAGATTCAGAAAAGAACACATAATTTAACACATGACAACGACTTACAAATCAAGTCGTTATAAAACCCCACCTAAAATCACCGCATCAACAAAAGCTCCCATGGAGGCCCAGCCAACCTCCCACGCAGCTCGCACCGCCGACCAGGCCCGGCCCGACAGCTCCATCGAAGAACCCACCGCCGCTTCATCAGCCAACCTCACCTCACTCTGCCGCCTCTCCACTGTCCTGGCCGTCACCGCCATCTCCCTCTGGGCCAACTACGAGGCATCCAAAGGCTTCGACATCACCGTCGTCGAAGCCCCCGGCGCCAGCCTGGCCGCCCGCCACTACAACCTCATGTTCGTCTCCAATGGCGGCGCCGCTCGCGCAATCCTCAACGCCAGCGCCTCCATCGAACAAACACTCTACCCCGACACGAAACACTTCCCCTACAAGCCAATCAACTCCGTCACTCTCCGCGTTTCCGACCACAATCTCACCCGCGCCGTCATCGTGACCACCGCAGCGGGTGGCGGCGGAGACTTCGTGATTCTTGTCAGCCCCAACGTCATAGCAGACAGAGAAGCAGAAAAAGCAGTGGTTGCGGCGGTGTACGAAGGGATGGCGAGGGTGTGGGTAAGGGACGGGAGGGGGATGGCGCCGGCGGCGGTGGTGGATGCCGTGGTGGGGTATATTTGCGGCGCAGCGGGGTTTGGGAGGGAGGCGGATTATGCGAATGAAGCGGCGGAGGGATGTGAGGCGACGGCGGGTTTCGTGAGGTATTGTGAGGAGAGGAGGCCGGGGTTTGTAGCGAGGTTAAATAAGGCGATGGAGGAAAAATGGGATGATGGGATTTGGAACAGTGCGTTGGGGACTTCGGGTCGGGTAGTATGCACCGGGTTTCGGGCTAGGTTGGGTTGGGTTCCGGAACGGGTTGTGAATTCGACGGGAACGATGGTCGAGTTGTTGCAGTCGGATTGAAGAGAGGAATCCTTAGTGCGAGTGATGGGGGTTCAGCTTACAGCTATATGATAATAGATTTCCTGTGCGACGTTACATTTTATTGTGGAAAACAGATACGGACCGTTGCTTTGTTGTAGAAATAAGGGCAAGTGATTTTAAGTTAGTATTTGTGTTTTCTTTCCCTTTTTAGTCTTGTTCTATAGGTTTGTAGTGATAATGATATAACACACACATAATAAATCAAATAATAAAATGATTTTCTGTTGCACTATTCTGTCTTTGTTGCTTGCTTAACACTGTCTACAATGTCAGACCGTACAACTTTATGTAACTAATTCTGGATAACTTGGTCTTTATACGCTTTGTTAAGACTTAGATATAATCTCATGTATTCATTGTTTACAACAAGATATACAATACAGTATTCTTCATTCTTTGTTTTGTCGTAAGAAGATGAATACTTCTGTATTCATTCTTCTACATGATATCAGAGCAACTAGCCTAACCGTCGATCCATATTTACTTCTCGATGGGAGACTCATATGTATCTCAATCAACTCCATAGCCTTCATCTACAGCTCACCCTTCTCCCACTGAAACTCCCATCCATCAAGCCCAAAAATTTCTGGTATCAAACAATGACATATCAAAGTTCATTAACATTTAGGCTTCATTTGGGACGGTTTTGCTATTGCTTTATAAAGTTGCTTTTTAGTATAAAAATCTCTTGAAATCAGAGAAAAAATAATGGTCTAAATTTGTTTCAATTATTACTTTTTAAAGTTATTTTTTAGTACAAAACTCTCTTGAAAGAAGATAAAAAGCAATAGTCTAAAATTGTCTCAAATGAAGCGACTTGGTTTGGAACAACTTTCTTATTGTTTTATAAAGCTATTTTTTTAGTACAAAAATCTCTTGAAAGTAGAAAAAAATAATGGTCTAAAACTGTCTCCAATGAAGCCTTAATTTGATTAAATTGGAAATATATATATATATATATATATATATATATTTTTTTTTTTTTATATATATATTTTTTATATATATATTTGATCAAATTGGGGCTCATAAGACTTTAAACTAGCAAACCCGACTAACTTAGAATCAATATTACTCAAATCCAGTTATGTCGGTAAAACAACAAAAACCCTCTTCCTGCATGCAACTAAAAAATTGCACACAAGAAGGCCTTTATAGAGACAATCTCAGTCTCACCAATGCAATAGTTAGTGATGGCCTGCCCATGGTCGCCCGGCCAACCCTTAGGTTTCTCTTGTCGCAAGCAGCATGTCGATGGCTTCAAATCATATTAGTTTGTGGTTCTAATTACTATGCAATCTATTTCATAACATTTTGAGTTCTCAACCCTATTGTGCCTCTAATAGTACTCCATTATTTTTCAAGCTATTTCTATCAAAATGCTCTATTCAAGGTAAAATTTATAACCTAATCCATATAAAAAAAAAACACAAAACAAAAAGGAATATCATCGATGATTTCTCACCAAACCATTCAATACGGGGGGCCATTAAGCTATGGATAAATGTATAATTGATAAATTTTGTATTTATTTCTATTTCAATCGATTCATTAAGTTGTTTACATATTATTTCATTTATTATATAATATACTTCAATTTTAAATGGACTATCTTTATCTTAGGCCTTGTGATTAGATTGTTGCATAATTTATTTATTTTTTAAAATATTTTATTTTGTAATATAAAAATTTTTAGAGTTGAAAAATAGAAAAACTGAAACTTTACAAATTTTTTAATAAGAATAATTCATTTGATAAAAAATAAAAATTATTAACTAAAAAAATAAAATAAACATTTTACAAAAAAATTAAAAAAATAAATATTATTCAAATCATAAAAATTAATTTTTATATTATAATTTTTACTTGAGCCGCTTAGAGAACAAAAAAAATCACATAATAAAAAATATTAAAAAATAAAAATTAAATATTAATATTAATGAATAAAAAAATAAATATTATTAACTTAAAAGATAAATATTATTCATATTATAAAAATTAATTAAAAAAATTTGTTAAAAAACTATGTTGTATAGTGTGTATAAGTATATAATTATATATGAACTTAAAAGTGACTTTTTGCTTTGTATAGTTTAGTCCCACATCACTTGGAGGTGATACTTTGTCTTGGTTATATACCTCTTTTCTTTCTCTCATGATATTAGCAATAAAATGGAGAAAGAAGACATATGAAATGATTAAAGTAATTATATGATTATGTAGTTAATATAAAATTAAAGTTTTATATTCACACTTAGAAGAATTTAACATAAAATAATTTATTTAATTATTATTAAAAAAATTTTAATCGGCCGATTTTAAAAAAACCCGGACCGGTTCGTCGGTGCGGTTTTAGGGTTGAACCGAACCGGCCATCAGACCGGTTCACGGTTGAACCGGTCGGAGGCCTGTCCGATCTAGTTTTTAAAGCATTGGTTAAAATTATTAAAACACCTTGATGAGGATCAAACCTGCAGGGAAGAAATTACAAGACAAATAATACTAAGAACTGTAGTTCTATATTGCAAGATGAAAAACTACTTCCTTCCTCTCTACAGTTTGCTCATATACCTATCTCCTTCTTCTTTCGGTATTCCCAAAACAGGGGTTGCAAGCAAAAAAGTGTAAAGTGTACTATATAACTAACTAAAGTATTAAAACTAGTGGCCACATGCTAACTAGTGCTAACAGCAACTGAGAAGAAACAAACTGGCAGATAAAATACTCCTCAGGTGCACCGTAGTATAGATGCACCGCATCATTCGCCCCCGCCGTGAGAAGAATCAGAATGTACTGATTCAATGTTAATGAAACTATCATCTGGCGGCACATAAGCAAAGATGTCATTAACATTAAAAGTGTGCGATGTGGTAAATTCAGCAGGTAGATCGACGACGTAGGCATTGTCGTTAATCTTTTTAGTGATTGCAAACGGCCCCCATTTCCTCCGGCTCAGTTTGGATTGAGGACCCGGCGGTAATCTCTCTTTGCGTATGCGCACATACACCAAATCACCTGGCTGAAATAATTGTTTCCTGCGTCTAGTATCCGCCGCTGCTTTGTATACTTGGGTTGAATTTAAGAGCTTAAGGCGTACGTTGGACAGCATCTGGACAAATTGATCCGCAAATACACCCGCAGCTTTGCTTTGGCTCTTAGGAAGGACTGCAACATCAAGTACATTGTTAGGCAACTTAGTGTAGACAATGCTAAATGGACTCATACCGGTTGATCGATTAGCCATTGAATTAAATGCGAACTCCGCTTGGCATAAAATGTCATCCCATAGCTTAGGATGTTCTTGAACAAGGCAACGAAGTAAGTTGCCAAGAGTTCGGTTGACCACTTCGGTTTGCCCATCTGTTTGCGGGTGATATGCCGAGCTCAACTGAATTTTGGTACTCATGCGCCTCCACAACTCCCGCCAAAAATGGCTTATAAATTTGACATCTCTGTCTGAAGTGAGGCTCCGAGGAATGCCGTGAAGACGGACTACTTCTTTAAAGAACAACTTAGCAATATGGAGGGCGTCGAACGTCTTCTTGCACGCAATGAAGTGAGCCATCTTTGAAAACCGGTCCACCACCACCATGATGGAATCATTGCCTCGCTTCGTTTTCGGAAGGCCCAATACAAAATCCAAGCTTAAATCCTCCCATATAGATTCTGGAATAGGCAATGGCTGGTATAATCCAGTATTCTGGCCGCCCCCCTTGTAGCTTTGACATACTGCGCATTGCTGTATAAATTTGATTACATCCCGACGAAGATGTGGCCAAAAGAATCGGGTTTGTAACTGTGCCACAGTGTTATCACGCCCCATATGGGCTGCCAACTCACCAGCATGTGCTTCCTGTATGATGACCTGCTGCCAGGAGGATTTCGGTATGCACAGTAACTCCTTTTTAAATAAAAATCCTTCCCGTAGAGAGTAATCAGCAACTGGCTCCTTGTTCTTACATCTGGTCCATATGGCATTGAAGTAATCATCCGTGGCATACAATTCTTTGATGCAGTCCAGACCCGAAAATTGGGTTTGTAGTTGGGTTAAAAGAACAACCCGCCGGCTTAGAGCATCCGCTACCCGATTTTGACTTCCACTTTTGTGTTGTATCACAAAAGTAAATTTCTGCAGAAATATAACCCAACGAGCGTGCATCCGGTTAATGTTTTTCTGTGTGTTGATATACTGAAGGGCCTTGTGATCACTACGAAGAATGAAGTCTTGATGTAGCAAATAGTGTTCCCATTGTTTCAATGCTCGGACAACCGCGTATAGCTCCTGCTCATATACAGTCCATTTCTGTCTAGACGGGCTTAACTTCTCACTGAAAAACTCGATCGGTTTGTTGTCTTGAGAGAGAACTGCACCAATTCCCACTATCGAAGCATCTGTATCGACCATGAAAGGCTTGTCGAAATCGGGCAAAGCCAAGACGGGTGCGTTAGTTAGTGCTGTTTTGATCCGATCAAAACTCTCCTGTTGTTCGCCCGTCCAGATGAACTGTGATTGCTTGAGAACATCGGTGATTGGGGCCATTATCACGCTGAACCCTCTAATGAACCGGCGGTAGAAATTCGCCAATCCATGGAAACTGCGTATGTCAAAAAAACTGCGAGGTTCCGGCCAATCACGAATAGCACTGATCTTCCGAGGATCCACCTCCACTCCGGCAGCCGAAATTAGAAACCCAAGAAATGCGACTTGAGGCGTTGCAAATTCGCATTTAACAGTATTCAGGTATAACTTGTTGTGTCGTAGGGCCTCAAAAATTGATGTTAAATGCTTCAGGTGATCTTCTAGTGTCAAGCTGAACACTAATATGTCGTCAAAGTATACGACACAACATTTATTTAGGAATGGTTTTAAAACTTCATTCATTAACCTCATAAATGTCGCCGGAGCATTGCACAACCCAAATGGCATGACTCGCCATTCATATAAGCCTTGGCGAGTCTTAAAGGCTGTTTTCCACTCGTCTCCCGGCCGAATCCGTATCTGATGATAGCCACTGCGCAAATCTAGTTTGGAGAAAATCTGAGCTCCCGCCAATTTATCCAACATATCTTCAAGTCGTGGCATTGGGAATCGGAACTTAACCGTGATTTTATTTATAGAGCGGCTGTCCATACACATCCTCCAACTGCCATCTTTTTTGGGCACTAACAAAGCCGGTACCGCGCAAGGACTGAGGCTGTGTTGTATTAACTGTTTATCTAGCAATTCATCAACAATCTGCTGTAACGTCTTGTGCTCGTTCGGGCTCATTCGGTAGTGCTGCAGATTAGGTAATGTTGCTCCCGGAGTAAGTTCAATCTGATGTTGAATGGTTCTAACAGGCGGTAATTCAGATGGCAATTCGGTCGGTGCAATATCTGCATACTCACGTAATAATTGCTTGAGGCGGCTTGGTAAGTTGTGAGACTCAATGGTGTTGTTTTGCTCAGAGACGACTAAAGCCAGAATACATTCGGACTCTTTCCAAGCATTAAGCAGGGCTTTGTGAGTAACAGCAAATAAGGCGGTCTTGCCACTGTGCATGCTGCCTTCTTGTTCCAGAGACTGCGGTAGAAGTCTCAGCTTCTTACCTTTCCACTCAAATGCATACGTATTTGCCCGGCAATCGTATACTGCCCCCACATCGAATTGCCACGGCCTTCCCAGAATCAAATGGCACACATCCATGTCCACTACGTCACATAGAACTTCACTTACGTAATGTCGGCCAATGGACAACGATACTTTGCACATATCATTCACCGCAATCTCAATTCCTCGCCGCACCCAACTGATTTTATACGGATTGGGATTGGGTGACGTTTTAAGTTGTAATGCCTGAACTACAGCACGAGAAATGACATTCTCGGTGCAACCGCTGTCCACGAGTAAGTCACAAACCTTACCCTTGATTGTGCATTTAGTTTTGAACAACGCATTGCGTTGAGTTCGGACGGGTCGTCTCGGAGCAATAAGTAATTTTTGTAGCACACAAACCAAAGGTTCCCCTTCATCGCCTCTTACATCTTCCGCCTCGGCATCTGCCTCTCCACTGTCCTCTCCTATGTCCTCGTCGTCTTCGCCTTCCAACAAATGAATCTGTGCCCGAGTCGGACATTCATTGGATTTGTGGCCCACTTGAAAACATCTAAAACATTTGATACCCGAAGGTTTAGCATATGGATTTTCTCTCACAGGACTCTTACCTTTCTGAATTTCTTTGGGATCTAACACCTTCTTTCCACTGCCGGAGGCTGCATTTGTGGTAATTGGACCCGTCACTGGTTTGCTATTGCCGGCAGCACTTTGAGAAAGCAGTCGGTTGTTGTCAGCTGGTAAATCAAAGTTCCTCCTGAGTGGCCGATTCTGTGACTGTCTTCTCCATTGATTCTCCACCTTGAGGGCATAATTAACGGCTTGTGACAAGGACCAAACCGAATTCAATTCAAGCCTATCTTGAATTGATTCTTTCAATCCGCCGATATACCTTGCAACCAATTGATTGTCTGATTCATTGAGGTTATTGCGCGCGCTCAACCGATAGAATTCTTCAGTATAATCATTCACCGATCGGGAACCTTGCGAGCAGTGTTGATATTGCATGTACAACATTTGTTCAAAATCTGTTGGTAAGAATTGACCTCGTAATAGTTGTTTCATACGATGCCAACTCCGCACATTACCCTTTCCTTCCCTTCTCCTGGACTGATTGATTTGCTGCCACCAAGCGCCGGCTCCACCCTTGAGTCGGCAAGCCACATATTTGACTTGTTTCTCGGGCTCAATCTCCATATACTCAAAAAAAGTTTCCACAGCCCTCTCCCAATCCAAGAAGTCCTCTATATGCAGTTTGCCCTCAAAAAAAGGTATATCAAGTTTAGCTCTAAACTCACCATGATATCGTTCTCTGATGTTCGGGCGGCGTCTTCGATTTATTACAGGTTCTTCTTCTGAATCGGTGAGTTCGCCTGAGTTGAAATGCCGCAACTCAGTTTCAGAGTCTGAATCCACTGGCCTTGGAATTTCTTGTCGACGCTCTCTGTCCGTCGTGGGCTCCCGTCTCGCTGCCGGTATGATTGCCGGAGCTGTCGTTCGAGCGTGTGTATTCCGATCAAGACGAGCGTTAATCAACCTCAATTCCCGGCGCATTTCTCCGAACAACCTTTCCAGATTGTTGCCGATATCTTCCGTCTTCCTTACCAGTTGGCGGTGCTCCGACCATAGAGCGTCAAGGCTGTGATCTTCCCCGGAAGCCACCCGGTTGCTTGCATCTCCCATTCTGAGCTCTGATACCAATATGATGAGGATCAAACCTGCAGGGAAGAAATTACAAGACAAATAATACTAAGAACTGTAGTTCTATATTGCAAGATGAAAAACTACTTCCTTCCTCTCTACAGTTTGCTCATATACCTATCTCCTTCTTCTTTCGGTATTCCCAAAACAGGGGTTGCAAGCAAAAAAGTGTAAAGTGTACTATATAACTAACTAAAGTATTAAAACTAGTGGCCACATGCTAACTAGTGCTAACAGCAACTGAGAAGAAACAAACTGGCAGATAAAATACTCCTCAGGTGCACCGTAGTATAGATGCACCGCATCACACCTTTTATCGGATATTAGAATTACTCATTCACAACCAATTTCAATTCATTGTGATAGCCAAGCTACTATTCACATCATTGAAATTTATTGTTATTTCATTTGTGAGATATTTTTTTATCACTTTCTAAAGCAAGATTTTAGTACAAAATTTCTTGAAAAAAAAAATATATTAAAAATTTAGTTTAGAAAGCAGCAAGAAACTGTATCAACTCAAGTCTAAGAAGTCATTTGGAACAATTTTCTTGCTGTTTTTGAAATAGTTTTCTAGTATAAAAATATTTAATTTAAAAAAAAAAATGTACTAAAAAATTGCTTCATGAAATAACAAGAAAACTGTCTCAAACAAAACTCAAATCTTTTTGTTCCCTAAAAAATATGGTAAAGCAACCATTTGCTGTCCTTACCAAAACCACTTAATAGTGCTGCTTACACCAACTACTTGATAAGTTGAGTGTTCTTGATATCACAATCTCAACTTCAATTTGAGAGAAAGTACTGGACAAAAATCAACAAAGATTTCAAACAATTAAGGAGCAATTGAAGTGTTCATGTCAGCCCAATAATTTAGGCTTAATTTACAACAAAATTATTAGTGCTTTACATTTTCTTATAGAAGCTTTACAATTACACAGGATTAGTAATTTCATGTTTTTGCTTATTTTGCCGAATTTTCTTAAATTTAAATTTTATAATTTTAATTATATATACTAAATAATCAAATAAAATAGAACAAATTCACAAAACTTTTTCTGTTCACCATTTAAAATCAGGTTGGGCAGCAAAATTTTCACCCCTGTAGGCCATAGTTTCACAAAGAAATACAACATATGATACATATGACAGTTTTCATAGGTTGAGCATCCAGAGTTAAAAGAAGATTCAATAGCTCAAGCTTACAGTAATTGATAATTTGACTCACTGGAACATAATTTTTTTTTATTAAAAAATTGCTTTAGAAAGCAATAAGAAGATCGTCCCAAATGAAATCATAATTACATATATGTCACAACATACATTAGCAGAAAACTACTAAACAAACATAAGTGCTTTTCCAATCAGCCAAAACAAACAGGGTTAATTATTAAATCTATCTCTGTCATGAGAAGCAGAGTAATCTGTGCTGGAACCAATTGGAATGACTCCGTGCGGATTAATACTAGTATGGCTTCCATAATAGTGCTTCTTTATGTGTTCCATGTTAACGGTGCTGCTGATGCCAGGTATTTGGTAAATGTCTTTGGTGTAATTGAACAGATTTGGATATTCGCGTAGGAGTTTCTTATTGCATTTGAAATGAACAGAATAAACCTATTAGACCAAACAAAGCATCAATCAGTCTATTATCATCCAATTATAAGATGAGTGGCATAGATTGCCAGAAACATAAATTCGGAATAGCACCACGGATCAAAGAAACATATTAGCACAATTAATTATTACGAGTTACTAATTAGTTCAAAGTTTAATTTTTACCACTAGTCGGATTTCATCTCAATGCCTACTACTCTAAATACAAATTTGAAAGAGAAATTAGAAACCACTATTAAACAGAACGTTTAAGATAATTAAACTAAGTTATATATAATAAATATGGTGATGGAGATGGATTAAGAGGATAATTAAGGGGATTAAATTAAATTTATTAGACTTCATTGTAGAATCATTTTGAAGGTTTTTATTGCAGAAAATTCCAAGTGTTCATCAAAATAAGTTTCCTTGACTCCATTTGGTGGTCTCTTTCTCAATCTCTAATCTGTTTATATATTTTTTATATTATACTTTGTTCGATCTAGATTATGTTTTTTTAAATTATGTCTTGTGTTAAGTAGCAGGTGATCTTTCCGTTGAAAGAGGTGTAATGGTTTCTTTGCTTGTGTTGATGAGAGTAAATGAGTGATTTTTAATGGAATCCTAATATGGGTGGAGATTGGACATGGATGTAGGCTGATTTGATGTTGAACCGCATAAATGTTATTGTTATCTTCGCTCTAGTTATATCTTAGTCGCCTGCATATTTACTTTTTTTCTTTTTTTGAAAGTTCCTGCATATTTACTTGGTACTTGATTAATTTCATGGTTGGAATGTTTAAGTAGTGATATATGTTTGGAAAAATAACATGCTAGTGCAGTTGAGTTGATATTTATATTTATGCTCAAATTTTATAATTTTACTCTCATCATTGATTATATTTGTAATAACCACCATTCTTATGGAAACTGTTGAATTTAGAGATTTGAGATGGAAAACGCTTAACTTTATTGAATAAATATATCCCTATTTATAGATCAATACAAAATCTCTAATAAAGAAATAAATCAATTACAAAATACAGCAATATCGCCCTAATAGAATCCTTCCTAAATCAGCAACCACCTAACTATGGAAAGAGACCGGTGTGATCTAGGTGAGCCTTCTATAGATCCCCATCCTAACCGTGAGATCAATCTACTACGGGATGGCTGAGATTTAACACTCCCTCTCAAGCGGGGAATACAGATTTGTTATTCACAGGTTGGTAATCAATCCCAAAAAGGCAGAGCTATCAAGTCCTTTCGCAAGAATATCTGTAAGCTAATCTTTTGATGAGACATGATAGATACATATAAGACCACTGTCTAGCGATAGGAACATGAAACTGATGAAAGTATCACTACTTTTTGGAGTCATGGAATTCCACAACCATGACATAATCATGGAGTCCGCTTCATCCCATGCCCGAAATATAGGATCTTTTTTTGGTCCTACTCCAAGGAGGTGATTCATCTTCCCTTTTCCTTTCAAGTAGGTCTTCATAAATTGAGATCACTTCAAATAATTCTTCCCATTTAAGCAATAGGAAAGTTGCGTGTTATGGATATCTCCTCTTCCTTGGTTCACTGTAGAATCCTCAATTTGGTCGAAATTCTGGGAGGAATTAACTTTAGACATTGCGGTGAAAAAAGATAGCAAAGAAGGCAATCTAAATTTGTTTCCTCTGAATTTTGGTAATGGCGATAAGGTCGATGATTGTAGGTCCAGCCGGGGATAGGTGCAGGCTCGGATTAGGACGAGTGAAATCGAAGGCACGACGCACTGTTGTGGTACGAATGCCACGCATGAGTCAGTTCACGCTGAAGCGGCGACGTGGGTTGCGTGGGTTGGATGGGCACAATAGGAGGCACAGCACGAGCGTCATGTGGGATGGACGGGCTGTAAGGGCGACGCGGTTCGCAAGCACGGCAGCACGGGATTGCCTGCATCGCATTCGGTCTCACATACATGAGACGTGAGAGTGGATCTCGCTCGATTCTTCCAGAAAACACGCACAAGGCGTTCGTCTCTTTCTTGATAAATTTCTCCAGACGACGAAACATTCGTCTCTTTCGATCGAATTCTCCAGACAATAGGCACAAGTCATTCTTCTCTCTTGATCGAACAAAGAGGCCGTGAGGTGAAGCTTTCTCCCTTCTCTTGGTTCTCTCAGTAGGGAGGGAAACAGACAAAAAAATTATGGCTCTAATACCATGTTCAATTTAGAGATTTGAGATGGAAAATGCATAACTTTTATTGCACAAATATATCCCTATTTATAGATCTATACAAAATCTCTAATAAAGAAATAAATCAATTATAGAATCTTGCATTATTGCCCAAATATAATCCTTCCTAAATCAGCCACCTAACTATGGAAAGAGATCGGCATGATCCAGGCGAGCCTCCCACGAATCTCCATCCTAGCTGTGGGATCTATCTACTGAGTGATGGCTGAGATTTAACAGAAACTTAGTTATGTGACTTTGGTGCTTAATAAGATAATTTATATAGCTTGTGTACTAAATTAAATATTTTGTTATTGGGCTTATTGGAACGTTAATAGCACATCATACTTGTATTCATCCAGCATTGAACTCTAGCATGATGTATCTTGTAAGTTGAGTTTGTACTTGTGCTAATCAAGTGAAGCATTACTTTTGTACACTCACCTACATTGTGTTTTTACTTTATGATTCAACATGAAATTCTAAAGCATCATCACACCCTTAATTCCGCCCCATCCTAATTCTAAAGTTGCACCACGTTAAAATGATTTGCATCCAATAAGCACTCAAGCATTTAAGAAGAAACAAAAAGTCAAGATAAACATGCATCCCATCAAATTGTAATAGTTAAGCATGGAAAAAGTCATAGATAACACTTTTATATAATAACAAATCAATATGATTAATTCAGAGAAATAGATCAAAATGGCCTCTTGACTTTTTATGAAAGATCAAAAATAGTCTTTAACTATATTAAAAGGATTATTTTGGCCCCTCAACTCCTTAAAGAGGAACCAAAGTAGTCTCACCATAGAGCTATTTTGATTCCTCCAAAAGATTTGACAGACCAAAATGATTATTTTATATAGTTAAGAATTATTTTGATTCATCATAAATAATCAAATGATAATGGTTGCGTTAGTCTTTGTGGAATCTGATTGTGTCGATCAATCAAATTGTACTGTTGCCTCGAACATTAAGTCAATTTCTCATGCTCGATTTGGGGGGAGGGTTCTCCCACTACTTGGGTTCCAGTGCAAAGCGCATGAAAATTTTTATTCCAAACAAAGCCCTGGCATTGTGTTCCCGTGTGCCCCGATTTTGTAAAGTTTGCTAGGAGAAACAACAAAGATCAGTGCACCACATCGCTCTAGATTCGGCACCGCAGTGTTGTGTAGTGCAGCGCTGCAGGTTTAAATGTCGCAATATCATCAAACGGATCAGGATCAAAGGTTTGAGCACCGCAGCACTCCAAACTGGCGTCGTAGCACTTTGAGGCCGATTGAATAGTTTTTTTTGAGTTTTTCTTAAGGTGGCATCTCTTGGTGTTATTAACTTGTCTTTCTCTTTTGTTTTGAGTATGACAACGGCAAGAGAGGAGATAAGCAAGGAGAGAGTGAGAGAGAAGGATATTTGTACGTATTTCTCCCAAATTTCATAATAGATTTCTTGGTGTGGTGTGGCTCCGTGGTTTTTTCCCAATTTCAGATTTTTTCACATTAAATCTTGGTACCCTTTACTTTCTGCTGCTTTTACTTTTTTGTTTGTTTCGTAATGGTGTTTTATTTCCACCCCCAATAATTGATGCTTTTCTTAATTAATTCAGAACCCAACTAAAGGTCTTATAGTAACTCAAGAGGAACACAATTAAATAGAGAATGAACAATAAAAGAGAATAAATTGTTGAATTTAACCAAACCAACAAGGAATCAAATAAAACCCAAGAGAAAAAAGGGCTCGAATAGTAGAGAAATTCTGAAGCGTCATCACACCCTTAATTTTACCCCACCCTAATGTTAAAGCTGCACCACGTTAAAATGATTTGCATCCAATAAGCACTCAAGCATTTAGAAGAAACAAAAAGTCAAAATAAGCATGCAGCCCATCAAATTGTAATAGCTAAGCATGGAAAAAGTTTTAGATAACACTTTGATATAATAATAAATCAATATGATTAATTCAGAGAAATAGATCAAAATGGTCTATCGACTCTTTATGAAAGATCAAAATAGTCTTTAATTATATTAAAAGATCATTTTGACCCCTCAACTCCTTAAAGAGGAACCAAAGTAGTCTCACCATAGAACTATTTTGATTAATCTAAAAGATTTGACAGACCAAAATGATCATTTAATATAGTTAGGAATCATTTTAATCTATCATAAAGAGTCAAATGATAATGTTGGTGTTAGTCTTTGTGGAATCTGATTATGTGGATCAATCAAATTGTACTATTGCCTCGGACCACAAGTCAATTTCTCAAGCTCGATTTTGAGGGGTCCTCCAACTACTTGGGTTCAGGGGCAAAGCACCTAAATTTTTTTTTCCAAACAATGCCCTGGCTTTCTATACCCGAGCGCCCCGATTTTGCAAAAATTGCTAGGAGAAAAAACAAAGATCAGAGCACCACAGCTCTCTAAATTAGGCACCGCAATGATGTGTAGTGCAGCACTACGGGTTTAAATGCTGCAGTATTGTCAAACATATTAGAATTAGAGGTTTGAGCGCCACAACAACCCAAACTAGCGCTGCAGCACTTTGAGGCTAACTAAACAGTTTTTTTTCTAGTTTTTCTCAAGGTGGCATCCTTTGGTGTTATTAACTTATCTTTCTCTTTTATTTTAGTTTGAGAATAGTGTAAGAGAGGAGAAAAGCAATGAGAGTGAGAGAGAAGAGAGATATTTATGTATTTCTCCCAACTATCATAATGAATTTCTTAGGGTGGTGTGGCTCGTGATTTTTTCCGATTTCGGATTTTTTCATGTTAAATGTTGGTGTCATTTACTTTCCGCTGCTTTTACTTTCTTGTTTGTTTCGTTATGATGTTTTACTTTCACCCCCAACAATTGATGTTTATCTTAATTAATTCAGAACCCAACTAAAGGTCTTATAGTAACTCAAGAGGAACACAATTGAATAGAGGCTGAACAATAACAGAGAATAGATTATTGAATTGAACCAAACCAATATAATGAATCAAATAAAACCCAAGAGAAAAAAGGCTCAAATATTAGAGAACACATCTCATTCTCATTATGATCAATATAGACATACATGATCGCAAAAGAAAATGATAGAAGATGAACCAAAGAATATATATATATATATATATATATATATATATATATATATATATATATATATATATATATATATATATATATATATATATATATATATATATATATCAAATATAATATGGATAGAGGTTTGTCCAACCTAGAATCAATACCTCATTTAGCATAAAAAAAATGAATGGAGTAGCAACTATGATGCACCAATATTTCTCCTAAAAGAGTTATGAGTATCCGACACGCATAAGACATGACATGCCTCCAACAAATGTCGAACACGCCAAAAATGTGTTTGATTAAAAAAATATTTAAAAAAAATTGGATTGGCGTGGCTAAAATATGTTATGAAAATTTTTGTAAATATAATTTCTTGCATCACAAAATTTTATTAAATAAAATTATACTAAATTTCTTATTTTCTCTTCAAAGCCCAAAATCAATTTCCCGTTATTAATTTCTCATTCAATGAACATTGCCTTATTCATTTCTCTTTGATAGATTGCGGCTAGGTTTTCACAATAACACTCTAAGTCATCTCAATATAAACATCTAATGCCATCACAACATCAGTATTTAAAAATTCTCTCAAAATCAAAGTTTAACATTGTGCTGGCATTTACATTTTATGTCAATAATTTCTACACCCACAATCATACCTCCCTGCCATCAGGACATCAAGTATTTATCCAATGTCATCTTAACATTGACAAGTGATGACATCTCAAAATCAAAGTTTGACATTGTGATGACATTTACGTTCGATGCAAATAATTTCTACACCCACAATCACGCCCCACGCCATATAGGCATCTCAACTTTATCCAATGTCACCTTAACATAGACAAGCGATGTCATCTCAAGATTGACGACTGACGCAATCTCGAGACCAACGACCAACGCCACGCCTCCTTGACATCAATGCTCGACGTCATTATATAACAATGATGCCCAACTGTTGAAAGTCGCCTCTCCTCTCAATGCCTCAATGTCCAACTCTTGACATCCTTATATTAATTATTTTAAGCACAAATCCTAATTAATTACTTATTATTTCTCAATTATTCTTAACATTTTGCTTAATTAAATTTCTATACATTATTTTTATATAAAAATTATAATTCCTTATCTACACGCTGTCATTTGTGGTTTGATATACTTTGTGTCCTGTGTTGCGTGTTGTGTTTTATTGGTGAGTAATGGGTACAAGGAAATTTCAATTAGTTCATGTGTCACTGTGTGCAACCACGTACTAACGTTGTTTTCTATGCATACAGTTCAAAAATAAGAGCATCAGAAACACTAATTTCTTAACGCAGTTCTCGGCTGCAAGGTAACAAAAAGTGTTTCAGTGGTATGGCCTTAGTAAAAAATTCACAAGCCCTTGTTCTCGCCACTTGCAATAATGAAAGCTAACAACCAAAGGCCATGAAGATCCTTACCTCATCAAACCTTATCAAAGTTACGAAAAGACGAATATCAGCTTCTGTGAATTCATTCCCACAAATATAACGTTGCTTGCTCAGTATGTCCTCGCATTTGTCTAAGGCATCATATAACTTGATCACGGCCTAAGTGAAAGTTCGACATAAAAGTAAGAAAAAAACCCAAATATCATTTAAATGTATGAGAAAAACATTACCTCATCATAAGGCCCTTGTTTTATGGCAAACCCACACTTATAAACACCATAGTTTATCGCATCAAAAACCCATTCATTGACTTCATCAATTACTGCTCGTAGGTGAGAGGGGTACAAGTCCAAATCAGCATTTTCCGCTATTTCATTGAATTCTGTGTTGAACATGCGGATTATTTCTGAGCTCTCATTATTTACAATTTTTTTGAGTTTTTTATCCCAAAGAACCTGTTACATAACTACAAACTAACTCACTGGTGTAAAATTCTTGCAGGAAATAGATGCAAAAGAACAAGAAACTATAATATCATATACGCACAGGGACAGAATATCTTCCCGAATAATTTGAGCTTCCAAGCTCATACAGTTCCCTGACACTCTTGGCTCCATTCAAATGATCAGGATCAGCCCCAACTTCTTCTGTGCTGGAAGCAGGAAAGACCCATCCAAAATGCTCATCAGTCTCCTTGGTCCGTTCAAATATTGGTTTGACCACCTATATAATTATATGTAAATGAGATTAAGATGAACTTATAGAAATTAAAAGTATAAAATAGTCTATCGACGAGAATAAGTCACCGTGTAACTGATGGCCTTTTGAAGCCCTTTGAGTTTCAAAATTGCTAGACACCTAGATGCCCACGGGCATGCATAAGATAAATAAAGATGGTATCTTCCTGCAGATTCTGCGGGAAACTGGGATGTCTGATCTTTCGAAATAAAATTACGAATAGTTGAAGGGGTGGGGACGAAAGCACCAGTCTTTGACACCCAAGTGCGGGCAGCTTGAGCCATTGAACGTGTTTTCAAAGACTCCATGACTTGAACAGAAAGAGCTATTAGAAAGTTAAAACCTGTTTCTTAAAACAAATAGAGTATAAGATGTTTATAATGATTTTTACAAAATGAAAGATGCCAACAATTGTGTGTACGTCAGCATATTTGCAATATTCTGAGTATTGCTATGTTGCATTAATTCACCATCTTCACACGAAGAGGCAACAGAAGATTTTTACTCATAATAGTGGAAAATGGTAACATTATGAAGGGATCATTAGACTTGATACATCGCCAAAACATCACCTTAATCAGGCGCAAATCTCAAGGCATATTCAAATTGAAAACTTCTAGAATTAAGCTTGGAACCGTCCAAATTCTAATTTTAGCCAACTTATAGTCAAACTAGATGTCTCAACGAGATGCATGAACCCAACAACAATAAAAATAGTTCAATTTGAGCCGCAATAAGCCGAAGTCAATGACCCGAAGCCCAGTTAGAAACTTTGGGACATTAATTGGATGATGAAATGACCTCTAAATATGGCATGCTTATATTCAAATCGATCGACTCGACAAGACATATCCATCAGGCCCAAGATCGCTCGATTCTGATATCATTAAGGCATTTAAATGTTGAATGAACATTTTATAATCAAGGAAATCAACATGGGTTGTCTGATGAATCATTTTGAATTTGCTACAAATTTTCTCCATATTTGCATGGCATGCAACTCTCAAAAATTTATAAATAGACCCTCCATGCATGAAAGGGGGCTTAAGACTTGAAATGCTTGAACCCTTGGCTAGAGATTCAAGAGAGCTAAGATACTTGAAGAATCCTTGACTCCACCCGAGGTCGCCGATTGACTGGCACCAGCAAAATCTGGCAGGCCAACCGCCTCCGGCATTGTGCCACCCGGCCACCGTCAAGCATTCACCACCCTACTGCTACCGTCGGGTCTCCACTGGGCTACCATCACCGAATCTCTGCCTAGCCGCCACCATCAAACCTTCGCTCATCCAACAATGCAAAACCTTTTTTTGACCGACTAGAGTCTCTCTCTCTCTTATATGTATGTTGGTTCTTCGTATGAAGCTAGGACATTAAACTCTCAATCTCTACCATCGCAAATGTTCCGGCATGCAACAAGGCTAAAAAACTCAAATCCATAATCTTTCCTCTTAGCAAATAATGTTTTATTCGTATCTATACTCAATCATGTTTATATAACATAAATGACAAAATGTTAAGACTTTATGCATCAAGAAAAAATGGTTATTAAAGGAAAGCAAAGAACCAAACTTCAACTTCTAAGAATAAGTAATTAAAAACAAAAGTTCAAAACACAATGAAAAGTTGTATGAAATAATAAAATTAAACACCTACTCCACTTCTATTGAAATAGTGCAAACATTCTCCAATATTCCAAAAGATTCAAAATATTCCCAAAAAACATATGAACAAAATTATTTAGAAAAGCAAAAGATTTTCTAATATTCTAGAGTAGCCCCATAAAACAGTAAGAACTACACATGCAGTAACATTCTAAACCCTGATTCAATCTATCAGGCCAAGCAAAAGCTGCTGAGCAAATAAGAAATCATCAAGTCACAAGAATATTAAACATAACTTTGAGGATATAAGCAATTATAATATATTAGACGACTCCTTAAAAAAAAATCTTAAGATATTATTTATGCTAGTTTCTATCATGACCGATTTCTATAACATCAAAGTTGGAATTTCCTCGATGAAACAAAGGCATTTGTAGTATCATACTCCCTTTTGTGGGGGTTTTCCCTGGGCAAATTGTGGTGATATACTATAGTGAAAAACCTCATAAATTGGTATTGAAGTGCAGCAAGGTCATTCATCATCAAAATCAATGGCGGAGTTTCATAGATCCAAAGGGAGCAAAAATTTTTCTCCTATTTATATGAAAATTGCACCCCCTTCTTTGATGTTTAAACTTCTTAATCGTTTAATTGGATTTATCACACTTACTTTTGTATGATCCCTCATAGGAATTTAAAAACATAATTAATTCGAAATTAAACTTTATGCTAACTAATATAAAACAAATTTCCATTAATTTAGTAAGCTAATTCACGTAAAAATTTTGCAAATAAGATATTTGCATTGTAAGGATCCCATATAACTTCACGTCTCTAGAAAACAATGCTAGCGAATCAATCCCTAGTAACTTACAGTAAGATTTTGATGGAGGTATGTGAAAAGATATCAAACACCTCTCGTGTTCATCAGGTGATAGGACACTACATTGTCTGCCAAATTTGAATCTTCCGTCTATTCACTACTTCGGAGTATAACTAAAATAGTAAATAAAACCCTAAATGACAAGTTCATGTTTCGAAACATTAAAATAGCTTAAGTCAAACGAACGAACGAACGAAGAATCTCCAAGAAACCCAAAACATGAGTACTTAATCATAAACAAACCAAATCTAACAGATGTGCAAACACTGGACCTTTATCTTATGACAAGAGAACAAAATACAACAAAATTAAGCAAAAAAAAAAAAAAGTTCGTAAAATTTATCAAAGGGAAGAGACCTCAATTTCAAAAACATTTTGCTTCACCTTTGCTGAAAAGTAGCGAACGTTCTACATCTTCTTGTTACACAGAGATGGATAGTTTGCAGACGACGGGAGAGAGGTGATAACATTTTTAAATAGTGAGGTTTTCGTGGTCGTCCCTGAGGAGGCCATCGCCGTGGTTGACCATCTACTATGTGACGAGCCGCCATGGCAGATTGGCCAGTAGTCCTGCTCGGCTTGGGTTGTTCATATATATTCTGATAATATATATAGTATAAATCAAAGATGTCAAAATTCGATTTGACAACGAATCGAAAAACGAGAGGTTCAGAGTTTATGGATCGAATCTAATAAATAATAATATTATTAAAAATTAATAAAATTAACGTAATATAACATAAATATACAAGTATTTAATAATATTTATAATTTTTTTAAAAATATAATAAAAATTTATAAATATAAATAATATTTAAGAATAATATATTTATAAGAATGATATTTAATATAATATTTAAATTTATAAATAAATTGGATACTTATATCATAGATATGCGATCTAATGATCAGTTCACCTCATTAAAAGATATTGAAAATCTTGCTGAGAAAATGATCTAAAGTGGGAAGGATATAATATATCCTGCTGTTTTTAAATTACTAGAATTCGTATTGGTATTACCCGTTGCTACAGCAGGTATTGAAAGAACATTTTCTGTCATGAATATTATAAAAAATCGGCTGCGAAATAGGATTTGCGATCTATGGATGAATGCTTTATTAATTGCTTATGTTGAAAAAAAATGGATTCTATTGATAATGAAGTAATCATTCAACTATTTCAGAATATGAAGAATAAACGTTATAAATTGTAAGTTGTTTGCTATCTTATATTTAATATTATATATTTTTTGATAATTATTAATAAAAAAATTTTAAAACTGCCTATGCTGGTCTCAAGCCTAGTTGAAAAAAGTTGAGAGAAAATTTTAATAAAATAATTTAGGCCCCTCAATAAATTTTCTGGCTCCGCCACTAAATATAAATATATGAACAAATTATATGAGCATTTAATAATATTTATAAAATTTTAAAAATTTATAATAAAAATTTATAAATATAAATATCATTTAGGAATAATATATTTATGTATTAATAATTAAATATATTTATATGAATAATATATAATATAGTATATAAATTTATAATCGTAAAATTTGCGGTTTTTACAAACCTAACCCTAAATTTGTTGAAAATACTATTTAACACCTAAACTAAAATATTTACTAATATACCACCTAAAACACTCATTTTAAATCTATTATAGCATTTCGACTTCAGCCCGTTCGCCCTTCATCCTGTTCCCCCTTTCATCTCGTTCACCCCTCCACCCTGTTCGCCTTTTCCCAATCTGAAGTCATGACTTCTCCAGTGATTTCACCTTTCGCCTAGTTCGACTATTTCACACGCCAGGTTGTTTCTTAGGTCAACAATCTTAGGCCGACAATGTATGATTTTTTGTTTTTCTTCTTCTTTCCAATATTTCTTGTAACATATTTATACTCACTTTTTAGTTTTTATTGTTAATGTTCATCTTCTCCATTAGTTGTTTAGGGTAAACTTCTCATGTCTTCATTCACTATGTTGTGTTTGTAAAATTAGAGATGTATAATAGTTGTTTATTGAAATGCCAAGGCAACAGCTTTTGGTAGAATATGAAATGATCTTTTTTTTATGAAGGTGTATTTTCTGAATGAATGGAATGTGAAAGCAATTGTTTACTTCTCATGTCTTCATTTTCTTTCAGTTTTTCAAAGGTGTATTTTATGAAGACAATCTACAATGAGTTTGAGTTACTTGGCAACACCAATCATAAACCTAAGTATTCAAATATATTATCATTGCAACTTAAAATGTACGATACTTACATCATACCAATCACGTAGTAAAGGAAGAAAATTCTATAGATGCTCCCGGAATAGATCAGAAGACAATTACCATTATTTTCAATGGTGTGATGAAGTTAATGAATTGATGTATGATAACAATTACCGAAGTTCAACTGTTGCTGAAAGCAATACAACGCATGCTGTTTCAGTTAGAACTAAGTTGTTACAAATAAAAATCTTGTTGGTCATAATGATTTTCCTTAATTTTATTGCAGTGTTCACTGTAAGTAAATATAGCTGTGAGTAAATGTCACTTTAAGTCAATGTGACTTTTACTCAATCAATGTAAGCATGAGTCAATATAACTTTTTTGTCAATCAATGCAACCTTAAGTCGATTTAACTTCATTTTTTTTAGTGAGTCAATGTAATTTTAATTCGTTGCAGGCATGTTGCTAAGTTCAAGTTTCAATATGCTTTTGAAAAGTATTAGAGCTTCGTACATCCATACAACTCTACAATAACTATGAACAAGACTGGTATAATAATAAATATCTGTAAAATGCATTAATTATAAGGAGGGGTCTTTCATGGTGATTTTTCGAAGGTAAAATGCATTACTTATGTTGGTATGGCTAAGCAGGTTGTTTCATCTGAGTATATTAATGATTAAGGTTTTAGTCTGTTGCGCTAGTCCATGATCCTTTCGAAGAACAATGATGTGTTCTCAAATTCTAGTAAAAAAGTAAATACTTAAGGCTTGGTAGAAGGCTTCCTTTACATGCTCTCAATATTTAACTAAAGGGGATGTGCTATTGATTTGTTTAATTTCAAGTGAACTAGAGGTGTATTGAGTGGAGGCCCCTGCAGGTTCTTGGTAGGACACATAATTTGACTCAAAAGTCAAACAAAATGCAAGCAAAATTATAAGTATTTGACTCAAAAGCCAGCAGAATTGTAGGTCTTTGACTAAAAAGTCTTTCTCAACCGAACATAAACCATATAAAAGCAAGTGTAATTATAAGTTTTTGACTCAAAGTCAGACAAAATGCAGTAGTACTAAAGTTAAGTGTAACTTCACCACATATTAAGTCTTTGACTAAGAAGTCAGACAAAATGCAATATTTAAGAATTACTATTTAAGACAATTTAATCATGACCATAATTATAATTGGCCCGTCGAATGGGTAATTTTGAACATCTTTTCCTTTAAAACTTATAGGTTCTTGCAAGTACTTTTATTGTGAACCCAAGAATTGCATCGATTATATTTATGGCTTGTTTTCAATTTCTTTGCACCTTCTAAGAAGTTCTTTAATCGTCTTTTTTTTCAGCATCCACGAGGCCTGTGTAATATGTGGACAAATGAAGTTGCCATCAGTTGGTATAAACCACTGTTCCTCCCTCGAAAATGTCGAAATAGCTCCATCATAAGCCATTCGGCACCTGCTAGAAGTGTTATTGTAAAGACAACTAGCATTACCATAAGAGAAAATTGAAGAAGATAATGCACCTATAACTATAATAGTGATCATCTACCACAAGCTTATTCCTTGCCTCTGCCACCCATGAATTGAAGGATTCAACCATATTATTTGTATTGTAGTGATTCTTAATATGCTTTGAGAAAGTTACTTTTCACCAGTCATGTCAAAGAACTTAGATAAGAATGAATGTTTGGGTTGATTTGAAAGATCTCTTATAGCTTAGCATTAAACTCATACATGCTATAACAATTTGCTGCAGTCCACACCAATTTTTTCAATTTGTGGCTATCTTTACATTGAAGAAGTTTTTAATATTCTTGAAAGGTGTCTCATGCAAACCATGTACTCAGCATTAGGAAATACAACCTTTCTTGCTTCACCTAACCCCTTCTCCATATTTGATATGAAGGCCAAATGTTCTATATCTACAGTAAAAGCATAAAAAAATTTCATCAAAAATCACTCCCAACTTCTCTTTGATTCAGATTCTGCAATGGTGAAAGAAATGGTATAGAGACCATTATTCCCATCCAAACAATTGGTTCATAGTAGAACACCAAAATACTTAGATTTTGGATGACAAGCATCAATGTCAATAAAATATCAACAACCAGCTAAGAACTCATCAATGCAAACCTTGAAACTGACAAAGAACCTCTTAAATGTTTGGTTTTGATTCTCGCATAGGTATGTTATATGTGACCCAGGATTCTAATGATTTACTCTGACCTTAGTGTGGGCACCCACTTATAGTTATCATCTATTGAACCAAAAATTTGTTCTCTTGTTAATCCGGCCCCTTGAACGCCATATTTTTATGTATAGTAATTACAGTCTAAAAGTGGTCTCCAAGTTATTGCATATGTACGGTGTAATACAAGGATTCTTTTTTACAATTTTCTTAATTTCATGGGCAATCCAAGTAGCAGCTTGCTTGTTTCCTGCTCTATTCACCCCTGGGCATAAATATGTTGACTATAACTTTCTAACTTTGAATGAATGACCATCTAAACATAATGAAGTATCTTATTCTCCATGGAGATCCAGAGTATGTGCATGTAGCAATAACTCTTGATTTTTCACTAGCTTTAATATTTATTACAAAGTTTCCTTGAATTGCTTAAGAATGAATAGCTTGTTTAAAACTTAATGAATCCTCATATCATGAACCAACACTTACGATATGTATTACTTCAACCTGGGTCGCAAAGGAACCATCACACAAACCATCTACAATTATGTCATTGTTCACCCTACTGTTTACACTTAAATCTTGCAAATCGCTATACTAAATGCCATATGCATGACTCATATCTTCTTCAGGATCTTTCACCTCAACCACCACCTCCATTTTATTGACATCATAGCAACATGTAAGCATGCCCATTACATCTGCATCACTCCTAATCAGCATATAAATTTTAGGCGATGTGCCATTAAAATGATAGAGTAAAACGTATGCATGACCCCTAAGCCATCAGCAGAGTGCTTTAATTTGTTCTTTCAATAATAAGAAATTAATTTGATCTCTCTCAAACATCAAAGTTTTTTGACTTCCTCCAACATATTTTATCCTTGTTTGCTCCTTCACTCCACTCCAATATCCTCCATATTTGAAGACAGATCACAAATTATTGCATTCCATATATGCAAGTTTAGTTCTTTATATTAGAGGTTATGAAAATCCAAATTTCTGCTCAATTTTTGCGCTAGAGGTAATGAAACAAAGCTTTGAAACCAATGAGTTTTCCTCTGCATTTTCTATAATGAAGGGGCAAGAAAATACCTAAAACCAATGTTGGAGTGATTTCTACATGGCGACGTTGCAAAAGAGTGAAGAATAGCTGTGTGGGATTTGTGAAACAGAGAAAAGGCGCAGCGTGGGATTTGTGAAACGGAGAAGAGGCACAGCGTGGGAATCAGACGTTTGGATGACATAGTTCGGTTGGGATATCTTCGAACGGCCTATAGAAGATGATTATGCGAGAGAGGGAGTAGCTCTAGTGTCAATGAAGAAGATAGGAGATTCCCGCGCTCTTTCGGGCTTGCATTTAACGGGAGGGAACAGAGTGTTTTTTATGAGGCTAAGGGTTTTGAGGTGACATAATAGTAAATAGGTAACTTTAGGTGTTAAATAGGTAAATATTATAGTTTTTAAGTGTTAGGCATATAAAAACCCCTAAAAATTTATATTATTAATTATTATAATATATATTATAGCAATTTTGTAATACATAATGCCCAAATTTGTAGTCCAACTAAGCATAAATTTGAAGCCCAACTAGCTCAAATAAGCCCAAATTCACATTATAAACTAGTCATTCAACTTTTTTAGTTTCACATCATAGGAGAAGTTTGAAGTTGTTATCTTTCACCCTTTATAAAGTGTGAAGTACACGCTTTAAACCCAAAAAAATATGTGAGATATTTGAGATAGCATACAAATATTATGGTGTAACTAATCATCATATTTAATATAAATATTTTTAAAAGTTAAAAGAATTTAATAAACTAAAATCTATTGTTTAAAATTTAATTAAAACAAAAATAACATTTTTATATAAATTGATCGGTTCTTTCCAACCCGGATCGGTTCACCGGTTGAATCGTCGGTTCAATCTGTTTTTATCTGGTTCAATGCAGACCAGGTTTAGTAATCCAGATCGATCGATCACCTAACTGATTTACGGTTAAACCGACAGGTCCGGTCCGATGTTCAAAATAGTGATATAAATATATGCAATAAATTTTAGTTACCGCTCACAATGATAATGAAATGTGAAATAGATTGAGATATTATTAGCATAATTCAAATTGCATGATTGAAGTAGAGGAATGCATCATATTTTATTGTGATAAAATTGTATCCTCAAATTTATGAAAGAATTCTATGAGATAGTGAGTAGACCTACAATATTTTTTGGCGCAAAATGTTGGTAATTAAACGAGAGACATAAAATTAAGTTAAAAGTTGTAGAGATGAGGATACTCACATGGATGAGTGGCTTTACTCTTAGAGACAGAATGCGAAATGATTATATATGATAAAAGATTGGAGTAACTTCAACGGCGATAAGATTAAGGAGAATCGCTTTAAATGGTTTGGTCACAAATCGTCGGCCTTTTGATAATCTGGCTAAGAGAGTAGATGATTTAGATCTGGCCTAAATTGAGAAAGATCTAGGTAGACCTCAAAAGGTTTGTTTGTAAAGTATTAGGAATGATCATTTCTATTAGATTTAAATAAGAATTGGACTCTTAATACAATATGATAGAAAAAGAAAATTCATGTAGCCGACTCCACCTAGTTTGATAAAGGCTTGTTTTTGTTGTTGAAAGAAATTTTAGTTTATGAAGATTATTTCATTAGGTGTAAAATAAATACAACTAAATAATTTATAATATTTATTCTTCGATTTGTGTTGTATTAATGCAACACTCTTTCATTAGTACAATGCTAATGTAAATTAAATTAAAAATTTTAATTTAACAAAACAAAATTAAGATAGCATTGAATAATGGGATTTGAATAGGGTTCGTCAACGGGCAAATTATTGCATCCGGTCACCGGACGCAAAAAACAGGTTCGAACATCCAATAAAAATTTGCCACATCACCTGCGCTTTTGACTTGCGCTTTAGTTGCGCTTTGATTGCGTTTTACCTGCGATTTTTACTGCGCTTTAACTTGCGCTTTTGATGCGCTTAATTTAAAATAATATTTTATTAATATCCGGACCTATCTCCGCATCCGGTGACCGGATGCAATAATTTGTCTCGTCAACGAGGGGACGTTAAGGATATGGACAAATTCAAAAGGGTATATCATGAGATGAGGGAGAAATTGAGAAAGTCTTAAAATAACAGCTTTCAGCCTTCAAAAAAGTATGATTGACAAAAGAATAATCAATAAAATCATCCACACAAAGAGCTAAGCAACAATTTCATAAGAGATGTTATTATTATTATTATTATTTAGGAGAAATAGGTTTTGAAGTTCATATTGGATGATACTAGTCCAGGTGTATTTGTTGATTGTTTATTAAAGGACATTATGAAAGTAAATTGTTTATGCTTATTCAAACTCAAACCTTATTTTAAATTTGGTTTAAGCAAGATCCGAGCAAGATTCGAGCCAAATTCAAAGCTAGTTTCAAACCTTTGCTCGATGGCTTTTGAACCTCACTGAGGAAGGCAACATGATGCCTTCGAACCTCATTGTGAAGGTATCATGGGATGAACGGTTGAGGAAAGCATAATGTGCGACAAAGCTTGCTTGAGAAGACATTGCATGATCGGACTATGTGACGAAAATCGCCCAAGAATGTGATGACCACATAGGTTGTATGTGAGGAGAAAATGAGTTCTCAATATAGAGTTCATTGGGAAAGGCATCATGAGTTCAACAGCATGGGATAGAGCTTACTAGGAAGATAATGATGGGATTGATCGCATGAGAGGAGAAGTGTGGCGCTTTAGGATCTAATGGAAGGATTGAAATCATAAACTTCTAATTATTTCTCAACCACTAACAGAAACAACCAGAGCTACTAAAAATTCATATAATAACAATTTTATTTAATCAAAACATATATAATAGCCTATTTTATCGATCATCTATACATTAAAAGAATTTAAAATGGATTAAAAAATCATACCTCAAATGCTCAGACAAAGAAGGTCCAGGCTCTTCAACTTTCTATTTCATTAGGCATTTATCTTTTCCTAAAATATTAAAAAATTCAAATAATGAGCATCAATACCTATTTTAAAATATTAAGTAATTAATAGTTAAGTAATTAAAATAAATTCAATAACCTGCGAGGATAAACAAAGTATTAACATAGGCTTCCTTTCAGAACCCATCAGAAGCATAAATATCTAATTTAAAATATCATGTAATAGTTAAGTAATTAAAATAAATTCAAAAACTTGCAAGGATAAATAAAATATTAACACAGCATGAATTACGAAGGTTTAAATGTCACTTAATTTCATAATTCATAATAATGCCTTTAGTACCACTATCATTGAGATATCAATACATCACAAAACACTTATGATTCACTTGAACTTGCCTTTTTAAATAGTTTTTAAAATTAGATCGGGCTAGCCGGTTTGACTGTGAACCGGTCAAGATGTTGGTCTGGTCCAGTTAGATAATTGGATTCTCATTGAATAAGTGAGAAACAGTTTAAATTGGCTGCTCATCTATAAACCATTGTAATTTTTGAAATAAATAATTTTTTAAATATTACATTTTATTTAATTTTTAAAATTTTAAATTTATATTTAAAGACATATAAGCAATAAGTTTAAGTTGTTGCAAGCTTGCCACATCATGAAGCAATTAATTGTTATTTGCGGCTTGTGCTTTACCCATTTTCCTATGACTAGTAAAAATGCCCGTGCATTAAATGCAAGTGACTAAAAATTTTAAAATAAAAATTCATAATATAATTTTTTAATTATATTATCATTATAAGATAAATTTTTATATAAATATAGATTATTTATAATTCTATTATACTTGAATTAAGATAAATTAAAATAATTAATTATATACATAATAACATCCAATTAAAGTTTATAATACAATTTCGATTTATTTCATTTATCTTTTCTAAAAAAGTTAATAAATTTCCTCTAGAACAAAAAAAATTCATTAAGTATATCCAAATATATGTATATTAAGACTTATACAATTTCGATTAAAACTCAATTCTAGTATAATTGCACGTGCATTAAATGCACGTTAATAAAATTTAAATACTTTTTAATATTGTAAAATTGAAAATATTATTTATTTAATTTAAAATATTTTAAAAAGAGATGTAATAAATAAATTTATCATTACAAGTAATAGTAACAACAATTTGATATAATAATTTAAAACAATGTTTGATTGTTGAAAAACACATATCAATTTATTTTGATAGAGCCCAACAAAATAATTTGTGCTTAAACTCACTCATAAGGTTTGTTAGCAATATTTTTAACATTAAATTCATAATTTTTTTAATTTATATTATATTTGATGTTTATATTTTGCACATTAATTTAGTAATAATATAAGTCTTAATGATGAAAATTATTTATTTATATTTAAATATTAGGATATTTCATATGATGATTGAAAGCCTTAAAGCATAAATCATAAAATATGTCATAAGATTGTGATGTCAAAAATAAAATTGTGGTTAAATTGAAATTAAAAGAAACTGCATACTACAAAAAAAATAAATTCTAAATAGGAGTAAAATTTATATATTGATTTTATGCTTCTAAAATTATTTCTAAACTATTGAAAAATAATTAAGTTTAGATAAGATTTATTCATAACAATATCAATTTTTTTATTTTCAATTTGTGAGACCATAAAATTAGGCTTGAATTACTTCAAAATCATTAAGCCAATTAAATTCACAAAATATCAATCTAAATCACTAAAACATAACACAAAAATAATTATTTATTATTAAAAATATTATATTGGGTTTCAAATTTGTCAAAATAATAAACTTAAAATTATATTTGCATGAGAAGTACAATAAAGAATGAGCTTTTAGATATTTTAAATTCAGATTTAAGAAGTGACCTAATACTTGATTCAATTTGAAAATTCAAGAGAAAAATAAAAGAAAATTTACATAGATATAATGAGAGACGAATAAGAAGAATATCACTACAGGAAAATCATTGATTTCCGGCAGAATTTTCCGGCGGCTTTCCGGCGGTCACGTTTCCGATGGATTTTTCTCACCGAATTTTCCGGCGGAATTTCCGACGGCTTTTAAAAATTTATTGAAAATGAATAAAATTTTTACTATTTAAATGATTTAACAAAAAAATATATTAACTATTTAATTAATTTTTATTTTAAAATTAATTAGTTAGTTAATTTTTATTTTATATTAAGTATTATTTTTTATTTTAAATTAATTAGTATTATTTTTTTTGTGTAATTAAAAACTAATTGATTTTCTGTATGAATATAGTTTAAATAAAAAATGAATACAAATATAATACATTTACATAATCAGCAATTCGGTCGGGTGCTTGAAAATTCTTTCCAAACGAACGCAGTTCGAATCTCACCGACTGAGACGCGGGAGCGAGCGTAGCGCACACCCGCGCACGCGCCAGGCTGGCCGGAGCGCGGCGGCGGGAGCGGAGCGAGGGAGCGCCGGTGGCACTGGCACGGCGCCGTCAGCGCGGGAGTGGGGAGCGCGGGGTGGGCTGTCGTAGCGGAGGCGGGCCGGGGGGGGATTTAGGATTTTTTTATTTTTTATTTTTAATTTGACCAGCGGTTTAAGCCCGCCGGCAAGTCGCCGGAAGAATTCGCCCCCAGAAAAAACTGTCGGAAATTATTTTCCAGCGCTATTTTACAGGCGGAATTTTAACCGCCGGAAAAGGCTAAATTTCCGCCAAAGAAGGCCGCCGGAAATGGGTGATTTTCCTGTAGTGATTGAGAAGAATGTGGGGGGGGGGGGGGGGAGGGGGGGTTTGATGATTTTAGAATAAATTTTGATAACTAAAAAGAGCTAATTTAACAGAACATTACTTTTCTTAAATTGGATGACTACAATTTAAAATTTCAAAAAGAAAACTGTTTGAATTCAGTAGACACTTAGAATGTAATTTTGATATCATTACTTTTAATAGATATGAATATGAATATAAATGGATAATTGAAAATGAAAAAAATTTGAAATTTAATAGAAATTTAAAATCTTATGATATTAAAAATAATAGATTTGCATCAATTAATTATTGAAAAATATAATATAATATAATATAATTATTTATGTATTTCATTAATTAGTACTTTTTTTAGTAATTATTAAAATGCTTAAATTTTCAAAACCAAAAGTTCAAAAGTGAAAAATTTAAATTAATTATATAGCTAATTACTGTACTGTAAGTCTATAATTGATAAATAAATTACATTCCAAAGTAAAATTTTAAATTAATTATATAGCTAATTATTGGATTATAATTAATTATTAAATTACATTAAAGATCTTTAGAATTTAAAAAAAAATATAATTTATCTACAATGGAGTTTAAAAATTCAATATTGAAAGTAATTTTTATAGTTCAAATTATAAAAGTGATTAAATGAAATTAATGTCTATAGAATTGTAAATCTTCATAATTAATGTTAAACTATAATATTTAATAAATACAAAAATCAAAATCTTGATAATTGTTGTGAAACTGCCATTATAATTTATTAATTGATATTTATTCTTAAATAATAACTATTAAGCTTCTGCAAGTTTCAAATTTGACATTGTAAAAACTAAAAATTTTATGTAATTAACTAATTAATTATCACATTATTCATTAGATTTTTTATTTGAAACTTAATTAAATTGAAATGAATAAATTTAAATGATTGATATTTAAAATAATAAGAATTAAATGAATGATTTGAAAGCTTTAATATTTGAAAGCTTTAAATAGGAATATTAGTTTATGCAGTTTTTTTAAATGCAATTATATATATATACTAATATTTGAAAGCTTTAAATTTATACTGTAAAATAAACTTATTTCAATATTTAGATAACCAAAAAGAAGCTCCAAAATAATTTAAGCCCCCCCAAAAAAAGCCTCTCGTGATAATAGAAATAAGATGGTAAATGTCGTTTATAACAAGAATAGTAAAATTTATGGCAAGCCATCACCTTGATCATTTAGAAAGGTTTTCCTTAGAGGAGGATGAGTCGCCTTCTGTAGATTGACTTCAAATAGGAATATTAGTTTATGCAGTTTTTTTTGAAGTTAACTTATCATAATAGATGACAAATTCTTCGACATTAATGGCCGTTCTTTGTTCACATCATTCAAACGCAGATATATACAATCTATACCAATAATGCATGCAGTAAAATTAAAAAAAAAATAAATTCATGTAATATTAATCAAGTAAAACAATTTATTTAACATGTTATATTAGGATATATTATTTAATAGAGAGAGAGAGTATCTGAATCAAAATAATAATGATAAAAAGAAATTATTAAGAAAAAAGAATAAGAATATAAATTTGTTGGTTAAGAATATAAATTTGTTGGTCTCAATCAGCATAAATCTACATATGAACAAAGTAATTCGTACATGCAATTTTTTTTTAATATTAATCACCTATACATGAAATATTGTGAAGTCCACCGATGGAGCCTTGGAGGCGAGTATTGGGCTGATGGGTTAGGCAAGAAGCCAAGAAGAATATGGATGATTCCAGTGTTTGGCAAGAAAGAGGTCCAATGGTCACGAGAGAATCTGAAAACCATGAAGAGCAAAATAGGGATTTAAAAAAACATGAAAAATTATTCAGTTATTCATAAAAAAATTAATAAGACAAACACATCAATGCTAAGACATAGCATGCATCAATTTAATCAAGAAGCAACGATAGTCATAATAAGATATACTATATTAAAAAAGGGCTGTTGCGGCAGCTCAAATAAATAATTTGGTACCAATCAAGCACTCGCCTAACAGATGGATGCACAACGAGAGAGAGAGAGAGAGAGAGAGAGAGAGAGAGAGAGAGAGAGAGAGAGAGAGAGAGAGAGAGAGAGAGAGAGAGAGGAAGCTTCGTCTGCAAGAGTGCTTCGTGAAATGGTTTTGCATGCAAGAAGGGAGAAGGGAGAAGGGAGAAGGGAGAGGCTTCATCCGTGAACAGAGGGAGCAGTTGTGAAGAGGTGCGAAATACTCAGTAAATTAGAAACTCTCGGCAGTGAGAACGGAAGAAGGAAAGAGATTTTTTTTATTTATAATCGTTCGACAGTGAGAACGCACAGCTATCAAAGAAACCGTTCGTCTTATCGAATTTAATCGTTATTGGAACTGAAAATTAATAGATATGAAGCGTATAAAATGAATTGCAAAAGTTTCTCTCTAAATTATTTGGAAGCCGAGCGGTTCTCTACATTTCATTACAGCAAGATGAGGTATTTCGAAAATAAACGGCGAGTGATGTAGTCGGAAGAGCAACGGCCGGATGCGGTAGAAATCGAAACGATCAAGAAATAACTTATTTGGAAGCCGGCATAACCTGAACTGAAACGCAAGATAGGAAAATCCTTTTAATTAAATATTTATTGCTTTACGTATGAAATCCGGCTATGGCAGAATAATTGAAACGCAGGTAGAAAAAAATCAGTTAATTAAATATTTATATGAACATTTATTACTTTACGGATGAAATGAAAACTGTTTAATTACAATCAGTGAATTATTTATTTATTAAATATTTTTAATAGAATGAATGGCCAAGATAATTAAAAAATAAGTAGAATAGATGAACAAGATTTGCCAGAGGAAGGAAACTCAAGCCCCTTTTATAATAGTAGTATAGATGTGTGATTAAAAATCTGTGAGAATTCTGCATGAGAGTTGGCGTGTCAAATTATTAAATTGCTTGGGTTTTAAAGTTAAGTTTAGAATGCATATAATTTATAAAAGTTAGGAACATAAATTTTTTATATTATAAATTTTAAATATTATATTATTATTCTTATTAAAAATTATATATATATATATATATATATATATATATATATATATATATATATATATATATATATATATATATATATATATATATATATATATATATATATATATATATATATATATATATATATATATATATATATATATATATATATATATATATTAAAACCTATTTAAATATTTGTAATACATATACTTATATTCAAATTCATGATTAATCGAGCTTTCTAATAAGCTTTATGTTTAGCTTTAATCAAGCTTGTTCATGAGCTTTAATAAAAGTAGTTATGCATTCTATGTTGAAATTTTAATTATTATGTAATTTATATTATATTTGAATATTTTTATTAATTATTTTGTCATCCAGTTCAACTTCGGCTCGACCCTAGTTGAATCATCAAAATGTGAACATATCCTTCATGTTCATTAATAATTCCAATTTTTATAACCTTGGTGTAACATATTACTTGTACTTGATTCACTAAACTATTAACATATGCAATACAATAATTATAATGCACTTACCTCGATGTCTGCTTATAACTCCACTTCCTCTTATGCTTCCATTAATCTCCCACACTTGCACATAGCAAGTGAGACCATAATCAAAATAAAATAGTGCCACATAATCTCCCACACTCATTATCAGCAAGTAGGGCTAGAACCCATCCAATATCCACCCATGGAAGATGGGGTTAGAGCAGAACATACAAGGCCCCTTGTAATATACGAGAGATTCCACTTTTACACATATTAGAACATCTCCAATGTCATGCAATAAATAGTGCAATGCAAATGCAATAGCAACTAAATTATAATTTCAATGTGGTATTCAAATAATAAATGAATTGCTTGTAGAAAGTCATATTACTGTTAAAACATTATACTTATTGAACTTTCGTCCATTTAACTTTCAACTTTAGAATATATTCATATGAATATTTAAGATATTTATATAATTATTAAAAATGACAGAAAAGCCTCAATCTAATTATATACTTAGAAATTTATGAAGGAAAAATCAATCAGTAAAAAAATTGATTTCCTATAGTCAAAATGTTTAGAATAAAGCGTACAACAACATGTCAAAAGTTATGCAGTGAAAATATCATTAAACCCTATAAAAATATATTTTTATCAAGAATTTATTACAACATCACTATAATTGAAATTAGAGATATAAGTTTAAAAGTCTACATTGTGCTCTACGAAATCTCTAACTGGCTTGATAGAGAAAATCACGCTTTGGCTACCAAATTCTCTTTCTTTATTTCTCTCCTCTCCCTTCTCTTTCTCTCTTCTCTAACAAAGGTTTAGGGGTGACGTTTTTTGCAAAAATGGTTTTAAATATTTTATTATTTAAAAACTACTAATCTGACTTGGTGCCATGGCGCTCGACTCCCTAGCGCTGCATCGCTAACCCTTGTGCATGATCATAACATTGATAATTATTCTTTGCTGGAAACTAAGCTCAATTGCTCTTCAATTGTGGGTAATTTCAATCAATAAAAAATCAATATCTATGTCAATGAAGGAATTTTCAATAATTTTAACTGAGCCCCTAATGGATCAAGTGGACCGCCAACTTTGTTACTTTCTCTCCTATTATAGTCCATGCTCAGTTCATCCATGGCCTCCTCACTATTATCCCTTATATTAAAATCCTTATCTCCTTTATTTATGCTGCCAATAAGGATTTTGGAAAAAAAAAAATCCTTATAGAAGGATAGAAGGAGCTTCAAGATATGTCTAGGACTATTTCTAAACCTTGGGTCCTTATGGGATACATTAACTATGTGATAGATAGGGGTGTCAATTTTGCTTCACAGGTCGGGTTCGAGTCGAACCCGGAATTGACCTAGCACTATTCAGTTTTTAGGGTCAACCCAACCCATTTTTACAAACGGATCGATTTTCCGAAACCGAACCCGACCCGCTTTGGGTTCGGGTCAACACGACCGGACCCATTTAGGGTTTCGGGTCACGCGACACCAGTGACGCGGATGGAGGACGGATGATGTCACGCAGATGCCGGTCACGAGGATGATCACACAGACACGAACGATCACGCGGACACGCCGGTCACGCGACTCTACGTTGGTCACACGGACACGCTGGTCACGGGGACGGTGGACGCGATGGCTCGATGCAACTCGGGGCAGGCAGATCGGGGGTCAGGCGGGCCAAGGGGGGTAGCTGGGGCATCGGTGCAGTTGGGGCAGGCGAGGTCGCGGGGCTGGCTGGCAGGGCTGGTCATGCAAGCCGACTTCGGGCAGATGGATTTTCGGGTCATTCCGGGTCATTCCTGGGTCAACCCGAACCCGACCCAATTTTTCAAACGGGTCAATTTTTTGGACCCGAATCTGACCTGCTTCAGGTTCGGGTCAACCCAGACCCAAAATTTTTGGGTCGGGTTTTCGAGTCGGGTCCAATATTGATAGGTCTAGTGATAAATGCTAATGAGAAATTTGGGGACCCCCTTCTCTCCTGCCAACATTAGGGATTTTAATAGTTGTATTTATTATGCTCGCCTTATTGATCTCCATCATAGTTGTTTACCCTAAAGTTGGTTTAATAATAGACTAACAATTCCATTAGATGTTTTCTGGATTGGACCTTATGTAATAATGCTTGGATGACTTCTTTTACCCTTTCTCATAATAATATTATGAACCCCCTTACTTATGATTATTCTCCAATTCTATTGAATATGGACTCCCTCATAATAAAAATTCATGTATAAGGACTATTGGCCAACTTAATCCTCATTTTAAGATATTATTCAAACTACTTAGAGCATTGATGTCAAAGGAGACCCATGTTCTCTCTTTTTAATAAAGTTTTAAAAAATGTTAAAATTGCTCTCATAAAATAATTTTGTCCTCCTTTACTACTCTCTATTATAATGTCATTAATCTAGAGAATAAAAATAGTATCATTTATAATAGCTTGCAATCCAATCCTATGGATACCACCCTTATTGATGCTATTTTCTTTCTCTCCTACCAGAAAGAGTTGATTCAAGCCAATATTTTTTAGAACTGTTGGATCAAGCAAAGGGCTAAATGCACTAAACTCTCTAGGGGAGAAGATAAACTTAAGTTTTTGTAGAAAAAAATAAAAGAGTGCTAACAACAATACTATTAGAGAAATTAAGGGGATGAGGGTCTTATAAACTCATAAAGAGATATTGCTGTTGAGGCCATGTAACACCCACTATACCCCATTGCAGTATAGTAGAGTATCACAACATCAACATACACTATCACATCATTTAAACATTTTCTACATTTCATTTCATGGAATTTATATAAAAATTCTAAGAACATATCATTCACTAAATAAACTAAAACATCTAAACTCCAAATTTCATCAATATAAACTTATAGAGCAATTAAAGAAATCCAAATTAATATATTATTGAATTGTCTACATACTTCAAATGTAGACTCAAAATAGAGATAAACATTAACATATAAAATTGAAATACATGTAACTTAGTCTGCATCGACTTTTTCTTTTCCTTTTTCTATAATAATAGCCAGTATAAATAACTAGTGAGCAATGAAGCTCAATAAGTTATACAAATTTAATTATAAAATTCATAATATTGAAAACATAAATAAAATAAGATTGACATTATTTATAAAATATCAAAAAATCACATTTGGCATTAACATTTATTTCCTTTGAAGTTTATACTAAATATCAATTTTAGTCTTTAAATGATTTGGCTACACTTTTATAAAAATATTTAATAGAGTCTAGGTAAATGCGGCATTATCACCATTGAATTATATAGAGGTCTCTTTTGCCTCTTTAGGGATCTCTTTTGCCTCGTATGCTATGCATGTATCATATTCTTTGGGTCTCTTTTACCCCACTTGCAATACAGTTTCATACATGGCGACCCTTTTGCCTCACTGTAATTGTAAGTTATATATTATTTTATAGCTAAATTTTACTTTAAATTGATATTCACTATACATCACATATTCATAATTCATACTTGATTGACTTGCTATATACAAAATTCCATAAGAATTTGTATCTTACTATAATTACATAATAGGATGTGTTGACAAGATGAACTGTAATGAGCTGCTTTCAATTTAATATCAACTAGAAAAACATTCAAACAATCATCATAAATTTTACTTTAAACATCAATAATGCATGTATGCTAGTGGTCAATCATATATGAAAACTTGGAAATATACTCATTATGATTATTGGAATCTTCATAAAGCATTTATTTTCTCGACAAATTCAAATAACATTATAAATATATCTAGAATTAATAATTCTCACATTTGTAAACTAAATTTACATAACTTACCTTTCTGACGAGTTATCTCTTCTAATCTTTCACTTCTTACTCTTCTCTGATTATAAGTCACTTACAATGCATATTTCTAATCTTACAAATATCACAATCTATTATTTAATAAAGTTGGTGACAACTAAGTAGCATGATGCATCACTAAAGTGCTCAAATATCCTCTGATCGCCAAATGGATCATTGCGAACGAAATGACATATTTACCTAAGAGGGAGCCCCTTACAATCAAATCTAACAAAAATGGAAGAAATCGACGACCAATTTTCCTGAAAGAAAATTGCATGGGAAATTCGAGGCGACGGAGCGTATTTTAAGGCAATGATAGCATGAATAACTAGAAATAATATGGAGGATTAATATATTCCTTTCATTGCCAATTAATTTTAATATATATATATATATATATATATATATATATATATATATATATATATATATATATATATATATATATATATATATATATATATATATATATATATATATATATATATAATCATTTTTTTTCTTTTGTTATCCAAATCTCTGCTTAAATCCTCTACCATTCGATTGCCCATTCCTTGCGATTTGACATCATTTCGGGATAGGAAAAACTCCCATTCATGCGATCTCTCCCATAGCCACGGTCACTCGTTGATGAAAAGAGAATGAACATAACTCTTCATTCATTTTCTTTCCCTCACCACAGCTCATCACCTCTCTATTAAAATTGATATTACCTTTGTCTGCTGAACCTGAACCTCTCCTTTTTCTCCAAGCATCCCAAATACCACTTCTAATATGAAAAGAAAGTCGAGCCAAACCCGCCACTTCTTCATCCGATCCTACTCCAAACCACCTCCCATTCAGGACCTTGCCCAATCCAAGACCCTTGATCCACCTCGTGTCATTTACGGCCGATTTCCTCTTCTACTATGAACTACATCCACTCCAAGCTCCCACTATAGTCCTTCCTCTTATTCTTCCTCTCTCTCAAAAAAATAGGAACTCTTCACACTTCCAAATCGCACACGACTCCAAGCCCTAACCATCTCAGTCTTCTATTCTCTATATCCTAACGCAAGCAATCCAATCTCCCATAACTGAACTCTCCACCTTCTCCAACAACCCACAAAATCCATACGACTGACCCCTCTTCATTCCCCACTCCTCTTATGTAAAATCCCAACAAATCCACCTTCACATCAAACTCCAAAAACCTCATCTTCACAACTCTTCCAACTCATGACCCTCCGACTGAACCCCCACAACCTTTCCACCACCAAACCACCATAGCAAACTCCATCCTAGTACATCATCAATAGTAAATCCCTAACGTGAACACCAACACACCTACTATTGCCTTGCTCTACTACTAAAAAATCCTTAGCAACACAAAATGAGTAGGGCACACTCTCCATATCTCTTCTATGTCTTAGATTATATCTATCCAAATCAACTCCACCTCTCAAGACACCTAGTAGCTCCCACACTATCTAACCTCTAGTCAATAGCAACTTAATCTTCACCTTATTGTTACCTCTCAAGGATCCTACTAACAAGTTGAAACCCCCTAAACTTGACTTAGACCCTCCAGAAACTCCTCTCCAAACCCTTTCATCCCTAGCAACTTTACCTCACCACCCCATATTAGCCTCATACTTATCTAGCTTCAACAACCAGCCCACTCCAACTAAATTCCCTCAACCCAAAAAATCCCTTCAAGCGCCAAATCCAACCCAAAATACCTCACCTACAACAACTATATCTACCCACTGGCATAATAGCATGTACACGAAAGATTGGTTGGATTAAAGCATATAGGAAATATTTATATTTTTTTCCCACTAGTATAATAGCATGTACATGATGAGTTATAGTTTGTTGAAGGATTGAAGCATATAGTAGAGATGAATAGAGTAAATCATCTGGGAGTAAAAAAGAAAAGGGAGACCATCACTTAAAAGCATTTTATAAATTGAATCCTCCGTTGTTCAAAGGAGCTGTAAGACCTCAGGCTTTAGAAGATTGATTACTGAGCATAAGAAAGATCTTTAATAATATACAATGTCCAAAAAGTAGGAAGGAACCATTAGCTAGGTCTCTATTTAAAGGGGAGGCTTAGAGATGGTGGGTTGGGCAGCAGAGAGAAAAATTTCAAGGGGAAAAAATGTTGAGATCACTTGGGATGAGTTCATTACATTATTTAGGATATGGTTTGTACCTTCTTAAACCTGATGATAGATACACGAAGATTTTATTAAGTTGGAGCAAGGATGTAAGATAGTGCTGCAATACAATGTTGAGTTTACTACACTTGCTTGTTATGCCCCTCACTTGATCCCAACTATTGAGGAAAAGTGATATAGGTTTCTACAAGGTTTGAATAGAAAGCTAAGACATCCATTAGTACATCTGTGGATTCAGGAGTTTTTTGAGTTGGTAGAATATGCTAGACTGATAGAGATTGATTTGGCAGTACCAACATCTAGGCATGATGAGAGCTCCAAGTATGATATCAGTAGGAGGGGAAGAGATGAAGCAAGTAGATGTAATGATAGAGATAATTATAGATATAAAGTAGTGAGAAGTAAATCAAATATAATGATTCAAAGAGATCTTGATCGATGGAATCTATATGTATTTATGATAAGTGCATTAATTATGGTTAATGACATTATGGTCAGTGCTACTTGTTGTCAAGGTGATGCTTTCGATGTGGACAGTAGGGACGTAACACAGTAGATTGTCCTCAAAGGGGATTTGGAGGAACAACTGATTCTAGTGTAGGACAGTCTAGACATATCGTAAGACAAAGGACTCTAGGGTCAAGAGTATATAGTGAATGATCAACCAACAGTGTGGATGACAGAGCTGTTAATGAAAGTCAAAGGGAGATTTTTGCACCACAATCAACTGCTCCTACTCTAGTGATGCTATGTGTGTACAACTTGTAGTATCTAGAAGATCGATAATAACCTAATAGTTTTATTGGTGAGAAAACTATTTTAAATAATTACATGATATATCATATCTTACATAATTGAATGATATATGATAAAATGAACTGCATGATTTTAAAATTTTTAACGAGTTTTGATTTGATTTTGATTTTCTTTTATTTTTGATCATATAGATTTATTTTATAGCAATTGTGTACCTAAATCCTTAAGGGAAATATCATGGACAATATTTTTTTAAGGGAGGTAGATTGAATGGTCCATATTTTTACCCAATTAAATTATTTTTTCTAGAGTCATTATAATTCCAAATCAAAATTTGTCTTTGCCATTGCATAGATATTATAGTATGTTAATTACATGAATTTTTACATAATTTTTGGGCACTGGTGTAAATCCTTAAGAAATTCACACATGTTGATACAAGTGAAGATTTTTGAATCATCAGGTGTCTATTTTACGAACCCATTTCACCAATATTTTTTAAATAAAATGATTTATTTTATAAATATTTTTCTATAATTTTAAATCTCCAAAAGAATTTATATGAATTTTGTATTGAAAAATTAGATTATAGGGCATCACACTTGCAAACACCACAAAGAAGGAATTTTTATGAATGCACTTATCCACAGAAAAATATCAAGTTTAAGTTGAAGTGTGGTTCTCGCACAGTCAATGTTAGTCAACATACAAGCAAGCATAGCAATCCCCTACAAGCAGAGTTCAATGTACAATGAACATAATAATTTGATGCATTCGATGAAGTTCGAAGCACATGAAGTTTGCACACAGTCAATGCCATTCAACTCTAAGCATGCATGTTAACATGCCTATAAATAATAATATTCCCTATAAGAGAATTAGGATGCACGCAATGCATCATCTACAATCAAAGGCAACAAATCATAATGAGTGCAGGTACCTGCAAGCAATGATAGAAGATTTGAAGCACACACAATAACATCGTTCACAACCAATGTTAGAAGATGCTACATGAAGCACACAATTCCCCAATGGTTCATATTACCATACAAATATTGAACACACTAAACTTACTTGTAAATGGTGGTATTCCTTGAAGACAAGCACATGCAGCATGCAATAAATGTCAGGGTGTTCATATAGTCAACAATAATTAGGCTTTCACTAAATACATATGTATCCTACAAGAAAAGGTAGATGATCCGTGATAAATACGAGCACCTATGAGATGTTGTAAAGGACTCATCATACATACAACATGCCATCTACAGGTAAACACAGAAAAGATGTAGTAAATGTAAACATTTGCGAACAAGATTAACTTATACAGTCTATTTGTGGACAACAACAATAGATATGCTGTGAATATGATAGATCTTCTATGAACATAGACATACGACATGTCATTTACAATTAAGGACCAATGATTGTAGCAAATCAAAACACATGTGGCAATCACAGAAGATTTGTCATATGTATAATAGCATGTTTATGGGTGACAATTAACGACAGGTAGTGGATGCTACGACACCCTTGCATTCAACAACACTTCAATGTCAAGAAAATACATTTATCCCCCATGAACAAAGGCGATCGGTATGCAATAAATGAAAGTATTTACTAAATAGGAGGTTCATCATGCACACAGTTATCAGCCTATGAGCTAGAATAGTGACTTTTGAGTGTCCGCTGACGACGTACCACCAATGAATAAATCCAACAAAGCTTGCAATGCACAATAGCTTGCTTGCAAGAGACAAAGAGCGACCCATAATAAAATGATATGATTCACCAGCAACTAGAAGTAGGGAATTTGTAGTAAAAACTATGGATCATTAGAAGAGGGCTCCTGATGCATCATACAGTATATTTGTAAGTAGGAGTACACTCATATAGGCTGACTACTGAAGAGAATAGTAGCTCGCCAAAGATGAAGTAAGTTAAACAACACCATCAGATCTGCAACATTCATATAAATGGACAAACGACATTCACCAGCTCTTTAAGGAAGCTCGTGCATCTTTCAAATGATCAAACTTTCCAATAAGAGTTTAGTATTGCACGATAGCCTAATTATAATAAACAGCAGGCATCTGTGTCATGCCACTGGATTTGTAACATTCATACAAGTGAACATAAGGCATTCACTGGATCTTCAAGAAAGTTCATGCATCTTTTAAATGAACACTATTTGCTAATAAGAGTTTAGTGTCGCACAACATCTTACCTACAGTAAGCAAAGGGCATCAGTGTCATGCCACCGAATCCGCAACATATGTATAAGCAGATAAAAGATATTTGCAGGCTTTTTTAAATAGAATTTTGCTATTGATTATATTTGAATTTTGTAAAAACACTCTCATCCATTGAAATGCATGTTAATGCATTCACATCATGCATATAAATGTTGCAAAACACAAAACACATCATGCAAGCATATTATATAACAAATAAAATGCACAATGTAGTGGCAGTATACTATGTTGACTTGCAAACATAACATTTACTATATGCATGCACTAAATTATCATGTTAATGCATTATGCAAGCAAATAAGCAATGAACAAATGTAATACACGTTCATATCATACAAATCCACTATATTAAACTATTACACAACATATCAAACATATCATGCAAGATGTAAATATATATTCTAGCATACATTATTACATGCAATTAAATACTCGAATGGGACCCGATGAGTATGACATGCACACACGTGACATCTGAGAATGTTGCGTGGGTCAAGAAATGAACTTTAGTTCAAGCCTGATACTTTATCGATGAATAGATAAAGTTGACACGGCATGAATCATCAAATGAATATATGGTCATAGTGTTAGCCGAAGTATTTGGTTATTACATTAATATTAGGCCATCAAAGTCTATTACAAAAAATATTTATTAATGAAGGCATAAAATCAATGATAGACCTGATCCTCCGTTGATAAGTAGGTAAGATCAATAAGGTAAAACCAATAAAGTAAGATTTTCGATAAATCTCTGATGATTATTGTGTTGATAAAAATCTCAATTGGGGGGAGTCCAAACATTCAAAATGCCTTCAAATTCCCATAAAATACATTCAATTAACTTTAACATATTCATGAATGATATTAATGTTTAAAATTGGAATGCCAAAAATACTTAAAACAAATGCCTATCCACCCTCTACAATAGCTTGTTGAGGTGGACACGCTTGAAAATTACTTAAGCTTACAAAGAACAAATGTTTAATTGAGAATATCACTATGATTTATTCTTAATTCATCTCTTACTAGTAAGGATGTTGAACATGTCCTCTAACCAGTGATTTTTCCATCAAATTATACTAGAGGTAAATGGTTATGATTGCGATCCCCTAATCAGGTGATTTTGCCACCAAATGTCACTTACTATCATGGTCGGAGCCCGTATGTTCTCTAACGATATTAAATCTTTGAGTAATGAATCAATAAGATATTATCACAAAGCTCTCTATTAGCTAAGATGGATTCAAGTTTGTCCATTTAGAAGCAATCCATGGTCGACAAGATCCTTCAGTCAGGTTGGTTCAACTAACTCTTCTAACTAAGTAGACTATATACCATGACGATTTGGGACAACAGAACCTTGGGATATTTATCGGTTCTCTCATCATTCCACCTACCATCCATTTTAAGTGCATGGCAGCGAATTTTTAATTTCAAATGTTAAATAGGGGTTATTATATATTGGATACTATGTATCTATTTGATGACTAACCTTAATTGAAAGTTCTCTCTCACTATCAAAAGGGTAATTAACTACAGTGGTTTGCACCTATAGGAAACTTAAACTCAGATCATAAAGTCTTCATGAGATGAGGGCGAAATCTCTAGGTAATGTCTTAATAAAAACCCAATATGTTTTTTGAAAAATTTTCTTGGAACATACTCGTTAAAACTCTCCTTGACGACCGAAAAATGAAAAGGGGTTGCGGAGAGGCAGAGCGTGAATTTTTGGAGCCCATAGAACATAATGAAATTTTATCATTTTAGAAGTTTATTTTTGTTCTTTTAATTTCATGATTTAATGAATGTGAGTTTCTATTTCACTCTATTGCATGTATCTTTCTTTTTTTAGCCCTTAACTTTTTCTTGATTTACCTGAATTATTATCATTTCCTTCTGCATTATAAAATTGTTCAAAAGATGTGATTATATGAATTCAATGTTGAACAAGTGGATAGTTATTGAGCTGCACATAGCCCAAAGGTGAATATGCTTTTTCTCATGATAACAATTGGAGCAATTAGTTTTGTGATGCAATATGATAGTTTATCTTTTTTATGTGAGAATTTTCTTGAATAATCGAACACCGATTAAGGCCAATTTCATATGCCTTCCATAAAGGAAAGGTTGTAGATTGTTCAATAATGCTTTTGTAGCACAAGCTAGTATGTTTCATCATGTTTGGCATTTGGTCCTTAGTGAACCTTCTCACCTAGAAAATTTTTCATAATGAATATATATTAGTTGTACCAATTATCAAACCACCTACAACTAGACAAGTTCTGAGAGCAACCTCAAATTCTAGGCTTAGGAGAAAAGCCAAAAAGGAATAGGAATATGAGGCTTACATAGCAAATTAGTAATGTTACCATCTTTATAAAATTGATGGAGAGGAGGGTATCATCATGATTAGATCCAAACCATTTGACACAATCTTGAGTCCTTATAAGGAGGATTCAAATCATAACAAAGTCTTAATAAAAATTGGGACCGTTTAATAGGTTTTAGCCAGTAAATAAGAGATTGATTACCTTAATAAATGTCTTTCATTGTTATAAATATTCTTCTTATATCATTATAATAAGAGATTAAAGAATCATATTTAAATGTCCACTAGAACACCACCCCTAATAATATTTAATTCATTACATAAATAGAGCATTATCATAGATCCATAGTGGGCAAGTTAACTAGCTAATACAAGTGGAGATCTAACATAGGCACTTCAAGGTCCTCCATGACTTATTATAATCAAAATATCCAAACAATTACTTTCTTCCCTCAATTCTCCTTACAGGCCAAAAGCAAGACAAGAGACCTTACTAGTCTATCAACAACAGAAAGCATGAGGTATTTATGAAGAAGTTACCACCTTTTAGCAACATTTTAATATGTTTCTTCTTCACTATAAAATAGCAAACAATTTCAAAAAGCATAACTAACAAGTAAATCCCTCAAAATTTTCTATGAATCTTTTGGTAAACAATCAATAAAAGATCTTAGAGAACTTTATGGAAAAAATCTACCAAAATCAAGAGGTTGTCCCTTCATGGGTTTCACACTGTTTCTTTAGTATAAGGTCTTTCCTTTCCCATTCATTTTCATATGCTTTAATGCTTCATGTCTTCTTAAACTCTCCCCCTCCAAAAAAATATCTTAAAAATATACTTAATTCTTATTATATATTGTCTCGAGCTAGTTCCCCTTCCCCATTTTCATTTCACCCTAGCCCCTCTTATTATCAACATTTCTCCATTCCACCACCTTCCCCGCCCTCATTTGGCCTAATGAAAGCTTCATTTCGAACGATTTTTTTATTGTTTTTTTTATCTATTTTAGTTAAAAAATTAAAAAAATTTATTAAAATTTTATTTTAAAAAGAAATAAAAAATCGTCCCAAATGAAGCCAAAATCCTATCAATGTTTCCCCTCTCTACATTATAAATTTACCAAATTCTTGACTGCAGACAAGCACATATTCTGTTCAACCGCATTTTTTCTCTATGAATTTTTCCTTTGTTCTCTATATAAATTTTATTTATTTATTATTATTACTTATTTTTATATAGATTGTTAGATCCATAAAATTATATATATAATCATACAGTGAATCTATAGATATTTACAAATTTTATTATTCACAAAATCCGTCATAAAACCTTCTTGACACATCCACTGTTGGAGATGGGACACTATGAACCCTCCACCTGAATGAGTTCATAGAATGTAGCAATTGTAACTTGACGCATATGAGAAGGAACCTCATATAAGGTGCCAAACCATCACACAGAAGAAGAAAATTTGATAGTTCTTAAGAAAATCAGCATTTCAAGCTTGTCTTACTAAATCCCAGTACATAAACACAGTCAAAATTGAGTGATCTACTTCTAACAATTAGGACTTGCTAGAACTAACACTAAGTTCAATATTCGTTGGAATTCTATGGCAAAGAAGGATTTGTAATCATCATCTTATTATGCCTTTTACTATTTGGACAAAGGAAGTGCAATAATTTTATTAGGACACCAAATAAACAGACAAATGTACCATCTTGTTAGTTAACAGCATACATAATGGACTCAGCCAGAAGCAGCTTATCTGTGTATCCAAGCAGTCTATTCAACACATAACAATGGCATTCTCTCTCTCTCTCTCTCTCTCTCTCTCTCTCTCTCTCTCTCTTCTGCAAGATTTACCAAAATGGATTATACTCAACCCAAATTATGGTAGCTCAAACAAAGTTAATTATTAAACCTGTCTCTGTCATGGGAAGCAGAGTAATCTGTGCTGGAACCAATTGGAATGACTCCGTGCGGATTAATACTGGGATGGCTTCGATAGTAGTGCTTCTTTATGTGTTCCATGTTAACGGTGCTGCTGATGCCAGGAATTTGGTAAATGTCTTTGGTGTAATTGAACAGATTTGGATATTCGCGTAGGAGTTTCTTATTGCATTTGAAATGAACGGAATAAACCTATTAGACCAAAGCATCAATCAGTCTATCATCGTCCAGTTATAAGATGAATGCCATGGAATTTCAGGAACATAAATTGAGAATATTTCAAAAAAAAAAGGAACAAATATGAACGAAATTATTGCACATAGATGATTGTTTGTTATGATGACAATAGGAAATCATCAACATAATAGTTAGCCTTATCATAGAATGTTGTTTGAGGCATTGAATCCATTCCTCGTAAATTAATTTGAAGAACTTCTCTCTTTGCATGAATTTGTGTCTGCCCCTTTTGTTTTGTAATCTTCATGAATTAATTTTCTCTATATGTCAATTGGCATATTTCCTAATATTTGTTATAAATGTTCAAACAAACAATCTATTTTGATTACCTTAGCATGCAACTCCAACCAATCCTTTAAAATAATCAATCATTAGCTTAAACCTTTCTAAATTAATGTTGATCTCTAATTTTGGTAAAATAATTCCTTACTTATAGTTATAATGATAAGATGTGTGTCTGCAATATGAGCAAGGAAAAATAATGTTATGATCACAATAGGAGATCATCAACATAACATAATAATTAGCCTTATCATAGAATGTTGTTAGAGGTATTAAACCTATTCCTGAAAAAAATATTTTGAAGAACTTCTCTCTCTTCGCTTTAATTTGTGCCTATCCCTTCACTTCTATAACCCTCAGGCATTAATTTTATCTATAAGTTAAATGTTACATTTCCTAATATTTGTTATACATGTCCAAACCAACTTTTTATTTTCATACCTTAGCTTGCAACATTTCTAAATTATAATGATCTCTGATTTTGATAAGGAATCCTGACTTATTGTTATAATGATAAGATGTGTGTGTTCAATATGAGCAATGAAAAATAATGTTATGATGACAATATGATCAACATAATAATTAGCCTAATCATAAATTGTTGTTTGAGGTGTTGAACCTATTCCTCCAAAATTATTTTGAACAACTTCTCTCTTCGCATTAATTTGTGACTACCCTTTCTCTTTTGTAATCCTCAAGCACTAATTTCATCTATAAGTTAAATGTTACATTTCCTAATATTTGTTATACATGTCCAAATCAATTATCTATTTTCATTACCTTAGCTTGCAACTCTAACCAATCCTCTAATATAATTAATCATTAATTTAACTTTTCTAAATTAATGATGATCTTTGATTTTGGAAAAGAAATCCTTGCTTCTTGTTATAATGATATGGCATTTGTACAGTATGAGCAATGAAAAATAATATTATGATGAAAATAGGAAATCATCATCATAATAGTTAGAATTATCTCAGAATGTTGTTATAGGTGTTAAACTTATTCCTCATAAATTATTTTGAACAACTTCTCTCTTTTCCTTATCTTAATTCTGATCTCAATTTTGGTAAATAAATCTTATTACAATAATAAGACATGTATGTGCAATATGAGCAATGAAAAATAATATTATGACGACAATAGGAGATCATCATCATAATAGTTAGCATATCTTAGAATGTTATTTGAGGTGTTCAACCTATTCATCATAATTATTTTGGACAACTCTCTTCGCATTAATTTGTGTTATCCCATTCTCTTTTATAATTCTTGTTAAGCTGCTTGAAGGATCAAGAAGATTAGACACCTTTAGATTAGGTGTGAACTCCTAAAGAAAGAGAAGAGATATGAGAAGAAGGGGGAAACCAAAAATTCTACTCCATAATTTTTTTGTTTATAAGTAGAGAGGTATTTATAATGTTTAGATAGATCAACAAGTTACTACAGACCCGGCCTACCTAAAACAAATAAAAGAAAATACTAGACTAGTGTTTTATTACACATGTGGACTCATCTGTCAAAATAATGTTGTTGTCATGTAACATATGTTTATTCCTTCTTGTTTGGTAGACTTTCGTCATGGTTGGTTCTTCTGCATGTTTGTAGCCCATTCTGTGTATTTAGATTGTATTTAACATCCCCATCTCCATAGAAAACAACTTTGCCCTTAAAGTTGACAGAAAGAAAAAAGGAAGAGAGTGTTGAAAATTTATCCCATGTGGCATTATCGGGTAAATTTAATTTCCATTGTAATAGGAGTTGTCGGTAGGGTTGACCACGGATAGGTAAATTTAATTTCCATTGTAATACCGTTTGCTAATTATCACACAACTGCTTTATATGTATTAATATTTCAAAAAAAAAATCACATTTTTTTTCTAACCCCTTTCCAATACACCAATGTTCAATAGAAATCAAAATTTGCATCAGGCAACTCCAATTTCATCATGTAGAACTGCACTACATGACATTAAAAAGTACTCTGATGGTCTGACATAACTATAAAATTAGTAACCCCAGGGGTGTCAATTCGGGTCGACGGGTCGGGTTCGGGTTGAATCCGACTTGACCCGGATCTAAACGGGTGAACCCGAACCCGACCCATTTTTGCAAACGGGTCGGACATTTCAACCCGGACCCGACCCGGCCGGGTTGACCAGACCCAACCCGTGGGGCAGAGAATGGAGAAGTCGGAGCTTGTGTTTCGCGTTTCGCGAGCGCAGCAGCTGGCTACGGTAGAACGACAGCGTGGCAGAGGGCGACCGGCGGCGGCGAGCGCGGGAGCGGCGGCGAGCGCGGGAGCGGCAGCGAGCGCGGCACTAGCGCGGGTTTGGCAGCGCGGCAGCGAGCGCAGGTTCGGCAGCGAGCGCGGGTTCGGGTTCGGCAGCGCGGGAAATCCAATTTTTTTTAAAATAAACGGGTTTTCGGGTTGACCGGCAACCCGCCGGGTCAACCTGAACCCGACCCGTTTTTCAAACGGGTCGAATCTACGAACCCGAACCCGACCCGTTTTCCAACCCGGATTTTTTGGGTCGGGTTCAGGTCGGGTCAAATATTGACAGCCCTAAGTAACCCCATGTTTTTGACACTTTCAATAATGAAAAACTAAGATAAAACATCTCCTCTATGCAGATGATGTTTTGGTTTTTTCTCAGGTTTCTATGGCAATTGCTAGAGTTTTAAAAACTATTGTGGAGGACTTCTGTAAGTGGACGGGACAGAAAATTAATTCCAGCAAATCCCAGATTTTATATGGTAAGGTGGTTAGGAACTCTTCGAAGAAGAAGATTGCTAGATTGTTTGGCTTCAAAATTGTGAAAGACTTGCATTACTTGGGAGTGAAGATTTCTCTTAACAGATTAAGGGTGGCAGATTTTCAAGATCTATTGAGCCAAGTTATGGAAAGAATTAATACTTGGGGGAAGAAGTCTTTATCAATGGGAGGTAAACTTACTCTTATTGAAACCTCTCTTTTATCTATGCCGAATTTTTTAATGACACATTCTTTGATGCCTAAAAGAATGTTGTCTGAGTTGGAAAGATGTTGTAGGAACTTTATTTGGCATAAAAATGATGGGAAGAGGAGAATGCATTATGTTGCTTGGGGGGAGATATGTAAACCATGAAATAGGGGGGGGGGGGAGTTCATTCTCCTATGCTCAGAATTGGTCCTTTCAGAGCAAGACTGGCGTGGAATTATCTGCAGAAACCAAAAACTCTGTTTCATAGAGTTGTTAACGCCAAGTATGGAACGGATGTTATGCATGATTCGCATAGGAAAACTGGATCTAGTGCTTGGAAAATTTTACTGGATGGTGGGAAAAATCTGAGAGGTATTGTTAAGTGGAAAGTGGGTAATGGTAGCAAAATTAATGTGCTTAAAGATGTGTGGTTGTTAGATAAATGCTTGGATTGGTGGCCTACTTTTGCGGATTGTGCTGCGCTAAAAGGTATGACTGTACAACAATTTATATTAGATGGTAGCTGGAATAACGACTTGCTTCGGCAGTTGTTTCATACAGAGATCATTGTTTTAATCAGCCAAATTCAGATCAATGTTGGAATAACTTTTGCGGATTGTAAATCTGCTATACCATGTTCTGTTTTAGCGGCAAATGCTCTTTCTATGGCCAGTTTCAAGTCTAGTCCATATCTAGAATGCTGGGGTACTAATCTCCTTCGAGAGTTTCCAAAATCTTGGTGCCCTCCACCACTAGATTGGACTAAGATCAATGTGGATGCTTCATTGCTCAGTTCAAATTCTGCTGGAATCGGAGGGGTCTTCAGGGATCACAAAGGTAGGCTAATCCTTGCATTCGGGAAAAGCAAACTTCACCGGGATGTGTCATTTTGTTCGGAGTTGGATGCTTGAGTGCAAAGGAGTCATTATTGAGAGTGACAACATCAATATAATTACATTCATTCAAAATTCTTTGAAGAACAAGGCTTGGCGTGTGGATAGATGGCCGGACAAGGAGCTTTATTTTTTGGATGAGTTTAATAAAGTGATATTTTTTCATGTTCATAGAAATTGTAATAAAGTAGCTAATCATTGTGCTACTATGGCTTTAGATAGGAATTTTATGTTTGATGGTTTTTCTTTTGATCACATTCCTTCCTTGTTGTTGAATTTAATCAAGGAAGAATGTGATCTCACTAGCAATTGTAATTAGTTCCCTTTTCTTTCCTTAATGCAATTTGATGCATCTTTTCAAAAAAAAAAACAATAATGAAAAACTTGTAGCCTACTATCTGAAAGATCCTTACCTCATCAAACCTTATCAGAGTTACAAAAAGACGAATATCAGCTTCTGTCAATTCACTCCCACAAATATAGCGTTGCTTGCTCAGTATCTCCTCGCATTTGTCCAAGGCATTATATAACTTCACTACAGCCTAAGTGAAAGCAACAAAAAAGTCAGAAAAAAGCCCAAATTTCATTTAAAAGAATATGAAAATCATTACCTCGTCATAAGGTCCTTGCTTTATAGCAAACCCGCACTTATAAACACCATTGTTTATTGCGTCATAAACCAATTCATTGACCTCATCAATGACTGCTTGTAGGTGAGAGGGATACAAGTCTAAATCAGCATTTTCAGCTATTTCATTAAGCTCTGTATTGAACATACGGATTATTTCTGAACTCTCATTATTTACAATTGTTTTCAGTTTTTTATCCCAAAGAACCTGTTAAATATAAAAATAACTCAATGGTGTCCTGGCCAAAAAGAATAAGGATATCTCGCCAAGAAGCCAAAATATACGTACAGGGACAGTATATCTTCCTGAATAATTTGAGCTTGCAAGTTCATAAAGTTCCCTGACACTCTTGGCACCATTCAACGGATCAGGATCAGCCCCTGTTTCTTCAGTGCTAGAAGCAGGAAAGACCCATCCAAAATGATCATCAGTCTCTTTAGTTCTTTCCAATATTGATTTGACAACCTTAATGATGAATTACGTATATAAGATTTGAAGATGAGATGATAGAAATAAAAGTATGAAAACTTCACGAAGAGAAGAAAAGTCACCGTGTGACTGATGGCCTTATCAAGTCCTTTGAGTTTCAAATATGCCAGACATCTAGATGCCCATGGGCATGCATAAGATACATAAAGATGGTATCTTCCTGATTCTGCAGGGAACTGGGATGCCTGATCTTTTGAAATAAAATTACGAAAACTAGAGGGAGCACGAACGAAAGCACCGACCTCTGACACGACATCAAGTCCAAATCGAGACGACATTGAAAGGGTTCGCTAGGAGTCCACAACGTGAAAATCAGCACAATAGTAGCTACTTGAAAGTCATAAGTTGTCACTTAAAACAAATAATGTATTAAGAGGATTATAATGATTCTTCTTAAAAGAGAGCATGGCAGCAATTGTTTGATCTTTAGCTCTATTACTGAGGATTGATAGGTAACATAAATTCACTATCTTTATATCAAGCGACAACAATAGTAGTATACACAACAGAATATATCTGTAACAGTATGCAGGGGCTATAAGAGAAATACTAAAATCTATGATTTCTCATGTTTGCAAATTATGTTTCCAAAGTATATTGCTAGCGCGTGTTCAATGAACATAAATGTTAAAATTTTGTGACTTTCAAATCCACGTATCAAAAAAATAGTTTATTAAAAAAGTAAAACAAAAAACTGAACCTTAACTTCAAAAAGAAAAAAAAAATAACAAAGTGTTCCAAACACAATAAAAAGCAGTTTGAAATTATAATGTAGCAACAAAAGACATGCTATTTAAACAGTCCAAAATTTCACAAATAACCATAAGGATTTTCAATGCTCAAACCAAAAAATATTTTCAGGAAAACAAATAGACTCTTAAAATACTAATGGAGTAGCATCGTGTAAACATTAAGAACTGGCAGCACTAGTAAGTATTAAATTGTATATCCAAAAAGGTCTACTCTCGGCCATTCCTCACGTTGCCTAGTAGACTGGTAATACGGACTAGTTCCTCAAAATAATTTGAAAAAAGTCGTTGTTTGCACAAGTTTCTATTAGGGCCAATTCAATAGCATTCATGTTTGATTTTTCATGAATGAAACAAATGAACTTGTAGTATATGTTATGTGTGGAATATGATAGTGCTGATTAATCGGATTGTTCTGTTACCTCGGAACTCAAGTTTCTCCTGCTCATTGAGGGGTGCGGGGGTTTATCCCCTGCTTGGGTTCGGGTGCAACGCCTCGGCGTTGTGTTCCTGAGCACCCCGACGCTGAATGATAGAGAGCAGAGCGCCGCAGGGGCACATATACGGTGTTGTAGCGGATCAAAATAGAAGTTCAAGCGTCGCAACTCTTCAAACTGGCACCGCAGGGCTGCGAAGCGGACTAAACGGTTTACTTTCTCGCTTTTCTGAATGATTGCATCCCTTGGAGTTATTTTACTTGGCTTTACCATGTATTTTAGTGTGCAGATATTGAGAACGGTGTATATGAGAAGAGAAGCAAGGAAATAGTGAGAGATAATAGAGATTTGTACTTATTTATCTTAATTTCATAGTGGATTTTTTAGTGTGGTGTGGCTCTGTGGTTTTTTTCTCTATTTTTAGGTTTTTCCACGTTAAATCCTGGTGTCTTTTACTTTTCCATTGCTTCTACTTTCTTGCTTGTTTCTCCATTGTGGTGTTTACTCCTCATCTCCCACAACAACCGGTATCAGAGCAAGGTTCTTCAGATCAAGTGGGAGTAATAGTAGATGAAACAAGGTACAAAATTAAAAAGTTCAATGGTTCAAACTTTGCATTCTGGAGGATGCAAATTGAAGACTTGTTGTATCAGAAGAAGTTGTATTTACCATTGGAAGGAATCACCAAGAAGCCGGATTCTATGACTATGAAGGAATGGGAGGTTCTTGACCGGACTGCAGTAGGTTTGATATGGCTTTCAGTTTCCTCATCTGTTACATTCAACATTGTAAATAAGAAGACTATAGTCGATCTCATGGCTGGACTGACCAAGATGCATGAGAAGCCATCAGCCTTAAAAAAAGTGTTCCTGATGAAGAAATTATTCAATATAAAGATGTTGGAAAACACTCCAATGGAGGAACACCTGAATAATCTGAATACTGTGATGAGTCAATTGTATTCAGTTGAGATCAATTTTGATGATGAGGCAAGGGCATTGTTGTTATTATTATCTTCATTGCTAGAAAGCTAGGATGGGTTTGTTACTGCAGTGAGAAACTCTTCGAGAGGTTCAAAGCTGAACTTTGAGGACATTATGGGGTAGTGCTTAATGAAGAGGTTCACAGGAGGGCAGGGGCGAACGGTGTATCTTCAAATTCTACTTTGAATGTTGATGCAAGATGAAGGGGTTTAGAGAGAAATCCAGACATAGAGAGATCTAAATCCAAGAAAGAAAAATCTACTTCATGTAGAGGAAAAGTTATGTGCTAGAGTTGTAGAAAGATGGATCACTTGAAGAAGAACTGTACAATTCCAAAGAAGGACAATAGTGGAGGTCAAAACAAAAATCATTCTACAAAAGCATCTGGAAAAGAATGTCAGCCAAATTCTCTAATTTTATCTCTGGACAATTATGAATCTTGGGTGATAGATTCAGGTGTTTCTTTTCATGCAAGTCATAATAAGGAGGCATTCAAGAACTATATTTAAGGTGATTTTGGTAAAGCATATCTCAAGTACAACAAGCCCTACAACATTGCTGGACAGGGAGATGTTGATATCAGAATATCAAATGTGTTAATTTGGGGACTCGAAAATGTTAGGCAAGTTCCTTGTTTGAAGAGGAGTTTAGTTTTTGTGAGTCAGCTTGCAAATTCAGGCCATGTGAAATCATTCACAGGAGATACGTTGAAGGTGACAAAAGGGGCTATGATTATAGATCGTGACAATATTGAAGGCACCCTATATGTTATCAATAGAAGAACACATTCTATTGGAGTAGCATATTTAGATGTTGATAGAGGTCTTTGGCATTGAAGGCTTGATCATATGAATAAGAAATGTATGCATTCACTTCTTACTAAAGGAAAGCTTCATGATTTAAAGTCTATAGATTTAGATTTTTATGAAGATTGTGTATATGGCAAGCAACATAGGGTGAGTTTTTCAAATACCAGTTCAAAGGTTAAGTCAAAGAAGTTGGAATTAGTGCATATTGATGTATGGAGTCCTGCTCCAATTACTTCTATAGAGGGATTTTTTGTATTTTTTTACATTTATTGATGATTATAGTAGAATGGTATGGGTGTACTTCTTAAAACACAAGTCAGATGAGTTTGATGTTTTCAAGAAGTTAAAGGTCATGGTTGAGCTTGACAGAGGTATAAAGCTCAAGTGTCTCGGATAAAATAATAGTGGCGAGTATCGTGATAAGGAGTTCAATGAGTATTGTGCTTTGAATAGGATCAGGCATGAGTTTATTGTTCCAAGAACACCACAACACAATTATGTTGCAGAGCGCATAAATAGAACTATCAGTGAGCATGCCAAGAGCATGAGGTTACATGCAGGACTACCCAAACAGTTATGGGCAGAGGCAGTGAATACTGTAGTTTATCTGATCAATTGTGATCCTTCTGTTCCTCTAAATGGGGGGTTACCTGAGAAAGCCTGGAGTGGAAAGGAGATTAGTATATTCTACCTCAAAGTTTTTGGTTGTTCATCTTATGTTCATGTTGACGCAGGATTTAGGAGTAAGCTTGATCTAAGATATATCAAGTGTGCATTCATTGGATATAGCTTAGATGAATTTAGCTATAAATTATAGTATTATTAGAATAAGAAATTCATCAGGAGAAGGGATGTTAAATTCAATGAAAGTAAAATGTATAATGATAGAAACGAGACTCCTGAAGATTTTTATAAATACGTTGAGATAGATGATGATAATGATCAAGAAGGTAAAGCTGATGAAGCACAGAGATTACCTCAGAATCCTGCTACTGAAATTAGGAGATCTATCAGAATCTCAAGGCTAGTACAAACGTATCCTCCTTTCTTGCACTATCTATTGCTGATAGATAGTGTTGAACCAGAGTGCTATGATGAAGTCATTCAAGTTGATGATTAAAAGAAGTGGGAGCAAGCAATGGATGTTGAGATGTGTTCACTTGAATTGAATCAGATTTGGAGTTTATAGAGCTATCATATGGAAAAAAACATTGCTGAACAAGTGGGTTTGTAGGCTGAAAGAAGAACCTAATAGTAGCATGCGCTATAAGGCCCGACTTGTAATTAAAGATTTTTAGCAGAAGGAAGGAGTGGACTTCACTGAAATTTTCTCTCCAATGGTGAAGATGCTATAATCAGAGTTGAACTGAGCATTGTAGCAATTGAGGATTTACATCTAAAGCAGATGAATGTAAGGACAGCATTTCATCATGATGACCTTAATGAAGAGTTGTACATGATGTAACCACAGGGATATGTGATCATAGGTAATGAAAATCTGGTATGTAAGCTCATGAGGAGCTTATATGGGCTGAAGTAGGCACCAAGACAGTGGTACAAGAGATTTGATAGGTTTATGTCAGATAATAGATACATGAAGTGCCAGACAGATCACTGTTATTTTTTTAAATATTTTGATAACTATTATATTATTCTGCTTTTGTATGTGGCTGACATGCTAGTTATAAGGTTAGATATGAAGAAGATAAAATATCAGAAGAAATAGTTATCAAAAGTTTGAAATGAAAGATCTGAGTCTAGCAAAGAAAATTCTTGGTATGAGAATCAGTAGAGATAAAAGTGCATGCGGATTGAAGTTGTCTCAGGTATAGTATGTTAAAAAGGTGCTTTAGATATTCAACATGAGTGAAGAAAAATCAGTTTGCACTCCCTTGGGTAGTCACTTTCAATTATCCAATGAATAATCGCCTAAGTCTAAAGCAAAAAAAAAGGAAAAGAAGGAGAAGACTCCTTATGCTTCAGCAGCTAGAAATTTGATGTATGCTATGATCTACACAATATCTGATAAAGCATATGCAGTGGGAGTTGTCAGCAGATTTTTATGATTAATCCAGGTAAACTTTATTGGGAGGCGGTTAAGTAGATTCTTAGATACCTGAGAGGATCAGTTGATAAAGCTCTTTGATTTGATGATGCAGAGATTGATCTACAGGGTTATGTAGATTCTGGTCTTGCTGGTAGGAGAAGCACAACAGGTTATATCTTCATTTTGAGAAAGACTGCAGTTAGTTGGGTTTCGAAATTACTAAAGGTTATTGCGCTCTCAACTACAAAAGCTGAGCACATTGCTATTACTGAGGCTAGCAGGGAGATGATTTGGTTGCAAAGTTTCTTGACAGAACTTGGCAAGAGATAAGGAATGGGAAACTACATAGTGACATAATGAGTGTTATACATCTAGCCAAGAATGATGCATTCCATGCCTGGACGAAGCACATCCAACTTTGGTATCATTTTATCAGGTCGCTTTTAGAAGATGGTAAGTTATCTTTGGAGAAGATACACACGATAGAGAATCTTGCAAACATGATGACGAATATGGTGACAATTGATAACCTGAAGCTATGTGTAGCTTCAGTTGGTCTTCATGGAGGATGAGAGCAGGGTTGAGCCAAACTCAAGGTACTATGATTGGTAGTTCAGATCAGGAGAAGGATTGATTGCAATCAATTTTCAAGTGGGAGATTGTTATGTGTGGAATTTGATTGTGTTGATCAATCGGATTGTTTTATTGCCTCGAACCTCAAGTTTCTCGTGCTCTCTGAGGTTCGAGGGACCCAAAATTTTTTTCCTACAACGCCCCGGGGCTACGTACCTGAGCACCCCGGCATTGTGTTCTCGAGCGCCCTGATGCTGAACAAAAGAGAATAGGGCGCCGCAGCGACATAGATACGGCACTGCAACGGATCAAGACAGAGGTTCAAGCGCCGCACCGCTGCGAGACAGACTGGACGGTTTTCTTTCTCGCTTTCCTTAAGGTTTTCATACCTTGGAATTATTTTACTTGGTTTTCTCTAGTATTTTAGTGTGTGTACATTGAGATTTGAGAATGGTGCATGTGAGAAGATAAACAAGGAGAGAGTGAGAGAGTAAAGAGATTTGTACTTATTTCTCTCCTTTTTTAATAGTGGATTTCTTAATATGGTGTGGCTCCGTAGTTTTTTAATTATTTTGATTTTTTCTACGTTAAATCCTAGTGTTCTTTACTTTTATATTGCTTTTATTTTCTTGCTTGTTTCTTCATTGTGGTGTTTACTCCTTCACTGCCCTGCCAATATCAATCCTTTTGTGAGGTTTAATTCTTTGAGGAGGGTGTTATGGGATCATATACTACAAGGGGAACAAAAAAAGACAATAAGTTGGCACCTATGTTGCACCGATACACCTATTTATGAAGGCGTGCTGTATCCGATACACCGATACACGGATACGCCCCCGATACTCCACCGATACGTGTCGGATACGCCAAAGCCGTATCCAATTAAAATACTATTTAATTTCAAAAGGACACGCGTATCCGATACGCGTGTCCGTTGAAAAACAAAAAGAAATCCGAAAAAAAAGACGTGTCGTATTTACTTCCGCGGTTGCGAGCAAGATTTTCTCATTTTCGAGATGGATTTGAGTCTCTTGATCATATGAAAATATTAAAAATTATTGATCTTTCACTTTGAGCCTGAATTAGAAGCTATGATATTTATTGAAGTTGATATGGAAGTTCAAAGACAAACCAATGAAGAAGATAATTATATCATTCCATTCTATTGAATAGTTGAAACTTCATGTGCTAGATAATTTATGTTTATGCTTTTTTTGTTGTACTAGACATTTAATACTTATATTTTGATATTATAAGTTATAATGCTACAAATGATGTTGTTGTCATTTTTTTTATAATTTCAAATATTATATTTTGATTGCTTTCTTAATTTTTATGTATGATTTATAAATTATAACTCCGTGTCCGCGCCGTACCCGTATCCTGTATTTTTAAGAATTGACGTGTCCCGTATCCGTATCGTATCGTATCCGTGTCGCCGTATCCGTATCGGTGCAACATAGGTTGGCACTAAAGTGCACTAAGGTCAATCACATGAAAACCAATGACGGAGCGATATTGATCCAAGCGGGTGCAATAGCATCAAATATTTTAGGGTAAGAAATCACTCTTCTAATGATAAGACAATTTCCCTCAATCTTTTATGAATAAACTTCTTAAGCTTTCATCAAATATTATCACTCTTCAACTTTTCATTAGAAATTACCACTCTAACTTCTGTATTTGCCCACATAGAAATCTAGCAATTAAACAAATTTGAATTTACTATTTAATCCAACTAACAAAATAAAAAATTCCATTCATTTATTACAAGCTATTTTGACATTTATTTTTCAGTAACAAGATTTATTGCGATCCCTCCATTTTTATTTTGAATCAAAAAAATAACTGATTACAATTTAACAGCAAAAAAGTATTTACTCCACGAACTTTCTTCCAAGTTAACCAGACAGAATAAAAGTACATTGGACCTCTAGTTTGAAGATTTTGCAACAGGTTACACTCTACATAGAAGGGTGTGTAAGAAATTAAAAAAAAAAAAAAAAATTTGTTCAGTAATGACACCTCTCTAGTTAATTAGGCAATAGGGCAATAAATTGTCAGCCAAAAATTGGAATTTCCCTATATCGTCCACTTCCAAGCATAACTAAAATGGTAAGCGAACCCCATATTACGAGCTCATACCTCGGAAAATCAAGATAGCTTTGCTCAAACGGTCGAACAATCTCAAAGAAACACAACAAATCCATCAATGGAAAGCAGACGACAAAACTTAGAATCCCAATCATAAGCAAACTAACTGAGAATATGTGTAAACCCTATACCTTTCTCTCATGAGTTATGATTCTTATGACAAGAACAAAAAATACAACAAAATTAAAGAGGCAAAAGAAAATATATGTAAATTCGCCAAATGAAGAGGCCTCAACCTCAAAAAATTCTGCTTCACCTTAGCATAAAAGGAGCGACTGCTGATAAAAGAGACGTAGAAATTGCAAACGACTGGAGAGAACATCAAGGTATAAAAAAGTCTCCAATGGAAAAGGATAATCGTGGTCGTCCCTCAGGAGCCGCCTCGCGTGTTTGCTCCACCATTGACCTACTGGAATCTGACGAGCCCGCGTAGCAACAGGGTTGAGAAGATTTGTACGGAGACGTCATGACGGGCTTTTACGAATGCCATAATATCCGGTCTGGTTTGGTTTTAACAAACGCAAGAAAGAGCTCACCATTGACTATCTTTTCAGGTCGCTAGTGGGCTGCACCGCCAGGACGTCATTTTTAATAGTCTCAGAATATAAATATAATATAATATAATTCGACCATAAAATATTAATAAGAATTATTATATTCATTAGTATTTTTTTTTTTTTGGAATATTTAGGTCATTTAAGACAAACTCACACACACAAAGACTCGAACCTAAGACCTCTTAGTTGGAAGCGTAAGCTCTCAACCAACAAGCTAAGGTGAGTTGTGTATTATATTCATTAGTATTACTTGAGAGATAATTTTGACGTATTAGCTGGATCTTCGTATACAAAGATAGGACATTAATATTTCATTTTAAATGATTTTTTAATGTTTTTTAAAGTAATTTTTTAGTAAAAAAATTACGAATTATCAAGCTCCACATAATAAAAAAATGAAAAATTAATTAAATTTTGAAATGATATAAAATAACATAAACAATATGCTAATTAAAAAATTTTATGCATGCCTAAAATAATAATAAAACTATAATTCGACTAATTAAAAAGATAATTCTAAAAATATTACTGAAGATAAATGATGATATCATAGTGTTTTCATGATTGAGATTTCACAAAGAAGAGGTAAGAGAAAAAGGTCCTACAAAATAGGAATAATAAATCTTATCAAAATATATGCCAAAACACTTCCAAGAAGTTTAATTTAACTTACATTAAATCAAGGATTACTCCATCTCCCAAAAGAATAAGATTTTGTTTGGGACGATTTTCTTTCTACTTTCTAAAACAGTTTTTCGTACAAAATTTTCTAGATAAATAAACTTTTTGTACTAAAAAATTGTTTTAGAAAGGAGGAAAAAAAATTGTCCCAAACATAGCCTTAGACTTTCCCAAATAAATTATGCTGGAGTAGGGGTGTCAATTTTTGACCCGAACCCGACTCGAAAAATTTCAGTTCAGGTCAACTCGAACCCGAAACGGGTCAGGTTCAATAAATCAACCCGTTTTAAAAATCGGGTCAAGTTCGGGTTGACCCAGCAACCCAAAATTGACCCAAAAGTGACACTAAAATTCATATTTAATCCGAAAACCCGAGATTGACCTATTTTTTACCCAAAAATCGAAGATTGACCCGATTTTGACCCGAAAACTAGTAATTTTTTGTCAACCCTGGGGTCATTCGTGTCGGGTCGGGTTGACTCGGACCCGGATCGGGTCGGGTTTGGGTCCAGAAACCTGACCCGTTTTTAAAAACGGGTCGAGTTCGGGTTGACCCAAATAATGCCGGGTCAGTTTTGGGTTCGACCCGAACCCGACCCGTTGACCCGAATTGACACCCCTATGCTAGAGTACACCTCCAAGAAAATTTTTTGATAAGTAAATATATATTTTTCTTGATTTTTTTAGGTCACTGATCAAAAGAAAAACTATGATTTAATGATTGTTGACTTATAGCACAATTTATGCTTTAAGACAGATCAATTTGCATAAAGCCGTGAAAAAGAGATTGTTGAAACTAATTAAACATAAACATTAAAAAAGAATTCTTTGGCTGATAAAACTAAAGAAAAAAAAATCCAAATGACTCTATAAAGCAAATTGAGATTGATACGCCACTATTTGAAGTCAAAAATAAAGATTTGAAAATTAGATCTCTATCTGTTTAGGAGAAGATTTGAAAATTAGATCTCTATAAGTTCATAAATGTTCAAACTCAAGAGCAGAAAACTCTCAGCTCATTATCGAGAATTATTGGAATTCTAATGTATTCAATGAATTTATTTCTGAGTATTAATTATATTTGAGCAAGCTTAAAAAAATATACTAAATTGTAAAATGAGAGAGAGAGAGAGAGAGAGAGAGAGAGAGAGATGATATATCGTAGGGGTGTAAGTGAGCCGAGCCGGATCAAGCTCGACTAGTTAACAAACTCATGAGATGAGCTTATCGAGCCATGAATTTGAGCTTGACATAAGCTTGTTGAGCCACACTATTAAATTAATTCTATATTAAAAAATTCTAAAAAAAACTCAAAATTTTTAATTTAAAATTAAGAAATTGAGTTCAATAATTGAGTCAAGCTCTAGCATTTCAAATGAGCTCGAGCCTATTAATTTTTTAACGAGCCGAGCTTAAACTCAATAAATGAGCTCGAGTCCAGCGCGGGCTTAATTACTTGTTAAGATAATATTATCAGCATAAACAATGTATTATAAGATTTATCTAAACTGTGTGTTCTGTAAATAATATATGAAATATTTGATTCTTATTATATCTCAAGTTGAGCATTATTTGTAGCGAAAACTTATCATCATGGAGAAAGATGCTACTTTCGCAATGAGATAGCTCTCGTCCTTGACATCAAATCCGACGTCGACGAACCAACAAATCGAAGAAGCAATGGCCGCAAGGAGAAGCACACGAAGCGCCGCAGCAATGAACCATACGAAGTAAACCCTAGACGACCTATCAATTAAGTTAGAAATTAATTTAATTTAACTTATTTAATATAATAGAAATATTAATTACTAATTAGTTAATTAAGTACATAATTAAAAATAAGTTTTTATTAAAAATTCTTAAACTATTAATTAATTAATTAGCTTTTAATTCATAATCCAATAATTAGTTATGTATAAAAAATAATTACATAATTAATATTATAATTAACAATTAATAAAACATATGTAAAATTATAACTAATTAGAGACAATAAAAGATTTAAGTAATTAATTAGATATTTAATAGTATTCTTAGTAACTAATAAAGTATTTAAATAATGCTTAAAAATTAATTAAGTCATTTTGATTATTAAACTAATTTATAATTATAATTTAATGATTATTATTAAAATTAAAATTTATAAGTAATTATTTGAAACATAATAAATTTTATTTTTTTAATGAATTAAACACTCTAAATCCTGAAATATATTGCAAAATAGTTTCTCGGGATTTAACAGGATTTAACATTTGTCATATCAAACAGTCATTTACTAAAATCCACTAAAGTTAAATCAAATCCTCTACCAAACAACCCCTAAAAGATGCAAATCATCAAGCTTTAGAGATTAGTTGTTGAGAGGATCATCCCCATACGTCCTATGAAGAAGAGAAAAATAATAAATGTTTTAATATCACTTATTAGAAAGTCAAAACCAAAAAAAGGGGTTTTACATATATGTCACTTTATTTCATGCTATTTACATATCTAACATCTAAAACATTAATATTACATTATTACCACCCATAAAATAAATTTGAGTGCATTGAATGAAATATTAAAGTTTATAGGATAGTATGAATGATAGAAATGAATTATAGAAGTGGTATATTTGATATTAAAATTGTATATGGATGGTAGATATGTAATACTAATTTTAGGTATTATATATGTAAATAACAGGAAATAAAGTGGTATGTATGTAAATTTCCCAAAAAAAAATTGTATTTGGCAGTTCACAGACATCATATAATATATACAATGGAACTTAAATATGTCACAACAGTGTAAACAGCATAAATATGTCTGCTAATCAAAATAGGAGTGGCCGTTAACTCACCGAGAACAAGCTTATTTGCGCATCCAAGTAGTCTTTACTTGCCCGCTAATGGCAGCAAGATCTTCTCTCTCTCTCTCTCTTTCTTCAACAAGATGTATAATTATAGAGTAGACAATCCAAATTATGGCAGTTCAAAATCTGTCTCTGTCATGAGAAGCGGAGAAATCTGTGTTGGAACCAATTGGAATGACTCCGTATGGATTAATGGTAGGATGGCTTCCATAGTAGTGCATCTTTATATGCTCCATGTTAACGGTGCTGCTGATGCCAGGAATTTGGTAAATGTCTTTGGTGTAATTGAACAGATTTGGATATTCACGCAGGAGTTTCTTGTTGCATTTGAAATGAACAACATAAACCTGTTAGACCAAAGGAATGAAATGTCAGAAACATAAAATGACTTCATATTTTTTCTATTTATAATGAAAGATTAGAGAAACTCGTCTTAGATGGTTTGGTCACATTAAACGGAGGCCTTCTGATGACACGGTTAGAAAAGTTGAGGTATTAGATTTGACTTGTGTAAAGAAAGATAGAGGTAGACCTAAAAAGATTTGGTTAGAAAATATTAGAAATGATCTTTCTTTATTAGATTTAAATGAGAATTTGACTTTTAACGGGACAAAATGGCGAAAAAAGATTCATGTAGCCGACCCCACGTCATGGAATAAATGCTTGATGTTGTTGTTGTTGTTGGTCAAATTAAAGACCAGATAAATTCAAAATGACGTATGACCGCAGTATAAAATCTGATGCATTGCAAAATTTTGAGATAAGAAAATTGGTGAAATTGAAAGTCTGGAGGGATCTGAACCAATCGATTCAAAGAGAACAGGTTGGGCATGGCATGCATCATCCTTGATTATAGTCTTTATTGTGATTCTAATTAAAGATATTAATTGTCAATTTGTCACATACGGCATCATATTCAATAAGTGTATGAAATAACCAAGGAGACACTTTTAAATATATGGAAAAATTTAAACAATGGAAATAGCATATTAAAGAAAACAAACTTAAAGCGATGGGCTTACGATCCTCAAGAAACAAAGCTAGCCTTATGGAATTGCTTCATGTAACTCAGGTAGATGTGCATTGGTTATGGTCAATGGTGAACAAGGATTTCAATTGAGAGTTGGTCAAAAGATATATGCTAAATTTAGGGAGGCAAAACATCTATAATATGCATAGTTGCAGGAAAAAAAGTTTAGGATTAATTTTCATATTATAAATAGTTTCCATAGAACTTTAGTCAAGAGCCATCCTTAGCTCCTCAATGTAAGGGTGTCAAAATGAGTTTTCAGGTCAAGTTCAGTTTCAACCCAAAATTAACCCGCTCTTAATACGCCCGACTTGAACCCGATCTATTTATCTAAACGGATTAAAATCTCATACCTGCCCCGACCCGCAATCAACCCGACTAGACACGATCCAAACTGCTATCTGAAATGAAAGCTGGGAACTTCGCCTCCTTCAACGGTGACAGATCACATCTAGAGGTGTCAAAATAGGTCTGTGGGTCGGGTTCGGATCGACCCTAACTTGATCCAATTTTGTAAATAGGTCAAAACTTCACACCCAGACCTGACCCAACGGGTTACCGGGTTGACCCAACCCGACATGATAATCCGGATTTTCCCAAGTCGAGTGAGAAAGCATGAGCCTCCGGGTGCAGACGCATCACACGAGATGGGTGTGGAAGCGACAAAACCAGCATGGGGGGAGCAAGAGAGCTAGGGTGCGGGAGTGGCGGAGCAGGCGCGAGAGAGTGGGCACGGTCCGGGTGCAGCACATCAAACAACTCACGCAAGACGACAAGAGTGGGACGGCATAATGGCTATCGTAGCCAGCAATTTGCGCGAGTACGCGCCTGCACGGTATGCTGAGATAGTCCAGGTGCAGACCTAAGCGCGGGAGGGCGAGCTCGGCCAGTGACCTATGCGATCACGAGCGCAATAGAGGTGGATCAGGGTTAGAGTGGGAGGTTGGATCTAAGTTACTTTCGGGTTTTCGGGCCAACCCAAAAACTACCCGATTTTCGAAACAAGTCGGCTTATTGAACCCGATTCGTGAGACAAAGGAGTTGACCTTAACCCTGAATTTTTGGATCGGGTTTTCGCGTCGTGTCGTCAATATTGACACTCTTAGAGTCACAGCATCAAGGGAGCTCACATCTTTCTCCAAATTTCGCAAGCTTCTTCGATAAAATCCAATAAATTTGGTTCAATACTCAGAGGGAATTCAAGTCATGATCAATTTTGATTTCTTGTGCTTCCTCGGCCAAATCTCGTAAATCCGCCGTTGTGAACTTCGACCCCCTTCAGTCAATGATGACGGGAGCTCACTCAATGTGATAGTCTTCCTTGACTCCTTTCTGCCATTTTGTGTGCTTCTTCAGTCAAATTCGTAAATTCTCCTGATTCGGGTCAAAATTGGGTTAATTCTGGGAACTTGACCTGTTTATTAAATAAACGAATTTTTGGACCTGAACCCGTCCCGTTTATTAAATGGGTCAACATGAACTCGGAATTTCCAGCCTGGGTCAAATTTTCACACCCCTAGCTCATTGGTTTCACCAAGTTATGATGCTAGGAACAAAGAGGCCACATTCCATGTAGTAGTCCAATGTAATTCATGTATCACTATATATATATATCAATGCTCTATTTCATGTTAGAAATTCGAATTTCATCATACAGTTCTCCATGGCATTACATTAGTCAGAAGGATTTCCATAAAAAGTAGTCAGAAGGATTTCCATAACAAAAAAGAATAGTAAACTCCTGTTATTGCTACTTGTAATCACGAAAGCATGCAACCAAATATGTACTGAGATTCTTACTTCGTCAAACCTAATCAGAGTTACAAAAAGACGAATATCAGCTTCTGTCAACTCATTCCCACAAATATAGCGTTGCTTGCTCAATCTCTCCTCACATTTGTCCAAGGCATCATATAGCTTGACTACAGCCTAAATTAAAGCAGAAATTAAAAGTCAGAAATAACCAAATTTCATTCAAATAAATAAGAAAATCATTACCTCATCATAAGGTCCTTGTTTCTTGGCAAATCCACACCTGTATACACCATTGTTTATCGTTTTATAAACCCATTCATTGACCCCATCAATTATTGTTTGCAGATGAGAGGGGTACAAGTCCAAATCAGGATTTTCTGCTATTTCGTTAAACTCAGTGTTGAACATGCGGATTATTTCTGCACTCTCATTATTTACAATTGTTTTGAGTTGCTTATCCCAAAGTACCTATTGCATAATTTTTTAAATAATTATTTGGTGTCTCAGCCAAGAAGAAAACGAAAACCTTGCTGGAAATAAATGCAAAAGGAGAAAAATCAAAATATCATATACGCACAGGAACGGTATATTTTCCCGTATAAGTTGAACTTGCAAGCTCATAAAGTTCTCTGACACTCCCAGCTCCATTCAAAGGATCAGGATCAGCTCCAGCAACCTCTGTGCTTGAAGCAGGGAAGACCCAGCCAAAATGCTCATCAGTCTCTTTAGTCCTTTCCCATTTTGGTTTTACTGCCTAAATGAAATTACAAATCTTTAAGATTTAAATATGTAATGATTAAGAGAAAGTAAGACAAATTCTGTAACGTTAAGAAAAAGTCACCGTGTAACTGATGGCCTTATCAAGCCCTTTGACTTTCAAATATGCCAGACATCTAGATGCCCAGGGGCATGCATAAGATATATAAAGATGGTATCTTCCAGATACTGCAGGGAACTGGGAAGCTGGATCTTTCGAAATGAAATTACGAAAAGTTGAAGGCGTGCGGATGAAAGAACCAGACTGTGACACCTCATCAAGAGCAGACCGAGACATTGAAAGTGCTTGCTAAAGAATCCAAAACTAAAAAAAAGAAACGGCACAACAGTAACTAGTCAAAGGTGATCAAGTTGCAAAGAAAGTATTACAATAGTTATAATGATTCCTCTGAAATGCAAGCACCACCAAAGCCCTTATCACGGTATTCAGGGGATTGACAACAATGCCATTATTTGGCATACAAAGAGAAAACCGAAACATTGTGAAGGGAACATAAGACTGAAATGCTAAAAATCTATAAATATCACCTCTTCACAAATAATGCCTTCCCACTAGAGGCACTAGCACATGTTTATAATAAATAATAAATGTCAAATTTCTTTTATTTTAAAACCCATTTATTGTGTAAACAATAATGTATTATCGATACTACCATTAAAAAGGGGGTTGGCATTCCATGAAAGAATCACAAGTTCACAATCCTTCATTTAAAAAAGAGAATCACAACTCTTCATTTCAAATTATAATTTTAATAATTTTTTTTATTTTACAGATAAATCAAGTTATATATTTCAAATTTTTTCCTATTTCAAAACCTACATTATTACCTATTTAGATAGCATTTACATCATTTTATTAGAAAGACTTATTTACTCATGTAATTACCGAGTAAACAAATTGCTTTACATTTTTCATCATATTTTTGTGCCTAAACTTTTAGAAAACAAAACATAAATTAACTTCGTATATGACTTGAAAATTTTATATAGGTTTGATAAAAAATTCAAAAATTCTAAAACATGAGCACCTAGTGCGCATACATTCTTATTACTAATTAGTAAAAAGAAAGGCCAAGAACTACATTTAATTTCTAAGAAATAACAAAACAAAAACGTTCAAGCACAATAAAAAAAACATTTGAGTTTATAATATTATAGACTAGTCGAACCTGTTATTTGAATTTGACCAAACATTCAAAAATATCTTTAAAAACTTTCAATGTTCCATAAAAAGTACTATGTATTATTTGGAAAAGAACAAAAGCTACTTGGTTCAACAATATAATTTCTAACCTCCAAAGTGAAGATCTAAGGTTCAAAAGTCTAACAAACAAACAAAACAAAACAAAACAAAAATAACAAATTTCTTACTTTATTAGAGGAGCACCTTTAGCCCCATCAAATATTTAGAACTGAAGCGCAACAAAGTTTTAAAAGTTGGTTTGATCCATCATACAGGCTAAATCTGCTGAGTAAATTAGAGATCATCAAGGCACAGGAATCTCATATCTTTAAGGATATTCGTAAATCTCAAATATTGGACTATCCCTCAGGGATTTAAAATTTGGAAGCCATTGCACTGGTTTTGACCAATCTCAGTAGCTCCAAGATAATTTTTCCTCGGTGAGAAGGCAATTGCAGTATCATTCTCCAATCTCTGTAACGGCTTCTTTATTGGAGAAGCATGGGGAAGGTGTTTTGGGATAAAATTGGCAATGAAGTACACTAAGGACATTCATCATCAAAACAAATGGCAAAGCAACATTGATCTAAGTGGGTGCAATTATATCATGTTAAATTTTTACAAAGTACACCATACTCCTATTTATATAAGAATAGGATACCTCTTTTATTTATGAACTTCTTAAGCTTTACACAAGTTATTATTACTCTTACTTCACGTTTGAAGCATTTTCTAGCATTTAAAAAACAATTAGTATGCATTTTAAGCCACTAACATGGTATAACATTTTCCCGTTCATTTATTTTAATCAATTTTATCATCTCCTGTAATTTCAAGTTTGAAGAATTATTGCAATTCATCTGCAAAAAATTATGTAATACTGGGACAGAGATGTTCTTGCAAATATTTTCATTTATTTCTAACACAAATGAAAGTCAACAGAATATCCTAAGTTTGAATATTCACAACAAAACAAAAAAGCTTCAAAACAAATTTTTTTGAAGCTTTAGAATTCTCTCTACAAGAAGAAAATTGCACAGAATGAATAAAAGCTTAATAGATCCTTAGTTTTAAGCATTTTTTAAGGCTCTACTTTCTACTTACAGGACACCATTAAAAGTTTTGAAGAAAAATAATTTTGTAATGATCACCATTAAACTTCATGTATTTAGATGACTGCTCTACTGGAATTCATTAATCCCACGCAGCTCGGAATATGTTTTTGATGCAAGTATGACTAAGAAATTAAGGATTTCAGCCACCTCGCTTGTCAATCAGGTTATAGGTTAGTAGAATATCTGCAAAGATCTTTCCTCTTTTCATTATTACGAGAACTAACAAAAGTTGAAAATGAATCCCTGATCGCAAACTCATGCCCGGAAACATCAAAATAGCCTTAGTCAACTGGATCAACAAGCTCAAAGAAGCCCAAAAGATGAATCAATGAAAAGTAGGTGACAAAACCCTAATCATAAGCTGAATAATTCAATCGATAACACTACAGTAAAACCCATACAGTTCTCTTCTGACAAGAGCGAATCCTACTTCAAAATTAAAAGGAAAAAAAAAAAAGTAAATTTCAGCAAAGGGAGGCAGCCCCAACCTCCAGAAGTTCACCTTCACCTTGGCAAAAGTTGGGCGAGCTCAGATAAAAGATATGGGGAGAATGCAGACTCCTGGCGAGGACATCAATCAAATATAAAAAGCATCGGCAAAGCCTGCGAAGACGATGTATAATTAAAAGAAAAAAAGGGGTATTTACATCCGTACCACTTTATAACATGTATTTTACATATTTGACATCCTAAACATTAATATTTCATATTTAACACCTAAACACAATTGTATCTTCATATATACCACTCCGTCCATTCCATCGCTCACGACGTTATCCCCGAAACCTCACTTTTCCGCCTTTGGTGTGTTCGGTGTTCCCCCTCTCGCGTGCTCCGCCACTTTTTCTGTTCTGTGTTATCATTCGCGCGCGCTCGAGCAGCCCACGACTGCTACCAAGGTCGGACTTTGCTTCCTCTATTCGCAACGTCGGCGTGATATCGCATACCGAAGGTATGCAGTAATGCCAAACCGTTTCAGTGCAGCAAATAGAACTTGAGGAAAGGGTTATTCGAATAACAGCAAATACTAAAAATTTACAAATTGATTTGTTCAATAGGATTTCAGTCGATTGGGTATTCTCAATTTTTGTGTATTAATGTGTTCGAACACAGCCTCCTTCGTAAGTTTTGATTACGCAGTTATTTCTACTCTTGAAAAATCTAAATCACATTTTGAAATGAATTTTTTGTCTCTGGTATTGCAGGTTTCTGATGATAGCACTGTTGAAAAAGGAGAGGAATTATTGGTCTCATTTAAATATGGAGGTATTTGGGTGGAAACCTCGGATCCATGTAGAAGAAGGTACAATGGCGGCAAACAAAGACCTGTTAAATTTCAGAAAAGCTATTTTAATATTTGCAAACTTAGAACAGAAATAGCTAGAATATGTCCATGGCTCAAAGGACATCAATATCTTATGTATTACCACATTTATGGAACAACACCCAAAGAATATAAAATTATTACTACGAATAATGATGTGAATGAGTTGGTGAAACAGTCGAATGGGAATTTACGTGTTGAGATTGTTATTGTATTACATGAAGTAGATGCAGATGAACCGATTTCAAATCCTATGGAGGTTGTGAGTTCAGACATGGTTGAATGTTCTATTACAAATATGGGTATTAAAAATTTAGAAGTTGGCACACTCTACAATGATGCACTAACTTTCAAACATGCTCTGCGTTCAGTAGCCATTAAAAACAACTTTGGTGTTAGAATTAAAGCAAGTGATAAGAAACGGGTTATTGCAAAATGTTCTTACCAAGGATGTCAGTGGAGAATTCGTGCATCCCTTTGTGAAGATACTCAGTCTTTCCAAATAAGGCGAGTCGATGGAGAACACACTTGTCCTGGTGTCAATCGTGCAGGGAATAGACTCGCCACATCTGCATGGGTTGCCAATGAAATTCAAGATCTAGTGAAGAGGCATCCTGACATTCTACCAAATGAAATAAAGAGCAATATAGAAAAAGAATATGGTTTATCAGTACCTTACATGAAGCTTTGGAGAGCTAGAGAACAAGCACGTAATACTATTTTCGGTTCGGTTGATGATAGTTTCAAATGGGTCCCAACATTGAAAGCTGAATTACTTGAAAGAAATCCGGGGTCACATATTACATACACATGTGATAATACAGATCATTCATTTCAAAGATTTTATGTTAGTTTTAAGGTGTGCGCTGAAGGATTTATAAATGGTTGTAGACCGCTTATTAGTATGGATGCCTGTCATCTTAAATCAAAATATTTGGGTGTGCTTTTATCAGCAAATGCATTTGACGGCAATAATGGTTTCTTCAATATAGCTTATGCGGTGGTTGAGACTGAGTCAAAACAAACTTGGTCATGGTTTCTTAGCAATTTGACTGTTACTATTGGTACGAACATAGAACCACTTGCTTTCATATTGGACATGGAAAAGGATTTAGGCGAGGCTATAAGAGAAATTTATCCTGAAGCAGAACATAGAGTGTGCATCCGTCATTTGTGGAAGAATCTTAAAAAAAACTTTCATTGCAAAGATGGGCAAAAACTTCAAGGTTTGGTTTGGACTGCTGCAAATGCTTATACAAGCATTGAGTTTGACGAAAAGTTGGCTGAGCTAGCTAGATTAAGTCCAAAAGTTCACTCATACCTATTCTCATTACCTTACAAGTGGTCCAGAAGCCAATTTATGCTAAGGTTTAACAATGCAGCTAATACTAACAATTTATCTGAATCATTTAACTCTTAGATTTTAGAAGCTCGAAATAAACCCGTTGTCGACCTAATTGATATCATTCGTGGTATGTTGATGGAGCAAAGGGTTATGCGAAAGATGACTAGCCTAACATGGCATCGAGAGCTGGTCACGCAAGCGGAGGAGTACATTAGGAATATTACAACTAGAAAAGATCATCTAATTGTGCGTCAATCAAGTGTTTGGCAGGCTGAGGTGGAAGGTCTACATTCAAGACACATTGTCGATGTTGAAGATCGAGAATGCACTTGTAGGGTGTGGCAACTTACTGGACTTCCATGTATCCATGCCGTAGCGTTCATTGGCATGAAAGAACATCCACTATGGCATTCCTACATTGATGAACACTACTACGTATACAGGTAAACATTAAATAGAGTTGCTTATGCAGTTTCAATTTAGTGTTTAATATGATACAAAATCTATAGGTATAGAGTTGCATACGATGGAGCAATAGCCGCGCTACCTGGAAAGGATCAGTGGAGAGTAGGCGATGATGCTGTCGAAGTTGGAGTGCCGAGTACATCCAGACCAAGGGGTCGGCCCCGCAAAAAAAGAATTGTAAATTTCTTGGAAAAGGACAAGAAAGCTCATAAATGTGGTAGGTGTGGTCTTTGTGGTCATCATCAGAGCACTTACAAAAACCCACTCCAAAAAAATAACAACGAGACTACATATTCCACTCAATATGGCATCCCGAGACGAGAGAAGTTGTCAGGCAGAAGGAATGTTGCTGACATTGAAGTTGAAGAATTTCAATATTCATATCTTCATGGTTTATAAGTGTATCCCTTAATGTGGTTTTTTGTGTAAAACAACATATACTTCCATCTTTTGGTATTCATATCGCTGTATGAAGTTGAAAATTTTTGGGAACTTTTGCAGTAAATCGAAAATTTGAGCAAATCCAAGCTGCTACATTTTAATGTGGTTTTTTGTGTAAAACAACATATACTTCTAGCTTTTGGTATTCATATCGCTGTATGAAGTTGAAGAATTTTGGGAACTTTTGCAGTAAATCGAAAATTTGAGCAAATCCAAGTTGCTACATTTTGTTACAAAGTCAGACAAATAACTTGTCTGGAAGAAATGCGGTAAACAATGCTACAGGCATGAAACAGTTTAAACCAATTTATTAGACTTGTTATTCATGAAACAGTTTAAACAGATTTTGGCTCAGGCAATGCTACAGAAAACCACGATTACAATTAGAGAACTTATCTGTTTTACAATTTATCTCAACCAAAATTTTTATATACAATTGCAAACTGTAATCTGTAAACGATAGCAAACTGTGTTACACGTTTCATAAGATAAAAAACATTCATTTAATTTGAGAAGATACAACACAGTACAAAACATGTTCCACAAAACATCACAGTTACAACAACACAGTTACAACAACACAGTTACAATTACTTTTTAAGCAAAATACATCCTAACGATGACGTCGAGGGAAACAAGAGCAATAAACACTTTCAACTGAAATATGACCATGTCAAGCTTCTTCAAAATCTTGTCGTCTGCGGCTTTTAAATCATAATGTGTAGCATGATAAGGCTCTTCTAATTCATCCATCCATTTAAAGAAATTGCAATCGTCATCAGTTCGACTATGAATGCATCTATAAAATTGTCGGCCTCTATTAGGTCCTCGAAAGCATGTGTACACCACACACTTCAACTGACAGTAACAATAAATTTGTGATTGCTATTGTGTTCTGTCCCTAGCTGAAGAATTCATTGAAGTCATTGGAGAAGTTTTGTAGAATCTGTCAAAGCAAAAAAATGTCAAAACTTGGCCACAGGCGGAGCTTCGGCAACAAAAAAAAATTTAGAAAAGTTCAGCAGCAATGAGTTTATTTGCGAAAAAAAAAATGTAGAAAACTTGGCCACAGGCGGAGCTTCGGCAACAATTAGTTCATTTGCGTAAAAAAATGAAAAAAACTTCGGCACAGACGGTGCTTCGGCAGCTAAGAGTTCATTTGCGAAAAAAATGTAGAAAACTTCGGCAAAGACGGAGCAATACGAAGAACTTTACCTTCGGCGGTGGTTTAGGTCAAAATACTCACGAAACTCACGGAGGGCAAGCAAATGTGGAGAAATCTGACCAGACGAGGGCAACGCCTTCTGCTCGCGAGGTTACCCTGGAGCTGTTCGACCTAGGGACCGGAAAGAAATAGATGGATTGCGGTTGGGGAAGGGAAAACTCGCGGGAGGGCGAAGGGAAGACTCGCGGTGAAACCTGTTCGCGAGAAAGTGAGGTTTCGGGGATAACGTCGTGAGCGATGGAATGGACGGAGTGGTATATATGAAGATACAATTGTGTTTAGGTGTTAAATATGAAATATTAATGTTTAGGGTGTCAAATATGTAAAATACATTTTATAAAGTGGTACGGATGTAAAAACCCCAAGAAAAAATTGAGGGGAATCTTAAGTATAAGTTTTTATTTTAATTTATAGCAACCTGCAACAACGTGAAGTCTATATTTATTTATATAATAATTAAAATTTTAAATATAAAAAAATATTTTTAACATAACTAATTTAAAATAAGATATATATTTTAATACAATTTAAATATTAAAATAATATATAAATAAATATAAAAATCTTCATATTATATATATAATATTTGCTCTATGTAAGCAAAATTAAGTACTATAATGTATTTATATATTTATTACTTAAATTTATATATTTAAGCATATAAAACTCTAAGCTATGAATTAAATTATAAATAACACAAATTTTAATTTTTTAAAATTAAATACACTTCTTTATACAAATATTTTGAGGTCAGTATGTTATATAAATAAATATAAAAATTTAATTAAATATGTAATATAAATATTTTATGATCTTTATGCAAATCCCTATTAAGGGTTATGAGCTTTGATAAATATTTTAATATAATTTTATTAAGAAGATTTATTCCCCTTGTTTTAATATAAATACAATTGGAAGTATTCTAAACCAAAAGGCCTCTTGAGTGTCCAAATGCTTCGATTTGTACATATTTCTCTCTTTTACAAGAAAAAAAAAACTTGAAATAAAATTTATTTCTAAGCAAAAAAGTTTTACCTTAGAGCCAAAGATTAGGAGCTCACTCTAGTGAACTTTTATTCTATCCAGTGAACGTACGCAGAGGAAGGTTCGGTTTTAGGCAAAAAAGCGCCTGTGAAAAAACTCGGTACATTGAAAAAAAACTCAGTACAGGCGCTCTTTTACCTAAAACCGAACCTTCCTCTGCGTACGTTCACTGGATAGAATAAAAGTTCCACTCTAGTAGGGTATGCTATTTGAAAAATACCATTTTATGAACTTTTCTTTCATCTATAAGGAAGCTTTGGAACCTCAAAGATAGCATTATTTACCTTTCTCTAATGGAAGAGCTCTTTTATTTTATTTTCTCTTACCTTAATAATGATACATTGGTTTGAAAGGATGGCCTTTGGTTTATAAATGGGAAGCCTTTTATTATAGATAAATGTCCATGGGATTTAAAGGTAACGAAGGAAGAATTTTATTAAAATTCAGATTTTGATCATTGGATTGAGGAAAGGATCTCAACAGTGGCAATTAAAATAATCATCACTTTGGACTCCAAAACCCTTATTAAATTCTTTTTTTTTTTCAAGAGGTTATTTGTATGCAGTTCATGTAATGAATTTTCACATATATGACTCATATTTATCATCCCATCCTTCAGGTGTAACCTCTATAACTGCCTACATTAGATGAAAGACCCAAAATAGGAATTTCTCATTTAGATGACCTTGAATATATATCAAAATAAATACTTGCACTAATCCCACTCTTAGTGGTTGGTTTTGAACACAACTTAACTTGGCTTCCTCTCATCAATGATGCCATGAAGGTGGTAAGTAAAAATATAAGGAAACATGCTTCTTTGTATTCTTTTGATAAATCTAAATCCATTATCCAACTAAACAACTCATGTTTTAGTTCTTAATAGTCTTTTAGTTCTTATAAGGAAAGTTAGCATTTTGCGACCGATTTGTGGCGAACTTTATGGTGGAATTTTTTTTTTCAAAAATTGCAACAGGGATTTTGTTGTTTTACTTGCGGCGGAGTTGCGTTGGAAATTTCGTTGCAAATCTGCCACAAATTTGACAAAAACTACCCTATCTAACCTACTTATTGGGCAATCGTTTCACCTCTTTGTTCTATTTTCTCGACTGCTTTTCTCCACCCTTCAGCTTTTTTATTTCACTCACCTCCTTCGATGATGTTCATCGCCTACTTTGATGATGTTCATCGCCTCCTTCGATGATGTTCCGTCCTTTTGCATCCGAAGTCACACTTCCTTTCCGTTCTTCTTAGCCGCAGTCGCTCCTCCACCTCATTCTTCTTCTCAGCTGAAGTCAGACCTCTTTTTGAGATGGAGCTCGCTCGTTGTGAAGGTATCCATCTTTCATCCTTTTGTGCACTTCTTACCAAATTGTCACATCCAAAGTCAAACCTCGTCAGCATTCTTTACATAGTAGTTGAAGTCGAAGGGACGGGAGCTTGATCATTACGAAGGTAATCTTCTTTCTTCCTTTTGTGTCATCTTCGTCCAAATCCGCCACCACTGCAAGGTATGCATTTTGTTGATGATATCATTTTTTATGTATAAGACTAGGGAGGGAGTTTAATGTAAACTTGAATTATAGAGGTCAACCTTAGAGTCTAATGGGAGGGATAATAACTTGGGTAAATAATTCTCTAATAAGAGTATACGTTTTAGATATCTTAAGTCTATTGTTCATAGTGATGGTGTAATAGATGGAGATATTATTAGCAGAATTCATGTTCGATGGTTGCATTGGAGGAAGGCATCAGGCTTGTTGAATGATAGAAAATTCTCCCTCAAACTTAGGGAAAATTCTATAAAATGTGGTGATGAGACCTGCAATGCTTTTATGGTGCAGAATGTTAGCCATTAAAAGATATGCATAATATTGAGTTAAATGTTGTAGAGATGAAGATGCTCAGGCGGATGAGTGACGATATAAATCTATCAATGTTAATATTGCAAAGATGAGGATGATTGATGATAATAATTTCTCTCCTCAACATCATATAGCCAATTCAAATAACCTGCTAGCAGTAATAGAATAACACTCCTTCACTAGAAAATCTAATGAATACCAAAAACCTACTTAATCCATCATAAATCTACTACAAATCCATCATAATTTATGACAAAATTTGCAACATTTTGCAAAAATGAAGTTGTCTTTTTTTTTTAAATTTAATTCCGTTGTAAATTCATCATAAATCTGCCAAAAATATCTGCGACTGATTACTTCCATATCAAATATATTTTTGATACAACTTTTACCATTAGAATTGAATTCGTCGCAAATCAAAATTCTTGATAGATTTGGCTTGTTTTACAGTGAATTTTTATGTTGCAAAAAGCTGGCTTTCTTGTATAATATTATCACCTTGAATTTGAGAGAGTTTTCGGGGGAAGATAGGATCCATAAGTGAAAATTACTAGTTCATGATAATCACATTCATATGTTAGGTCGTTGGGAGACCAAAGTGAGCTTGCATCATGCTACGTGCCTTCTCTTAGTCAATAGGTTTCAAATTTAACCAAATAAGGAGGGTTATTACAATTTTTGGTCTCACCCAATTGTGAGAGTCTAGATTAAAGGGAATTCTTCTCATCTCAATTTTTTTTCTTGGGTCATCCTCTACTTATTGCGCCCTTGTTAATTTTTCTTAACTTCATCAAATTATGTTTACTATTGCATATGCTACTAATGAAGTGTCTAAGAGAAATGTCCTTTGGGAGGCTATAGCTAATCTTGGAAGTATTATTGTGTTTGCATGGATTATTTAGTGAATTTTAATCGTGTTAGATCTACTAATAAGAAAGCTAGTGGGAATACCCTCCCTCTTTCATACAATTAATTGACTTTAATAATTACTTTTTCACTATGATCTTTAGGAACTTGCTATTTTTATCCCTATAAAAAATGCCCTTAACAAGTCCCTCTTAAATAAAGCTCTTAAGATGTCCCTCTTAAATAATGTTAATACATTGGTTAGATCCACCTCTTCATTTAGCAAGGAACAAAATAATATTTTCACCCATCTTGTGGATAACCCACTTAATTTTTTTCTTCTTTAAGTGGTTAGAATGATTCATGATAGAAAATGACTTGGGTTTATTCCAAATATCTTAGGCATTTTTCACAATTTTTGAGATTTATGTTAATGTTATTCTAAATTTCTTTCATTGAAATAATGTCAAACTAATTAAAAATTCAATATAATTCACAATCTTAGATGTCAAAAAATTATTTCATGAATTTTAAAGTTCATGTAGGCCTAAAATAAAAAAAATTAAACAAATTCAAAGGTAAATATAATAATAATAATAATTAACACTAGAAAAATAATTTAAAATCTAAGAAAATATATCAAACAAAATTCTATAGGTGTAAAAAATCATAAAGAATAATAAAGTGAATAATTAGGTCAATAAACATCTAAACTTTGCCTTTAGGTTAAGTAAATCTCTTAATCAACCTATAAGTTAGAAAATTAATTAAAAATTCTAAGAAGCATAAGAAATGTGTTAGACAAGTTTTTATGAACTCATAAAACTATCATGAATAATAAATTGAATTGAGTAACATGATTTATAATCAATAATAAAATTTTCTTCTACAAACTCTTAAAAGCAAAATAGAAGTACTTAAATATTGAGATTTGAAATAAAACCTCCTATGGGTAAAATTTAAACAAATTTAAAATTAGAAATGAACAAACAAATCAATAATAGATTGACACCCATACAACCTAGCACATATTAGACATCAGATAGGTCACTAATCTTAGATTTTTTTTTTTTTAGGATATTTACTTTATGTGCACTTTATTTCTTGTGTTTTACATGTTACATTACTTTTCACTATATTGCAAATATTAAATCACTAACTCTAAACTTAAGGAAAACAAATAAATAATAAAAGACCTTTGATTAACTTTGACTAGAACTAAAAAACTAAAAACCTTAGTAAGGGGAAAGATGTTTGTTAACTAACTAACTAACACCAAAAATTGATTAATACTTCTAACCCTCTGATTTATACATACAAATCTTTCTAATTTATAAGTTAAACCTCACTACTGTTTCAAATATTTCAATGCTTGATTATATAATAACATAATTTTCTTTCTAAGATCAAATACCTACTATAAAACAAAAATAATCAAATTAACTATGAATGACATTTAGGAATCAAATAACTAACAAAAATAGAAATGTCCCCTAAGGATTAAGCCATAATAATTTGCATTATCTAGGAGCATAATGCATGTTCTCAAACCTAGGCCAACTAGCTTTTCAAAGTTAGGTTGTAACCCCTAACTCCTTACATAAAAAATAGCCTTCCTGTTCGCTCCAGAAAAATCATCTTAAATTTAAAAAGATGCAAACCCCACTCTCACGAATTTATGGGTTCTCTTTAATTTTCCCGGAGGTAGATTGAGTTTAATATTTAACCAGATTTCCCCTTAGAATAGTGTCAGGGTTTATTTAGATCTGAGTTCTACTTCCTATGAGCGCAAGCCCTCATAGTTAATTACCCCTCCTAACACATTAGAAGAGCACTCTCGATTAAGGATGAAATATACTTAGCTTTGTACAAGAAGTGTGTGAATGTGCAACATAGAATTAAATTTAGTTATAAGAGGATGAAGGTACACCCGATCAAGATCCCATGGTTCTGTCATCCCGGGCATACCGTGGATTCAATCTATCAACAATAACAACCATTGGTTGTAGTGTCCAGGGAATCTGATTAGCAGCCATGGGTTGCCTCCTCTCAGGGATCCCGAATAGACTGAAGTGGAGATGTATGAATTTTAGTTTGATTTAGTTTAGTTTGGATTGGGGCTTATGGCTTCCTTAGAAGTTGCCCGTTAATTTATTTAATTTGGGGCTTACGGCTCCAATTAGGAGTTGCCCGTTAATTTGTTTAGTTTGTGGCTTACGGCTCCAATTAGGAGTTGCCCGTTAATTTGTTTTGGGTAGGGACTTATAACTTCCTTAGAAGTTGCTCATTAATTTATTTAGTTTGGGGGCTTATGGTTCCAATGAGGAGTTGCCAAAAAATTTTGATTAGGTAGGTCTTATGGCTTCCTTAGAAGTTGCCTAATGATGGGTCTTACGACCTAGCCCTATAAGCTAAGTGGCCCGTTAATTTATTTGAGTTTTGAGTTTAGGTTCGTTCACTTAGAAGTTCCTTAACATGTGGGTCTTACTGCTTCGCTTGGAAGTAGCCCAAAATAGCGGGTCTTACCACTTAGCCTTATAGGCTAAGATGCCCAAAAAGGATTTAGGTTTTGGTTATAGAGTCGTTCGTTTTAGAACTTTCCTAACTCATGGGTCTTACTGCTTCACTTAGAAGTAGCCTGTATGGCGGGTCTTACAACTTAGTCATATATACTAAGATGCCCATGTGGATTTGTTAATGGAGGGTTAGAGGTTAGGCCAATTTTACCTAAGACTTTCCCCTAATGTCGGACTTACGGCTTTCATTTGAAAGTTGCCAAATGGTATTTTTTTGGAATTTATTGCTTCACTTAATAAATATATATTTAGTAAAAGAATTGTCGATAGGATTTACTGCTTCTATTAGAAGTAACCTATAGGAATTAGCTTAGCGAAGATATAGTTTTACACACTTCCCCATCTCGACACTGATTTTATTTCGTAGTCGTTATACTTTCAGCATTAACTTCTTTGAATGTAATTCCTTTTTCTAAGAGCTACATAAATAATCAAATTTAAGCTTTGGATTTGAGTATTCATTGGACAATATCTTGGAAGACACAATTGTATTGGATGCATCAAAGTAATGAACTCCATCCCAGCTTATGTATTTCAGGTTCTCACTGCAAACTTGACAGTTCGAATTTTCACAAGTTAAATTTGCATTGTAGTTATATAGAGGTCCTCCATAGCCACCACAAGCCATTACTGGACTCTCAAATTCATATTCGGTAGAATTTGCTATGAGATCATATTTGATTGAATAAATATCAATATAGACTATGGTGGAATCTGCATACTCGGATCTTAGTTCGGCATAGTTTGTTCAACTGAAAACTGAGTTCCATGGCTCCAATATTTAAGGCTGCATTTTTTTTTATTACATTGATTAGATGGGTTTTAATTTTTAAATATTTAATGTTCAGTGTTAATTGTTTAGGTATTTAAACTTCTCTTTTATGATTTTATTAAATTAGAGATTCACACTTAATTAGTTGAATGATTAATTAATGTCCCATTATTAATTAACTAACTGAATTTAGACATAAAAAAATGATCGATTGAATGTCTCCAACTTTTTTTTTAAAAAAATTGTTTAAGTCTATGATTTTCGAAAAAAAATTTTGCAGTCTCCCGGCGTCCCCTCCCCGGTGTCGGAAGTGATACGGCATAACAAAAATTAGCTTGATCGGGCACGAATCTTGAGGCAAAAGCTAGTTGGAAACTTCAAAAATTAAATTCGGGATTACATGAACTCCGATTTCAGCGAGCTTACAGTCAAATTGAGCGTCTCAGAAATACGAACCCAACGATACCAAGTTCGACCCAATCCGAGCCCAAATGGGTCCAAATCATGGATCCAAAGCGCTGTTGGAAGGTTCAAACCACTATTTGAGTTACCAAACGGACTTTGATTTTGACCAGCTTATACTCGAATCGAAGGGCTCGACGAGACGAATCCAACGAGCCAAAGATCACTGAATTCCGACATCACTAAGGTATTCAAATGACCAACAAATGGAGCATGATCATAGGATTCAATATCGGTCGTCCATTCAACCACTCCCTATTCGCCCCTGATCTCATACCTATTTACGGACTGTTGAATCTAGTAATTAGGTTGTTAAACCTAAGTAAATGTCCCAAGGCTACCAAGAGGGGGGTGAATTGGTAGTTTTAAAAATTTTATACCCTCTTAAAATTTAAAGTTGAACCGAAATGAAATTTTCTTTTAAAGTTTGTAGAAAAATGTTTTTCAACCACAGAGTTGTTAAAACAGAAATTTAAAATGCGGAAACGTAAAAGCAATAAAGTAAATGACACCATATTTATAGTGGTTCGGTCTATAACCAGACCTACATCCACTCCTCAGAGGCACCCTCTGAGTATTGCACTAATACCACAAAGTGACTCTCCTTTAGCACCCACAGCAAGGCGGAGAAGCCTGTACAAAACCCTCTTTTCACCACTCCCCGGTGCGGCAAAGAACCGTCGTCCTTTTACACAATCCACAGTGTTGGCAGAGAACCGTCGTCCTTTCACACTCTCCTAGTGTGGGCAGAGAACCCTACGGCTGTTCACACTCTCCAAGTGTAGGCAGAGAACCTTCTTCCTTTTACACTCTCCTAGTGTGGGCAGAGAACCCTCTTCCTTTTACACTCTCCTAGTGTAGGCAGAGAACCCACGTCTGTTCACACTTTTCAAGTGTCGGCAGAGAACCGGACCTTCTTGAATGATCTTCTCACAAGAACCTAGAAGAAAGAAAGAAAAGAGTGAAGAAATCCAATTTCACAAGTAGAGATTCTTACCTTAGCAATCCAAGTGAAGCCTTCTTGCTCCAATGGTAGGAATCCTCCTTTGAATGCTCTCTTCCACTCTCCCCTTGACTATTCTCTCAATAGGCACGAAGTTCAAGTGACAAAAAGATTGGGTGGCAGTCTAATTTAAAGTATTTATACAAAAGACATGAAAAACCGCCCAAAAACTGCAAGTTTTCAATTCTGTACGCAGTGGATCGTCCGGTACGATCGTGGATCGTCCGGTACGATCGTGGATCGTCCTGGACGATTTTACTTAAACGATCTGAAACGACCCAATTTGTATATGTGTACGAAATGACTTCGTACAGCTGATCGTCCTGTACGAACTAGGTTCGTCCAGTACAAACGGTTATTACAAGGTCGGTTCTAGAAACTGCTGAAAACTGTCCTAAGTCGGTTTATCGTTTGGACGAAAATATGTTCGTCTGGACGAAAATTTTCCAGAGAGCCGATCGTCCTGGACGATTATTTATTTCGTCTGGACGAAAATTTTCCAGAGCGCCCATCACCGGGGACGATAATTTGGTTTCGTCTGGACGAAAATTTTCCAGAGAGCTGTTCGTCCGGTACGATATTTATTTTCGTCTGTACGAAAATTTTCCAGAGCGCCCATCGCCGGGGACGATATAAAAATTCGTCCTGGACGAATAGGACTTAGAAAAATTTTTTGAAGCAAGTTCCTATTCGTTCCAAATGCTCTATAGGAGATAACTGACAGATCGTCCAGTACGATACATATCGTCCTGTACGATCAGTATAGAATTTCAAGATCTCCTTAGTTTGTGTGTGAGAGATTTTATTCACTCAATTACAATCACTCCCTTTCAAAATTAATTCAAAGAAAAGACACTTCAAATAAACAAAATTTCTCATGTTGAATTTGATTTGAAGTTTTCGTAGTCTGGAGTCTGATTTTCCTGAAATGTTAGTACACACAAGAGCAAGTGCAAATCTTCGAAATTGTTAGGAGATAATTATACATCTGAACAATAATGTTTGGAATCATCAAAACTACATAAGTTGCACAAATATAAATCATTCAAATAGCAACTATTCAAACAATCTCCCCCTTTTTGATGATGGCAAAACAATTATTATTAGTATGGTTTCAAGTTAAAACATAATCTCTTATCTCCTAAACTCCCCCTGAATTTATGAGTACATTAAAATAAGGAGGCATTAAAGAACAATATTTTTGTTTTTCAAAAATTTTAACACAGAAAACACAAATCACAAAAACAAAAACAATATTTGTGTTTTTAACAGAAAACAAAAATCACAAAACAAAAACACAAACACAAACATAAACATAATAATTTCTCCCCCTTTTTGACAGCAACAAAAAGTGAAGAAGAAAAAGACAAGAAATGTAAATAATAATATGAAATTCATTGTTAAAATTTAATCTAAATTGTGATTTGACATAGAGTATGCAATTTTAAACTAAAGATATTAGGTCAATCATAGAAATTCATAAAATTTATGAAATGATATAACATTGTAAGTAAGAAGAATTTATCAAAGACATGATTCAATTTAGACATTTTGATTATTGAAAATCATTACAAGTGAGATGTAAAAAAAATTCTATATTTCAAAGTTCAATAGAATATAAATGAACATTAGATCAACTTGAATCAAGAGATTAAACGAATTTGGAAAGAAGAGAATTACCTCATGTGGTGCTTTGCACATCTTTTCAAAGTTTTGGAGCACATTTTTGTGCATTTGTCTTTGGTTGGGCTTATTTTGTGCCTCTTTTTCACTTTGCAAATTTTTGCGAATCCCTTTTGATTTTTGTACATTTGTACAATTTTCAAGAGTAATTTGACCAATTCTTTCCAAAATCTATAATCTAACATTTCAAATATTTCTAGGTGCATAAATATCATTTGAGTATAGAAATACAAAATAAGATAACATCAAAATTGCAATAACAATATTAAATTTTATGTAGTCTAAATGAATAGACATGAATTTAAAAATTCTAAATACAACAAGTTATAGACAAATTATAAATTTAGAAAGTCTAGATTTTCTAATATAGATAATCTCACATTACAATCGAATTTGAGCACAATGTAGATTAAAAACAATATTAATGAAATTCATAAAGATTAGGCACATTTCAAAACAAATCTAAGACAAACAAACTTTCATTGATTAAAAAAAAATTACATAAAAACATTGAACTTAAAAAAAAACATAACAACAAAAAAAAAATACAACAGACACACATAAAAAAAACTTCTACTGTTCTGGAGGAGGAGGAGGAGGAATGCCGCCAAAGAGATTGAAGTAGGAGGCCATTAACATTACATTGGTATTTATTTCATGAACTTCATCTCTAATATTACCAATGTCATGTTGCTGCTGCGTAAGATGAGCATCAAATTGATCAAACCTTTGATCAATGTGAGTCTCTAGTCTATCAAATCTCTCAATCAGATTCTGGTAATCTGATTGAGAAGCAGAAGCTTGCATTCCTTCTTCTTCTTCTTCTGAAGCACTGCCATGTGCTTTTTCTTTTTCTTTTTCCTCCCTGAAGAGCAGTCTGAAAGATGCATCGTTGTAATAAACTGGCTCTTCATATTCCTCATCAGGATGGACTATATTATACTTCTTCTCCAAAACATAAGTAATCAAGTGCCCTAAAGAAATATTCTTCTTCCTCTTCTGATCAGGATGTCCTATTTCTGAAAGCCCATAGATATGATCTAGGATGAGTTGGGCTTCATCGATAGGTTGTCTTTTCATGATTAAAAAAGTTAGACAAGAGAGGAGAGGGGTTATGTTTATCCTATCACCAGCTTTAAGAATAATTGAAGATCTAAGGATATGCTGGATGATTCGGGCATCTTGGGTCATACCGGCCACTCTAGCAACATGATTGTCAATTCCATTTTCTCTAATTACCCTATTGATTTCATACCAATGGAAGACGTTTTCTGACATTAGGGTGTGGGCTCTATATCCTTCAGTCCTTAAGTTTAAAAATGCACCAAGGTCGTGCTTGGTGATCTCAACTTTTTTCTTAAAAACAAAAGAACTAATGATAGAGTGGTCAGGATTGAAACTCATGTTGGCTAGGAAGTAATGGTAGGTTTGCTTATTGTAGAGGTGGACAAGAGAGAGAATGAAATGAAATTGGGTTGAGGCGAAGAGGTGTAATACCCGAAATTTCAACTCCGTTTGGATAAGAATGCGAGACGGAGTGATTTTTGCAGAAGCAAAACGAGGAAAAGATTCCTCATTTGCTTTGGAAAGGAAGTTGTCTGGAGCATTCCTGTTGGGTTTCTTCACCAAAACTTTTTGTCTTTTGCTAGAGGAGGCCATAGTTGATTTGATGTAGAAAGGGATTGAAAAAGATGTTTGATAGTGTGATTGTCAAGTTTGAAAGCCCTCATATTTAAAGAAAAATGATATGTTCGTCCTGGACGAAAATATTCATCTTGGACGAAAAATTATCGTTCGTCTGGACGAAGTAATTTCGTACAGACGATCTAATTCGTCCAAAATGTAACGGCTTTTCGTATTCAACACAACTTACGATGCGTCCCTTCGTACAGGCTTTTTGACTTGACCGATCGTACATACGAAAATATTTCGTACAGACGATCAAAAAGCGTTTCGTTTTAATGACTCTTGAAAACCGTCCCCTACAATGAATCGACACATGTTCGTACATACGAAAAAAATTTCGTACAGACGAAATTCGTATTAAAAACTGTCTTATCCACTCAACCGCTGCATTCAATCGTCCCGACGTTTGAGAGAGAGAAAAAAAATTCGTACTGGACGATCACAGATCGTACAGACGATCCAATAAAAAACTGCTCTCAAAATGGTTTAAATTCGCGCAAACTGTTTCTTAACACATCGTCCCGTACGAAAAATTTCGTCCTGGACGATTTCCTAAAAAAAATTTTTGATTTTTAAATTTTTAATTTAACAAAAACAACAAAAATAATCAACAACACAGAAAACATAAGACAAAAAAAAAACATAAATTCAAAAATAATTCATACAAAAACACAAAATTCACAAAATCACAAAAACAAAACACAACAAGTATCAATGTTGCAAAGACATTTTGGTTAAGCATTCAAATCAATAACACCAAGCCTTGTTCTTAAAGTACTGAAGGTATCAAAGGCTAAAGGTTTTGTAAAAATGTCTGCAAGTTGATTTTCAGTTGAAACATGTATGAGTTCAATTTCTCCTTTGGATACATGATCCCTTATGAAATGATGCCTTATATCAATGTGTTTGGTTCTAGAATGTTGAATAGGATTTTTGGAAATGCAAATAGCACTAGTATTGTCACAATAAATTGGAATAGTGCCTATAGTTAATCCTAAGTCAATCAACTGTTGTTTTAACCAAAGTACTTGTGCCACACAACTTCCTAATGCAATGTATTCTGCTTCTGCAGTAGATAGTGCCACTGAATTTTGTTTTCTACTAGACCATGAAACTAATGAATTTCCAATGAATTGACATGTTCCAGAGGTGCTTTTCCTATCCACTCTACAGCCTGCAAAGTCAGAATCTGAGTAACCAATAATTTCAAATGAAGAGCTAAACTTAGGATACCAAATTCCTAAGTTTTGAGTTCCTAGTAGATATCTTAAAATCCTTTTCACTGCTGTCAAATGTGATTCTTTTGGATCTGATTGAAATCTAGCACATAAGCAAACACTAAACATAATATCTGGTCGGCTAGCAGTCAAGTAAAGTAAAGATCCAATTATCCCTCTAAATTTCTTTTGATCAACAGATTTTCCCTTAAGGTCTTTATCTAACTGAACTGAGGAACTCATTGGTGTACTAACAGGTTTAGCATTGTCCATTTCATATTTTTTGAGGATGTCCTTAATATATTTGGTTTGACTAAGAAAAGTACCTTCCTCAAGTTGCTTAATGCTAAATCCTAGAAAGTAATTTAAATCTCCCATTAGACTCATTTCAAATTCACTACTCATTGTTTTAGAAAAATCATCACAAAGATGTTTATTTGAAGATCCAAAGATGATGTCATCCACATAAATTTGAACAATAAATATATCCTTTCCAATTTTCCTTAAAAAAAGAGTTGTATCCACACTTCTTTTTTCAAAAGATCTTTCAAGTAGGAAGGTGCTTAACCTCTCATACCAAGCCCTAGGTGCCTGTTTCAATCCATATAATGCCTTTTTTAATTTGAAAATATGATTTGGAAATTTAGAGTTTTCAAAACCTGGAGGTTGTTCTACAAAAACATCTTCTTCAATTACTCCATTTAAAAAGGCACTTTTGACATCCATTTGAAACAATTTAAAACCTTTAAAACAGGCAAAGGCTAGTAAAACCCTAATTGCTTCAAGTCTAGCTACAGGGGCAAAAGTTTCCTCAAAATCAATTCCTTCAATTTGGTTATACCCCTTAGCTACTAATCTAGCCTTATTTCTAATGACTACTCCTGAGTCATTCATTTTATTCTTGAACACCCACTTGGTTCCAACAACACTTTGATCTTTTGGCTTTGTAGTTAGTTCCCAAACTTTATTTCTTACAAATTGATTCAACTCTTCTTGCATGGCCAATATCCAAAATTCATCTGAAAGTGCTTGATCAATGTTAGTGGGTTCAACAGTTGAAATAAAGGCTGAATGATTGACTTCCTTGTTTAATCCACGCCTAGTTCTAACACCCTCACTTGGTTCACCTATGATTAATTCCTTTGGGTGGTTTTTAGAAAATCTCAAATCTCTAGGCAAAGGGTCTTCTCTTTCTAAATTTTCTTCCACATTTTCTTCCAAATTTAATCTATCAATATTTTGGGAGTTTTCTTCAATTTCTTCTTCAACAACTTTTGGCTCTTCCAAGTTTCCATTTTCATCAAAAACAACATGTGTGGTTTCTTCAATGACTAAAGTTCTTTTGTTGAATACTCTATAAGATTTTCCAAAACTTGAATATCCAACAAAAATTCCTTCATCTGATTTTGGATCAAATTTTCCTAAGGCAGATTTTCCATTATTATGTATGAACACCTTGCAACCAAATACATGCAAATGAGACAAATTTGGTGTTCTTCCTTTTAGCAACTCATAGGGTGTTTTATTCAAATTAGATCTCACATTCACCCTATTCAGAACATAGCATGCAGTGCCAACCGCCTCAGCCCAAAAATACCTAGGAAGAGAGTATTCTGCTAACATTGCTCGGGCGGCTTCTATTAATGTTCTGTTCTTTCTTTCAACTACTCCATTTTGTTGAGGAGTTCTAGGTGCAGAAAAATTGTGATCAATCCCCTTTTCTTTACAGAAATCTTCAAATCTTTCATTTTCAAATTCTCCTCCATGATCACTTTGTATAGAAATTATTTCACATCCTAGTTTTCTTTGTATCCAAGTTGAAAAATTTCTGAATTCCTCAAATGATTCACTCTTATGAAAAAGAAATTTAACCCAGGTGAATCTTGAAAAATCATCTACTATAACAAATCCATATACCTTTCCTCCTAGACTAACAGTGCTTACTGGTCCAAAAAGATCCATGTGTAGAATTTCTAAAGGTTTACTTGTCCTAAGATCTTTAATGGACTTAAATGAGGACCTCACTTGTTTTCCTAATTGACATGCATCACACAGATGGTCCTTAGTAAAGTCTAGTTTAGGTATTCCTCTCACCAAATTCTTTTGGGTAATTTTTCTAAGATTTTTCATACTAGAATGACAAAGTCTCCTATGCCAAAGCCACGATTCATCAGAAACAGTTTTCAAACAAAAAACAGTAGGAGATTGAATACAATTTAAATCTAGCATGTAAACATTGTTCACCCTTTTTTTATTTAAAACAATTTTTCCATTTAGGCTAATTATGCAGCTAGTAGGTAAAAATTTTACATTATAGCCCTTATCACATAGCTGACTTATGCTAAGCAAATTATGTTTCAAGCCTTCAACTAATAAAACATTATCTATGAAAAAGTTTTTCAAGTTTCCAATCATACCTGATCCAACCACTTTCTTTGTGGTATTATCTCCAAGTGTAACCTTGCCTCCACTCTTGGCTTCCAGCGTTATGAATTGAGCAGTATCTCCAGTCATGTGCTTAGAACATCCGCTGTCCAGGTACCATATACTCTCACGAGGTCTTGTGTGAGAGTATACCTGCAAAATTCTCAAATGTTAGACCTGGGAACCCAAACTAGTTTGGGTTCACCTTTATGAAATTTATAATCAGATGCATGTGTGATATGTCTAGGTTTATGCATCTTAGTTCTCCACACCAAATTAGGTTTCATCTTTAAAGTGCAGGTGTGAGATATATGTCCCAAAAATCCACAATTGTTACATTTAACATTAGGAAAAATATTCCTATGTTTTCTCTCATATGATTGTCTTCTAAGGGATTTCATGAATTTAGGATAATACTTAGGATTTGTAAAATCTTCATGTTTAGGAGGGTTCCTATTATCCTCGAGAGCACTTATAGTAAGTTTATAAAATGAATTCATTTCTTCCAAGATTCGATTTGTATAATTGACTCTATATGTCTTGTGCTCAGATTCATCCTTAAATTTCTCAAATTCTTTTTCAAGTTCAGCATAGGATGATTTTAAATTCTCATAATTTTTATTCAAGTCATCATATTCATCAAGTAGTTTCATGTGGTTGCTATCAATTAAAGCATGATCTTTCCTAAGGATTTCGTGTTCCTTATTAAGCTCTTCCAATTCTAAAACTAAACTAGCATGCATCTTTTTAGTTTTCCTATATGCATCATGCATGTGTTCAGAAACTTCAAACAATTCATTATAAGTTAAATCACATACCTCTTCTTGATCTGATTGTTCAGCTTTATCTGCCATCAAGCAAAGGTTGGTGACTTCTTCTTCTTTTTCAGTCTCAGATGAGTCTGAAGCTGAGTCCGCCCAAAAAGCCTTTTGAAACTTCTTCTTGCCCTTCATTACCATTGGTTTCTCCTCTACCTTCTCCTGCTAGGAGTGGCTTTGAGTTTTGGACAATCAGTCTTTATATGACCTGGTTTCCTGCATTCATAACAAATCACTTCATTAGAAACCTTACCATTTCTATTATACTTACCTCTATTCCATTGCTGGCGTCTCTTCTGCTTCCTCTTTAAAAAGCTTTTGAATTGTCTAGTCATCAGTGCTATATCATCTTCATCCTCAGGTTGTGAGTGTTCACTTTCTGACTCTTCCACATTTAGTGCAATATTCTTGTCCTTTCTTGGTTCACCTGCATCAATCTTTCTTTGACTTACTCCTTGCTCGTAAGCAATGAGTGAACCAAGAAGATTGTCAATAGAATAAATGTTCAGATCTTTTGACTCTGTAATTGCAGTAATTTTAGCATCGTATGCAGTAGGTAAACAACGAAGAATCTTATTAACCATTTCAGCATTAGTTAATTCCATACCAAGTGCATGCAAAGAGGTCACAATTTGAGTGAATCTTGTGTACATGTCAGATATAGATTCATTAGGTTTCATGCAAAATAGTTCGTAGTCATGTAACAAGATATTGAGCCTTGATTGCTTAACCTCATTTGTCCCTTCATAAGTAATACAAAGTCTATCCCATATGTCTTTTCCGCTTTTACAAGTAGAAACTCGCATGTAGTCTTCAGATTTTAAAGCACAAAAGAAACTATTTAAACATTTTGCATTTAATTGTGCTAAGTCACGTTCTTCTATAGTCCAATCTGCATAGGGTGTATCTACCCTAATTCCATCAACTAATCTAGTTGGTTTTGTGTAACCTTCCTGGACTAACATCCACATGCGATAATCAAGTGACTGGAAGAAAGTAGACATGCGTGTTTTCCAAAAATCAAAAGGAATATTGTCAAATAGTGGAGGTCTAGTGATAGAGTAACCCTCAGGTGTGTTTCGATTTCCAAATGTAGCCATCTACGTTAATCAAAAAGTAGTTCAAACTTATGATTTTGAAACAATGCTCTGATACCACTTGTTGAATCTAGTAATTAGGTTGTTAAACCTAAGTAAATGTCCCAAGGCTACCAAGAGGGGGGTGAATTGGTAGTTTTAAAAATTTTATACCCTCTTAAAATTTAAAGTTGAACCGAAATGAAATTTTCTTTTAAAGTTTGTAGAAAAATGTTTTTCAACCACAGAGTTGTTAAAACAGAAATTTAAAATGCGGAAACGTAAAAGCAATAAAGTAAATGACACCAGATTTATAGTGGTTCGGTCTATAACCAGACCTACATCCACTCCTCAGAGGCACCCTCTGAGTATTGCACTAATACCACAAAGTGACTCTCCTTTAGCACCCACAGCAAGGCGGAGAAGCCTGTACAAAACCCTCTTTTCACCACTCCCCGGTGCGGCAGAGAACCGTCGTCCTTTTACACAATCCACAGTGTTGGCAGAGAACCGTCGTCCTTTCACACTCTCCTAGTGTGGGCAGAGAACCCTACGGCTGTTCACACTCTCCAAGTGTAGGCAGAGAACCTTCTTCCTTTTACACTCTCCTAGTGTGGGCAGAGAACCCTCTTCCTTTTACACTCTCCTAGTGTAGGCAGAGAACCCACGTCTGTTCACACTTTTCAAGTGTCGGCAGAGAACCGGACCTTCTTGAATGATCTTCTCACAAGAACCTAGAAGAAAGAAAGAAAAGAGTGAAGAAATCCAATTTCACAAGTAGAGATTCTTACCTTAGCAATCCAAGTGAAGCCTTCTTGCTCCAATGGTAGGAATCCTCCTTTGAATGCTCTCTTCCACTCTCCCCTTGACTATTCTCTCAATAGGCACGAAGTTCAAGTGACAAAAAGATTGGGTGACAGTCTAATTTGAAGTATTTATACAAAAGACATGAAAAACCGCCCAAAAACTGTAAGTTTTCAATTCTGTACGCAGTGGATCGTCCGGTACGATCGTGGATCGTCCTGGACGATTTTACATAAACGATCTGAAACGACCCAATTTGTATATGTGTACGAAATGACTTCGTACAGCTGATCGTCCTGTACGAACTAGGTTCGTCCAGTACGAACGGTTATTACAAGGTCGGTTCTAGAAACTGCTGAAAACTGTCCTAAGTCGGTTTATCGTTTGGACGAAAATATGTTCGTCTGGACGAAAATTTTCCAGAGAGCCGATCGTCCTGGACGATTATTTATTTCGTCTGGACGAAAATTTTCCAGAGCGCTCATCGCCGGGGACGATAATTTGGTTTCGTCTGGACGAAAATTTTCCAGAGAGCTGTTCGTCCGGTACGATATTTATTTTCGTCTGTACGAAAATTTTCCAGAGCGCCCATCGCCGGGGACGATATAAAAATTCGTCCTGGACGAATAGGACTTAGAAAAAATTTTTGAAGCAAGTTCCTATTCGTTCCAAATGCTCTATAGGAGATAACTGACAGATTGTCCAGTACGATACATATCGTCCTGTACGATCAGTATAGAATTTCAAGATCTCCTTAGTTTGTGTGTGAGAGATTTTATTCACTCAATTACAATCACTCCCTTTCAAAATTAATTCAAAGAAAAGACACTTCAAATAAACAAAATTTCTCATGTTGAATTTGATTTGAAGTTTTCGTAGTCTGGAGTCTGATTTTCCTGAAATGTTAGTACACACAAGAGCAAGTGCAAATCTTCGAAATTGTTAGGAGATAATTATACATCTGAACAATAATGTTTGGAATCATCAAAACTACATAAGTTGCACAAATATAAATCATTCAAATAGCAACTATTCAAACAAGGACCATGCCACTCCAGAAAATCTATAAATAGAGCCCTCATTTCTCATGAGAGGGGACTCAAGCAAGAATAGAAGGAGGAGGAGAAGGAGGAAGCTCCTCCTCGACGGCCGCCGGACCACCGCCGGACCACCGCAGAAGCACTGCCGGACCTCCGCCGGCCCACTGCAGGAACCTCGCCGGACCACCACCGAAGCCTCGCCGGACCACTGCCGGAGTTTCATTGCACCACTGCCTTAAGGTCCGACGTTCAGTCCCGACGTCCTGCTAAAGACCCGACGTCCTGCTGAAGATCTGACGTCCTGCTTAAGACTCGACGTCCTACTCAAGGCCAGACCATCAACATCCAATCTTCCAAGTGACACTGGGACTAACACCTAACTCTTTGTCTCCTACCGCCTACGGTCCTTCAGACCTCTATCGCCTACTACGGTCCGTCCGTCCTCCATCACTAGACAACGGTCTTTCAGACCCCTGTCTCCTACCGCCTACAATCCTTCAGGCCTTCGTCGCCTACTATGTGGTGGGAAAAAAATTGTGTCACCACGCAGATTTTGATTTCTCCTATTTTATAATCGAATACTACATTAAGAATAAAGTACAGTCTCGAGAGATTGACACAATATTCTATAATGGATTCAATATCAAAATAGGGTTTTGAAAATTGATATTTCTATAATCAAACATTTCAAAGAATAACATATCATCTTAAAAGATGAACATGAAATTCTATAGAATATGTTTAAAGATAGAAATACGGTTTTTTTTTTTTTTGAAAAAAAGTTTATTCATTCTTTTATTTAGATATGGCAAGAAAAATATTATATCATCTTAAAAGACGAACATAACATTATTCAAGATATCCAATAGCGAGAATGAGTTTTATAAAATTCATCATTTCTAAAGTTGAATATAACAAGTATAATATTATATTATCTGAAAAGATAATAATAACATTCTACAAGTATATTCAAAATTAGAAATGAGGTTTTAAAAAAATATCTACGTTCCCAAAAATTCTTCCCTTGTTTTATACGAATAAAACAAGGTTTATTTTAGTCTGAGATTCTCAAATCCCTATAAGAGCAAGCTCCTATAGTTAATTACATCCTAGGAGGAATGCTCCTAAGAAAACTCTCGATTAAAGCAGTGATTTCATACCCTTTTGACTACAAAGTAGAAGACAAGAAAATAGAAGTAAAGATTTTTCAAGGAAAAAGCTCAATGTTGAACATTTATTAGTGAGTCAATGGAGGAAAAGTAGAAGGTGTCGGATTCTGAGAAGCTCAGAGACAGCCTCAGTCTATCCTATGTTGGGCTTTACATTTTAAGAGAAAATTTTATGTTTAAGTTGACATTTTATTAGAAATTTGGGATTTTATTCCCGGAGGGCGAGGACTTAAGATCTAAAAAGAATCTGCCTCAGAACCTAAATCTAATTTGGGTACTATAAAATAGTGACCCTAACCTAACTAATGAAGTGCAAATCTGGATTTACCCCGGCCTGGATTGGGGAGCCAGCTAACCACCTAGGCGCTTTAAAACCATGTGTCCAGTCTCTTATGAAAGATGGGTAAGAATGTTTATTTAAGTTTTAAGGAATTGGGGGCCGACATCTAAGACAGTTCCTAATTAGCCCCTTAACTTATGTATGGTGAGAAATGCCTAGAAATGCTATTAATATTTTAGACTCTTTTTAATTTGTATCTAATGCAATGCATGCTAATTGACTCGAATGTATAAAATGAATATGAAGCAGTTTAAAAATTAGGCTTAGAAAATAGGTTTTTCCCTAGAGATTGCACAACTTCCCCTTGACAGAACTACACCCTCATAGGTCAAGTGGTCTGCCAGAACCCGCAGGCGGGGAGGTGCCTAACAAGAAAGAGAAAGTATTAATATGCTTATGCTGACTCTCGGCGGTCCCGAGTTTACTTCTTAGATCGTTAGAGTTACTATGTGAGCCTAAAATTTTTTTTATTTAAAATTATAAGTAGAAGAATTTTAAGCGTACCCTTACGAAAAAAAATCTCTCCGTTTCGAATCCAGGCTAAAACAAAACACGACATGCAAGGTCCTAAAAAAATCTACTGCACAAACAATGTAAACAATCAATTTTAATAATCCAAATATAATGTCCAATGTCCATATTACACCCAGAATTTGCAGAAAAGTAAAGTGGCTGGGCACCACTGACAACAAACCCGAATTCTAATCCTAAGAATGACGCAAGTTATTTTTGAAATAGGATATAATGTTCCTTAAATCTTCATTTCTTCCTCTTCTTTCTTCAATCTTCTTGTTCTGTCTTTTCTTCTTCTACGAACTTCTCGGGTCCGTCGGGTTCTGAATATCCAAATGAAAAGAAACTCATCCTTAAGAGGGGTATTTTCTTTTATATTTGGATATTGAATCATCCTAATTTGGCTTTCCAAATAAAAGAGAATAATCCTTTAAGGTATATTCTTCTTTCTTTGTATTCCAAATTAGATGTAATATTCCACATTCAAAAAAATCACTTTCACATTTATTGACTCTTGATATATTATATTTACATTACATTTCATTTCACAGAAAGGGAAGGAAAATCTAGTCCACCTGCAAGGTTATCCTAAGCAATTTATAACAAAAATCATCCCACGCAGTTATATATATATATGCAATTGAATTTAAATTATTAAGCCACACTTGGCCACACTCTTCTTCATTTGGGGGCTAAGCAGCTGAAGCACCTGTAGCATTTATTTATTATTAATTAATTAGCCCCTCTTTTTCTGCCCTGCATGAGTGTGGCCACCTGCAGAAAATCATATTAACAATCCAGATCGCTCCTAGCCTATGGGTAATCTAATCGTCAATCAAACAAACACAGAGTGCAGTAAAAATAAATAAACAAACACACCAACATTTTACAACCAGCATGCAATAAAACTTGAGAAAAAGCCCGTCACAGTGCAGTAAGGAAATAAACACCAGCCTAACCTAAAACTAGAGTCGGTTGTCCTAACAAACAAATCTAAGTGTGTGCAGTAGGCTGTGAGGTTTTGAAATGTCCTAAGTCAATTATTGGCTAAAGCTTTCTAATTGATTGAATTCTAATTTAAAGATATTTACTAATTCTAAAGTGAGATGTTACTAAATTTTCTATGTTATAAGTTTCTATCCTAAAGTGTGCATGCTTCCTAAGTCTAGATTTTTTAAGACCCGGTCCTTAATATTTTGTCCTTAAATGTCACTACTGTTGTATGGGATAAAAATTTGTTATTACTAACCCTTAGGATTTTGAGCGTGTGTAAAAGGGGTTTAGGGATCTAAAATAAAATAAAAGAAAGTAAACCTAATTAAATTGAAGTTACTACAGGGACCTAAAGGAATGGTTCACGCATACCACATCAAGGGGCCCCTAAAGGTTTTTTAAGTTTAGAAATGCTCACAATCACCGGGGGCTACGACCCGGTGGTTCCGCCCGTAGCACCTCTATCCGGCTGGATAGAGGCGACTGACGTCATTAGCTCATTGTCCTTTTGTTCCCTCGACCGGTACCATTCCTCGTAGTTTATGCAAATAAAACATGAAAAACAAGAAAACAGAGATTAGAAAGTTCATTTAATAAATAATAATGAAATAATTGAGATATACTAAAAATAAAGACGTACCTTTCTTCGGGCTTGTTCACCAGATTTGTTGCTTTGCTTTTGAACATTTCACTTCTCTACACTTTTCAACACACAAATCTTATCTCTCAAATTATATGTATCATCACACACACTTTTGCTTAATAACAATCTAACTTTTAATTTTCACTCTTCCAAATATTTTGTTCTTCAATATAAACTCTTTCACACTCACCCACATCTTAATCTCACAATCCAACCTTTCCCTTTACTTATTCCACTTTTCACATCATTTTCTAAAACTCACATAAACATCTTTCTCAAATAAGCATTTCTCTAAACTCATATACTTCTCCCTTCAATAAACACTTCATATATTTCACAACACATATACACACTATAAGATTTATTCATTTTGTTCTCTCAAAAATATCATACTATACTTTTCCATATTTACTTAACTTCTCCAAAATATACACATTTCACTTTCCACCTTTCAAAACACAAGTTCTTTTAACACATATATATACACACATAAATCATTTCTTCTTACCAATCTTAACACTTTATCTTTCATTTCTCTCATACAAAACCCTTTCAACATATATATTTACCTTTAAATCCTACAATCTCCATTTTCCATCATTCACAAGCATCACCTTTCAAAAATTTTATACTTTATATTTCAAAATATACTTTACTTCAATATTCACACACATACTTCTCACTATTACACATTTCACACTATTTTGATTTCTAAAGAATACCTTTCTCACCTATCAATCCACACATTTATCAGTTTCTACAAAATCGTATATTTTACTTTCCACATACACATATTCTGCTTTAATTATATACTTGACTCTTTTCAAAACATAAGTTTCAACCTTTACATCACAAACTACAAAACATATAAATAAAACCCTTCCAATTTAATCAGAATATATCGAATGCTTGAATGAGGATACGAAATAAGGTTTCATTAATTCACTCCAATTTTATGAAAGAACTTGATACAGTTAAACTTAGAATTTCTTTTGAAATCAACTACAGATCCTCTTTTTTTTTTACGGAACAATATAATTATCTAAAGAGTTTGTAAGCTTTCAAAAGATGAAAGAAATCAAATAAAATTCTACAATTCTCTATTTGCCTCTCAAGAAAATAATAACCATCCTCTTTCAATTGCATGAAAGATGTAGCCATTAATTTATTAAGATGAATCACAAATATTTTATATCGTTCTATGCAATAAAAGAAGACTTCTTAAACAACATGTTTTCAAATTTTCAAAGAAATGAATATCATATTTCAAGAAATAAAGATGATAAAATTTTATTTTTTTTTATTTCTACAAATATATAGATAAATGAGAATCAATTTATCTTGATCTTTTGATGATTGATATAAAAGAAGAAGAAGGTTAGAATCAAGAAGAAGATTTACTACTTTTTGTTACCTTTGGTCGGATAAATCGCAGCAGAAAAAAAAAAAATTTGTTTGAGGGTCCCTAGGGCTGGCGACGGACTTGCGAATCTTTCGAACAGGAGAGGGAGTTCAGGATTTCTGTGTGAGAGGGAGGTTTCGAGTTTTTTGTGTCATGTATGAGAGGAAGAGGCATGGGGTATGTGTCATGTGTGAGAGGAGGAGGCTTGGACGTTTTTTTTTTGGGTTGAGGGAGAAGGAGAGTGGGTGGTTATGGGTTGAGGGAGAGGGAGAGTGGGTGGTTATGGGTTGTTGCTGAACCCTTTGACCGTGGACCGTTCGTTGGACATTTGAAGGCGTTAATGATTTTGGAATTTGGTGATCTTAGGCTCATTGGATTCGTCTCATCGAGCCGTTCGATTCGAGTATAAGCTCGTCAAAATCGGAGACCGTTTGGTAACTCAAATTGCGGTTTGAACCTTCCAACAGCGCTTTGAGCCCTTGATTCGGATTCATTTGGGTTCGGATTGGGTTCATCTTGGTGTCATTGGGTTTGTATTCCTGAGACGCTCAGTTCAACTGTAAGTTTGCTTAAATCGGAGTTCGGATGGTCTCCGAATTAATTTTTGAAGTTTCCAAACTTGATTTTGCATCGAGATTTGTGCCCGATTAAGATAATTTTTGACGACGTATCAATTATTATTATATATATACTTGTGACGAGTCAAAACGGGTTAATCAGAGCCATTGAAATCGAATTCAATTTGTGTTAATTTGATTTGATTTTGATTCGATTGGTGAATTGATTGAATCCAATGATGTATCAATTTGATCGAAAACGAATTAGATTGAGTCGATCGACATCGACGAATCATAAAATCGAGCTTGATTTGAGTTCGTTTGGGATTGAAATGAAATTGGATTGAATTGATTTTGATTCGGATTGAGTGATAGGCTTGAGTCGATGCTACGTCAGTGGGTATCCACCTAAAGGAAATCCTATGGGCGACGTCTACACTAGGCTACGAAGACCTAGGTGCTAGAGTCGATTTCCGGAGAAATTGACCTCAAATATTGAGGTCAACAAATGGACCCCCAATAGGCATGATAAACTTGCCAAAGTTTATCGTGCATATTGGCGTTGACCGAAATGATCAACTAGATCCAAAGTTGAAGTTAAAGATTTGAGTATACAAATTGAAGGAATTTTGGGTTTGACAGAAAATTTAGAATGAAAAGTTTATAGATATTCGAGTTTGAGGAATTGATTTGAAGTTGATATTGGCATTGATGGCTTTAGCAAATAATAACTAATGAAATTAGTATTATTTAACAAAGTCAAGATATTGAAAAGTTGAATGAGGTTTGACACGAACAGGAATTTTGAATTTAATTTTGATATGATTGAAACCTTTTTATAAATCAAGATTAACTTCAAGAATATCAATAGAATGAAGAGAAGATGCCGCTGGGGATGCTTATACTTCTCCTCGGGACGAAGATTAGGATGCCACTAGGGATGCTTATTCCTAACTCCAAAGATGCCAATAGGATGCCGTAGGAGGACTTATACCTAAAGACGGATTTAAGATTTAACATTTAATGAAGAGAAGATGTCGCTAGGGATGCTTATACTTCTCCTCGGAATGAAGATTAGGATGCCACTAGGGATGCTTACTCCTAACTCCAAAGATGTCAATAGGATGCCGTAGGAGGACTTATACCTAAAGACGGATTTAAGATTTAACATTTAATGAAGAGAAGATGCCGCTAGGGATGCTTATACTTCTCCTCGGAATGAAGATTAGGATGCCACTAGGGATGCTTACTCCTAACTTCAAAGATGTCAATAGGATGGCGTAGGAGGACTTATACCTAAAGACGGATTTAAGATTTAACATTTAATGAAGAGAAGATGCCGCTAGGGATGCTTATACTTCTCCTTAGAATGAAGATTAGGATGCCACTAGGGATGCTTACTCCTAACTCCAAAGATGTCAATAGGATGCCGTAGGAGGACTTATACCTAAAGACGGATTTAAGATTTAAAATTTAATGAAGAGAAGATGCCCCTAGGGATGCTTATACTTCTCCTCGGAATGAAGATTAGGATGCCACTAGGGATGCTTACTCCTAACTCCAAAGATGTCAGTAGGATGCCGTAGGAGGACTTATACCTAAAGACGGATTTAAGATTTAACATTTAATGAAGAGAAGATGCCGCTAGGGATGCTTATACTTCTCCTCGGAATGAAGATTAGGATGCCACTAGGGATGCTTACTCCTAACTCCAAAGATGTCAATAGGATGCCGTAGGAGGACTTATACCTAAAGACGGATTTAAGATTTAACATTTAATGAAGAGAAGATGCCGCTAGGGATGCTTATACTTCTCCTCAGAATGAAGATTAGGATGCCACTAGAGATGCTTACTCCTAACTCCAAAGATGTCAATAGGATGCCGTAGGAGGACTTATACCTAAAGACGGATTTAAGATTTAAAATTTAATGAAGAGAAGATGCCCTTAGGGATGCTTATACTTCTCCTCGGAATGAAGATTAGGATGCCACTAGGGATGCTTACTCCTAACTCCAAAGATGTCAATAGGATGCCGTAGGAGGACTTATACCTAAAGACGGATTTAAACAGGATTGGCTGCCGTAAGAGCGGACTTAAGCCAGAAAGCCAATAGGATGCCGTAAAAGCGGACTTAGACCTAAAGACTGATTTAAACTGGATTGGCTGCCGTAAAAGCGGACTTAAGCCAGAAAGCCAATAGGATGCCGTAAAAGCGGACTTAGACCTAAAGATTGATTTAAACAGGTTTGGCTGCCGTAAGAGCGGACTTAAGCCAGAAAGCCAATAGGATGCCGTAAAAGCGGACTTAGACCTAAAGACTGATTTAAACAGGATTGGCTGCCGTAAGAGCGGACTTAAGCCAGAAAGCCAATAGGATGCCGTAAAAGCGGACTTAGACCTAAAGACTGATTTAAACAGGATTGGCTGCCGTAAGAGCGGACTTAAGCCAGAAAGCCAATAGGATGCCGTACAAGCGGACTTAGACCTAAAGACTGATTTAAACTGGATTGACTGCCGTAAAAGCGGACTTAAGCCAGAAAGCCAATAGGATGCCGTAAAAGCGGACTTAGACCTAAAGACTGATTTAAACAGGATTGGCTGCCGTAAGAGCGGACTTAAGCCAGAAAGCCAATAGGATGCCGTAAAAGCGGACTTAGACCTAAAGACTGATTTAAACTGGATTGGCTGCCGTAAAAGCGGACTTAAGCCAGAAAGCCAATAGGATGCCGTAAAAGCGGACTTAGACCTAAAGACTGATTTCAGGGTGGTGAATTTTTAAAGTAAAGTTGATTTCTTTAAAGCTTTGAATCTTTTCCCTCAACCACAAATGACATTGACAACTTGCAAATGTTCTACTATAGATCATAAGCTTTTATATATGTCATTTTCTAGAAGGGAAAGAAAAAATATTTTGACGATTGACAGACTTGAAAATCTTTTGATTAAAATTTTGTTTTATCATTCATTATGAATGATCTTTATAACTTACAAATAATCCACTAGAGAATATGTTTTTATATCAGATCATCATATATGAGGAAAACAAAAGGGGAGTAGTTTGATCATCTTTGATAAGTAAAGACTTAACAAAGCATCTCGACCACCAAAGGAGAAATGCAAGATCTTGATTAAAGATTGATTCTATGATTGAATTTGTTTCAATTAACTCAAAGAAAATCATATGAATTTTCTAGAGTTCTCATTCACTTATATGTTATAAGAGAACTAAATGCAACATGATAAAATTTTCCTTAGAAAATTTTAACTTTTGCATTAGTTGTTATAAAAACAATGAGTATATTTGAGTATTCTTTATAGTGAAAATACTAAGGAATATCAAATACTCACAATGATTGAGAAAAGTTTAATTTTCATCAAAAAGTGAAAGCTTAATTTTTTTTTATTTGATAATTTTCTTATAATATTTGACTGTGCTCGCTTAAGTTTTAATCATCTTAACCCAATCAAAATGATATTGGAAAAGATTCAAAAACTCAACGAAGGATTGGTTGACTCCCTCTAAATTAAATAGTTTGAATATGACCAGAACAATTTCAATCAAAAGTTAAAACTTAACAACTTCCTTCAAAGAAAATTGTAGTTTCAAATATTTTGAATTTCAATGCTATGAAAAGATTCTTTAATGGGAATAGAGTTATTTAGACTCTAACATCCAATTCTAGTTTATAATAAGGTGAAGATATACTTTGAATTGAATTTCATATCTTTTTGATGAAACTACCATAGACTTTATCAGGAATAGAATCTCTCCAATTCTAACATCCAAGATTAGTCAATTATGGACTTAGTCAAATTGTAGCTTGATTTTGTTTTGAAGTTTGACAAAGATTCAAACAAAGGTATCATCGACATCATTAAGGATAGAACCCCTCATGTTCTAACATCCTAGTTCAGTCAATAATAGATTTAAATTTGGACTTTATAGTTATTCAATAGTGAATGAGAACATTAGACAATCATCTCAGAACCAACTAAGGGATGTCCCTTAGTTTAGTTTCAAAAATTTGAATCTAAAGAAAGTGATTTTTATATCCATAAATATCACTATAGATCATCCAGTATTAGGATCCTGTCTAGAATCTCATTCGAATTGAAAGATGTTCAAAAGAGAGTTGAAGATAAATATTTTGGATAATAGTTTGTTTATGCATCTTAATTAGGTTAGATATATGAAACCTAATAATGCACAACCAGCATCATTATAATTCCATTTAGATTGATCATATATGCGATTTTTCTTGATAATGATTTGAAGATATGAACTGACCTACTCAAGTTGCTAACTAGAGAGGTCTCAAGATTTAGATTTTATTAACCCAGATCAAAGCTCCCTACAAGCAAAACTGGGGTTTCCTTCTTTATGTTTTCATTGAAATAAGAATTATATCAAAAGAGAATCAAATTGAAGGTAGAAAATTAATATTCCCAAATCTTGTAGATGATATTTATATTTTACATCTAATAGAACATCAATGCTTGATGATGAATAAAAATTTTGAATTCTCAAAATCAAGTGTTAAAAATACTAAAGGATAAATAGGTCCTTTGATATTTAAGATTTAGAAAGGGAAGCCTTTTTTTTTTTTTTTGCTACACATTTAATGAATGTGTCTCTTTTTTTTTCTTTTCTTTTCTTTTCCTTCTTCACTCTTTTTTTTTTTTTTTTTTTTTAAAGAGGCTTCCTTTACTTAAATCTTGTAATTATTATTTCAGTTGTAAAATCATCTTCCAAGTATAAGAGTAAAAAAAAAATTAACACTCTTATACAAGGAAGATTGATTTACAAATTGGACCCGATCCTATAGTATGAATAGAAAACTTAGTTGAGATAATTATAAAATAAATTCATCAACTCGCAAGATGCTTATGAGATGTATACGATAAAAAGATGAATAAAACTTCCACCTCCTCCAATTTCAATTTGACATAAATCTTAATTTAAAAGAAGTTATTTATGTATATCATAATGGGTGAACCCAAATATGATAATTTTTTTTATCACTTCTGAAGAAGAAAACCATTAAAGATGTAATGAAGTCGACTAACTTAGTATCAATTCAAGAAATGTCAATTTATTTTGATGGAAAATCACATGATAGAGGGAATATTAGTCATATCATGGATTAACTATAATAAAGAACCTTGAATCGTCCTAAGTTTTTGACCAAACAAAAATTTAAGATGATCAATCTTAACAAGATTTGCTCATGAGTTTTCTCAAATGGAGTAATAAAGCCAAAAGTAAATTTAGCTAATATTTGATTTATAAAATATCACCATAAGAGAAAACTACATATGATGAACAAAAGCTTTTATATAACTTGTCTATTTATCTTCATCGCATACCTTAAGATCCACATTCTATCAGAGTTAAACCACATGATAGAGGACAAATCGTCGTATCCATGTAGTACTCTTAGGAAATAGGATTTATAGGCATATTAAACTTTAACCTACAAGAAGGTTTAAAGGTGAGGGAATTTAGAATGATTTTCAAACTTTCAATATATCAACCAATATTTATACATTCCTAAAATTAGAAAAATCATAATATGGTTGAATAGAAGATTTGAAAATATATTTGAATTTAATTCAGCGATTGCTAGGAACCTAGCAAAATTAGCTAAACTTTTATGCTTTGAGGCTCCAAAAGGAAATGAGATTAAATATATCTTCATCTAAAGCGTTAATTCACCCAAGTGGAGGGAGGGAGGGAACACACTTTTCATTTTAGCATTGATAACCATTGGTCTTATTCTTTAAATGTTTAGATGAGTCAACCACAATGAAGTTTTAATTACAATTTAAGGAAGATAGAGGTAAATTTCTTTTTAAAAGAAATCAACCTACTATTTTCTCTAGCAAAATTATTTTTATAAGCTTGACTTGTATTTGAACCTTCAAACTTTTCTCAATGTAAATCAAATTTAATCTTGAAAATCTTGCATAGATCAGGTTATGGACCCTATCCTAGCAAACATATCAAGCTACAAAGGACATGTAACTACAATATGTTAATAGGACAAGCAAAAAGTTTTGATTTGAAGGTTGAGCTTTTGGACCCTATCCTACCAAATATATTAAGCTATAAAAATATATAACTGTAATATGCTGGTTTAGATAAGGAGAAAATTTTGATTTAAAGGCTCAAAGTTTCTTGAGATTTGTCCAGCTACATATCGAGTTATAAAAATATATAACTGCTACATATTAGATAAGACACAAAAGTTTAAAATTTTTGAAGACTTAAAGTTATTTGGACCCAATCCAAATAATACATTAAGTTACTAAAAGAAGTAACTATATATATTACTAAAGATTGGGTAAATTGATTTTGGACCCAGTGCTAACTCAAACATCAAGCTACAAAAAAAAATTGTAACTATAACATTCGAATTAGCACGGGGATTTACTTTACAAAAAGGTCGTATAAAGGAGCTTCCCATTAGTTTTCTAACGGGGTCCAAAATAAGACCTCTAAAATTTATTTAGATACCGGCCAAGTTATCCAAGAATGAAATGAATAAAAGAACCGGCGGAAGAAAGGTAGTTACAACCTATGACGAGCACAAGTATACTACCGATTAAAGGGTATAAAATACTGCTAAAGATGGAGAGAGGATTGATCCCCAGCGGAGTCGCCAGAAAAACCTTGGTGGGAAAAAAATTGTGTCACCACGCAGATTTTGATTTCTCCTATTTTGTAATCGAATACTACATTAAGAATAAAGTACAGTCTCGAGAGATTGACACAATATTCTATAATGGATTCAATATCAAAATAGGGTTTTGAAAATTGATATTTCTATAATCAAACATTTCAAAGAATAACATATCATCTTAAAAGATGAACATGAAATTCTATAGAATATGTTTAAAAATAGAAATACGGTTTTTTTTTTTTTTTTGAAAAAAAGTTTATTCATTCTTTTATTTAGATATGGCAAGAAAAATATTATATCATCTTAAAAGACGAACATAACATTATTCAAGATATCCAAAAGCGAGAATGAGTTTTATAAAATTCATCATTTCTAAAGTTGAATATAACAAGTATAATATTATATTATCTGAAAAGATAATAATAACATTCTACAAGTCTATTCAAAATTAGAAATGAGGTTTTAAAAAAATATCTACGTTCCCAAAGATTCTTCCCTTGTTTTATACGAATAAAACAAGGTTTATTTTAGTCCGAGGTTCTCAAATCCCTATAAGAGCAAGCTCCTATAGTTAATTACATCCTAGGAGGAATGCTCCTAGGAAAACTCTCGATTAAAGCAGTGATTTCATACCCTTTTGACTACAAAGTAGAAGACAAGGAAATAGAAGTAAAGATTTTCCAAGGAGAAAGCTCAATGTTGAACATTTATTAGTGAGTCAATGGAGGAAAAGTAGGAGGTGTCGGATTCTGAGAAGCTCAGAGACAGCCTCAGTCTATCCTATGTTGGGCTTTACATTTTAAGAGAAAATTTTATGTTTAAGTTGACATTTTATTAAAAATTTGGGATTTTATTCCCGGAGGGCGAGGACTTAAGATCTAAAAAGAATCTGCCTCAGAACCTAAATCTAATTTGGGTACTATAAAATAGTGACCCGAACCTAACTAATGAAGTGCAAATCTGGATTTACCCCAGCCTGGATTGGAGAGCCAGCTAACCACCTAGGCGCTTTAAAACCATGTGTCCAGTCTCTTATGAAAGATGGGTAAGGATGTTTATTTAAGTTTTAAGGAATTGGGGGCCGACATCTAAGACAGTTCCTAATTAGCCCCTTAACTTATGTATGGTGAGAAATGTCTAGAAATGCTATTAATATTTTAGACTCTTTTTAATTTGTATCTAATGCAATGCATGCTAATTGACTCGAATGTATAAAATGAATATGAAGCAGTTTAAAAATTAGGCTTAGAAAATAGGTTTTTCCTTAGAGATTGCACAACTTCCCCTTGACAGAACTGCACCCTCATAGGTCAAGTGGTCTGCCAGAACCCGCAGGCGGGGAGGTGCCTAACAAGAAAGAGAAAGTATTAATATGCTTATGCTGACTCTCGGCGGTCCCGAGCTTACTTCTTATATCATTAGAGTTACTATGTGAGCCTAAAAATTTTTTTATTTAAAATTATAAGTAGAAGAATTTTAAGCGTACCCTTACGAAAAAAAATCTCTCCGTTTCGAATCCAGGCTAAAACAAAACACGACATGCAAGGTCCTAAAAAAATCTACTGCACAAACAATGTAAACAATCAATTTTAATAATCCAAATATAATGTCCAATGTCCATATTACACCCAGAATTTGCAGAAAAGTAAAGTGGCCGGGCACCACTGACAACAAACCCGGATTCTAATCCTAGGAATGACGCAAGTGATTTTTGAAATAGGATATACTGTTCCTTAAATCTTCATTTCTTCCTCTTCTTTCTTCAATCTTCTTATTCTGTCTTTTCTTCTTCTACGAACTTCTCGGGTCCGTCGGGTTCTGGATATCCAAATGAAAAGAAACTCATCCCTAAGAGGGGTATTTTCTTTTCTATTTGAATATTGAATCATCCTAATTTGGCTTTCCAAATAAAAGAGAATAATCCTTTAAGGTATATTCTTCTTTCTTTGGATTCCAAATTGGATGTAATATTCCATATTCAAAAAAATCACTTTCACATTTATTGACTCTTGATATATTATATTTACATTACATTTCATTTCACAGAAAGGGAAGGAAAATCTAGTCCACCTGCAAGGTTATTCTAAGCAATTTATAACAAAAATCATCCCACGCAGTTATATATATATACAATTGAATTTAAATTATTAAGCCACACTTGGCCACACTCTTCTTCATTTGGGGGTTAAGCAGCTGAAGCACCTGTAGCATTTATTTATTATTTATTAATTAGCCCCTATTTTTCTGCCCTGCATGAGTGTGGCCACCTGCAGAAAATCATATTAACAATCCAGATCGCTCCTAGCCTATGGGTAATCTAATCGTCAATCAAACCAACACAGAGTGCAGTAAAAATAAATAAACAAACACACCAACATTTTACAACCAGCATGCAATAAAACTCGAGAAAAAGCCCGTCACAGTGCAGTAAGGAAATAAACACCAGCCTAACTTAAAACTAGAGTCGGTTGTTCTAACAAACAAATCTAAGTGTGTGCAGTAGGCTGTGAGGTTTTGAAATGTCCTAAGTCAATTATTGGCTAAAGCTTTCTAATTGATTGAATTCTAATTTAAAGATATTTACTAATTCTAAAGTGAGATGTCACTAAATTTTCTATGTTATAAGTTTCTATCCTAAAGTGTGCATGCTTCCTAAGTCTAGATTTTTTAAGACCCGGTCCTTAATTTTTTGTCCTTAAATGTCACTACTGTTGTATGGGATAAAAATTTGTTATTACTAACCCTTAGGACTTTGAGCGTGTGTAAAAGGGGTTTAGGGATCTAAAATAAAATAAAAGAAAGTAAACCTAATTAAATTGAAGTTACTACAGGGACCTAAAGGAATGGTTCACGCATACCATATCAAGGGGCCCCTAAAGGTTTTCTAAGTTTAGAAATGCTCACAATCACCGGGGGCTACGACCCGGTGGTTCCGCCCGTAGCACCTCTATCCGGCTGGATAGAGGCGACTGACGTCATTAGCTCATTGTCCTTTTGTTCCCTCGACCGGTACCATTCCTCGTAGTTTATGCAAATAAAACATGAAAAACAAGGAAACAGAGATTAGAAAGTTCATTTAATAAATAATAATGAAATAATTGAGATATACTAAAAATAAAGACGTACCTTTCTTCGGGCTTGTTCACCAGATTTGTTGCATTGCTTTTGAACATTTCACTTCTCTACACTTTTCAACACACAAATCTTATCTCTCAAATTATATGTATCATCACACACACTTTTGCTTAATAACAATCTAACTTTTAATTTTCACTCTTCCAAATATTTTGTTCTTCAATATAAACTCTTTCACACTCACCCACATCTTAATCTCACAATCCAACCTTTCCCTTTACTTATTCCACTTTTCACATCATTTTCTAAAACTCACATAAACATCTTTCTCAAATAAGCATTTCTCTAAACTCATATACTTCTCCCTTCAATAAACACTTCATATATTTCACAACACATATACACACTATAAGATTTATTCATTTTGTTCTCTCAAAAATATCATACTATACTTTTCCATATTTACTTAACTTCTCCAAAATATACACATTTCACTTTCCACCTTTCAAAACACAAGTTCTTTTAACACATATATATACACACATAAATCATTTCTTCTTACCAATCTTAACACTTTATCTTTCATTTCTCTCATACAAAACCCTTTCAACATATATATTTACCTTTAAATCCTACAATCTCCATTTTCCATCATTCACAAGCATCACCTTTCAAAAATTTTATACTTTATATTTCAAAATATACTTTACTTCAATATTCACACACATACTTCTCACTATTACACATTTCACACTATTTTGATTTCTAAAGAATACCTTTCTCACCTATCAATCCACACATTTATCAGTTTCTACAAAATCGTATATTTTACTTTCCACATACACATATTCTGCTTTAATTATATACTTGACTCTTTTCAAAACATAAGTTTCAACCTTTACATCACAAACTACAAAACATATAAATAAAACCCTTCCAATTAAATCAGAATATATCGAATGCTTGAATGAGGATACGAAATAAGGTTTCATTAATTCACTCCAATTTTATGAAAGAACTTGATACAATTAAACTTAGAATTTCTTTTGAAATCAACTACAGATCCTCTTTTTTTTTTTTTACGAAACAATATAATTATCTAAAGAGTTTGTAAGCTTTCAAAAGATGAAAGAAATCAAATAAAATTCTACAATTCTCTATTTGCCTCTCAAGAAAATAATAACCATCCTCTTTCAATTGCATGAAAGATGTAGCCATTAATTTATTAAGATGAATCACAAATATTTTATATCGTTCTATGCAATAAAAGAAGACTTCTTAAACAACATGTTTTCAAATTTTCAAAGAAATGAATATCATATTTCAAGAAATAAAGATGATAAAATTTCATTTTTTTTATTTCTACAAATACATAGATAAATGAGAATCAATTTATCTTGATCTTTTGATGATTGATATAAAAGAAGAAGAAGGTTAGAATCAAGAAGAAGGTTTACTACTTTTTGTTACTTTTGGTCGGATAAATCACAGCAGAAAAAAAAAATTTGTTTGAGGGTCCCTAGGGCTGGCGACGGACTTGCGAATCTTTCGAACAGGAGAGGGAGTTCAGGATTTCTGTGTGAGAGGGAGGCTTCGAGTTTTTTGTGTCATGTATGAGATGAAGAGGCATGGGGTATGTGTCATGTGTGAGAGGAGGAGGCTTGGACGTTTTTTTTTGGGTTGAGGGAGAAGGAGAGTGGGTGGTTAAGGGTTGAGGGAGAGGGAGAGTGGGTGGTTATGGGTTGTTGTTGAACCCTTTGACCGTGGACCGTTCGTTGGACATTTGAAGGCCTTAATGATTTCGGAATTTGGTGATCTTAGGCTCATTGGATTCGTCTCGTCGAGCCGTTCGATTCGAGTATAAGCTCGTCAAAATCGGAGGCCGTTTGGTAACTCAAATTGCGGTTTGAACCTTCCAACAGCGCTTTGAGCCCTTGATTCGGATTCATTTGGGCTCGGATTGGGTTCATCTTGGTGTCATTGGGTTTGTATTCCTGAGACGCTCAGTTCAACTGTAAGTTTGCTTAAATCGGAGTTCGGATGGTCTCCGAATTAATTTTTGAAGTTTCCAAACTTGATTTTGCATCGAGATTTGTGCCCGATTAAGATAATTTTTGACGACGTATCAATTATTATTATATATATACTTATGACGAGTCAAAACGGGTTAATCAGAGCCATTGAAATCGAATTCAATTTGTGTTAATTTGATTTGATTTTGATTCGATTGGTGCATTGATTGAATCCAATGATGTATCAATTTGATCGAAAACGAATTAGATTGAGTCGATCGACATCGACGAATCATAAAATCGAGCTTGATTTGAGTTCATTTGGGATTGAAATGAAATTGGACTGAATTGATTTTGATTTGGATTGAGTGATAGGCTTGAGTCGATGCTACGTCAGTGGGTATCCACCTAAAGGAAATCCTATGGGCGACGTCTACACTAGGCTACGAAGACCTAGGTGCTAGAGTCAATTTCCGGAGAAATTGACCTCAAATATTGAGGTCAACACTATGGTCCTTCCGACCTCTATCAACAGACAACGATCTTTCAGACCCCAGTTTTCTATCGACTACAGTCCTTCAGACCTCCGTCGCCTACTACGGTCCGTCCGACCTCCATCACTAGACAACGGTCTTTCAGACCCCTGTCTCCTAGCGCCTACGGACCTTCAGGACTTCGTCGCCTACTATGGTCCTTCCAACCTCCATCACCAGACAACGGTCTTTCAGACCCTAGTTTTCTATCGACTACAGTCCTTCCGACCTCCGTCGCCTACTATGGTCCTTCCGACCTCTATCAACAGACAACAGTCTTTCTGACCCGGTCTCCTACCGACTACGGTCTCCTGCCGACTACGGTCCTTCAGGCCAAACAAACATGTATATGTAACTCCTACCATGTAATGCAATCTATATGATGTACATTTGCTACATCAATCCAAGGCCTTCTCCTAAGGAAGGGCCTCATTTGTAATCGACTACAAATATTAGTGGATTCATTCAAACTGGGCCAGGCCCCGTGGTTTTTCCATCCTTTTTAGGGGTTTTCCACGTAAAAATCTTGGTGTCTCTTATGAATGCTACACCCTCTCACTTATCTGCTTGTGTGTTGGATCTTCGTACAATGCTAAGACGTTAAACTTTATATTTCTCTACCGCCGCGAATATTTCAGGACGCAACAGTTTGGCACCGTCTGTGGGAAAGTGATTCCCGACTGGGGGGCAATTAGTGCTCTAATCTCAAAAGATCACACATAACATCAATATCATAAGAAGCAAAAGCAGACTGGGGGGCAACTTTGACTCAAACCATGGTCAAATAGATCCTCCAATACCTTCAACATCAAGTTGATATTTCAGGAATATCCGAGCAAATGCTAGGATACTTCAAATCAATTGCAAGCTTTATATAGTCCATTGTTGGACTTCTTCTCCTCGGGCAAGGTCTTAACCTCGACCTCAAAAAGGCAGTAACGGTCTAAAATTAGACCATTCTTCACCTTTGATTCGGGATACACGCGGCATTCGCCCCCTCCCAATCAAGGTAAAATCAATCCCAGGGGGATCTGATTCGACCTCTTCCACATAGGTTAACGTCGTCGAGCAAAGGCTCTGACATACAACCTCAGAAAGGTCTTACATTCTTGGTGGATTCTCCCGACCTCTTCCACACAGGTTAACGTCGTCGACCATAGGCTCCGACATATAACCTAGGAAAGGTCTTACATCCTTGGTGGATTCTCTCAACCTCTTCCACACAGGTTAACGTCGTCGAGCAAAGGCTCCGACATACAACCTCGGAAAGGTCTAACATCCTTGGTGGATTCTCCCGACCTCTTCCACACAGGTTAACGTCATCGAGCAAAGGCTCTGACATACAACCTCGAAAAGGTCCTACATCCTTGGTGGATACTCCCGACCTCTTCCACACAGGTTAACGTCGTCGAGCAGGGCTCCGACATACAACCTCGGAAAGGTCTCACATCCTTGGTGGATTCTCTCGACCTCTTCCACACAGGTTAATGTCGTCGAGCAAAGGCTCCGGCATACAACCTCGGAAAGGTCCTACATCCTTGGTGGATACTCCCGACCTCTTCCACACAGGTTAACGTCATCGAGCAGGGCTCTGACATACAACCTCGGAAAGGTCTCACATCCTTGGTGGATTCTCTCGACCTCTTTCACACAGGTTAACGTCGTCGAGCAAAGGCTCCGGCATACAACCTCGGATAGGTCATACATCCTTGGTGGATTCTCCCGACCTCTTCCACACAGGTTAAGGTCGTCGAGCAAAGGCTCCGACATACAATCTCGGAAAGGTCCTACATCCTTGGTGGATTCTCCCAATCTCTTCCACACAGGTTAACGTCATCGAGCAAAGCCTCTGACATACAACCTCGGAAAGGTCCTACATCCTTGGTGGATTCTCCCGGCCTCTTCCACACAGGTTAACGTCGTCGAGCAAAGGCTCCGACATATAACCTCGAAAAGGTCTCACATCCTTAGTGGATTCTCCCGACCTCTTCCACACAGGTTAACGTCATCGAGTAGGGCTCCGGCATACAACTTCGAAAAGGTCTCACATCCTTAGTGGATTCTCCCGACCTCTTTCACACAGGTTAATGTCGTCGAGCAAAGACTCCGACATACAACCTCAAAAAGGTCCTACATCCTTGCTGGATTCTCCCGACCTCTTCCATACAGATTAACATTGTCGAGCAGGGCTCTGACATACAACCTCGGAAAGATCTCACATCCTTGGTGGATTCTCCCGACCTCTTCCACACAGGTTAACGTCGTCGAGCAGGGCTCCGGCATACAACCTCGGAAAGGTCTCACATCCTTAGTGGATTCTCCCGACCTCTTCTACACAGGTTAACGTCGTCGAGCAGGGCTCCGACTTACAACCTCGGAAAAGTCTCACATCCTTGGTTAACGTTGCCAGAATGTCGTCAATAGACTTCTATCTGACTTCTACATAATGTTAAAATTCTACCCGATTTTGAATTTCCTCCTCTGCTGAACTTTTGCCTTGCAGGACTTTCGACAGACTAATACCCGACGCCGAAATTCTTCCTGTCATCGAACTAATACCTGTCGTCGGACTTTTGCTCGTCGATGAACTTTCGTCGATCTTCTACCCGACGTCGGACTTCTGCTCGTTAGCGAATTTCTACCCGACGTCGGACTTCTGCTCATCAGCGGACTTCTACTCGACGTCAGACTTCTGCTCGTTAGCATACTTCTACTCGACGTCGGACTTCTGCTCGTTAGCAGACTTCTACTCGTCGTCGGACTTCTGCTCGTCAACGGACCTTCGTCGGTCTTCTACTTGACGCTGCACCTCTACCCGACTACGGACTTCTACTCGACGTCAAACTTCTGCTCGTTAGCGGACTTCTACTCGTCGTCGGACTTCTGCCCGTCGAAGAACTTTCATCGGTCTTCTGCCCGAGGCCGTACTTCTACACAACATCGGACTTCACCTTGTCATCGGACTTCTGCTCGTTAACGGACTTCTACTCGTCGTCGGACTTTTGCTCGTCAACGGACCATCGTCGGTCTTCTACTTGACGCTGCACCTCTACCCGACTACGGACTTCTACTCGATGTCAAACTTCTGCTCGTTAGCGGACTTCTACTCGTCGTCCGACTTCTGCCCGTCGACGAACTTTCATCGGTCTTTTGCCCGAGGCCGTACTTCTACATGACGTCGGACTTCTCCTTGTCGTCGAACTTCTGCTCATCAGCGGACTTCTACTCGTCGTCGGACTTCTTCCAGTCGACGAACTTTCATCGGTCTTCTGCCCGAGGCCGTACTTCTACACGACGTCAGACTTCTCCTTATCGTCGAACTTCTGCTCGTCAGTGGACTTCTAGTCGTCATCAGACTTCTGCCCATCGACGAACTTTCATCGGTCTTTTGCCCGAGGCCGTACTTCTACATGACGTCGGACTTCTCCTTGTCATCGAACTTCTGCTCATCAGCAGACTTCTACTCATCGTCGGACTTCTTCAAGTCGACGAACTTTCATCGATCTTCTGCCCGAGGCCGTACTTCTACACGACGTCAGACTTCTCCTTATCGTCGAACTTCTGCTTGTCAGTGGACTTATAGTCGTCATCAGACTTCTGCCCGTCGACGAACCTTTGTTGGTCTTCTACCCGATGCTGCACCTCTACCCGACTTCGTACTTCTACCGGATGTCAGACTTCTACCAGTTAATAGACTTTCGTCGGTCTTCTGCCCGACGCTGTATGACTACCCGACGTTGAATTCCTACCTGTCATCATACTTCTCCCCGACGTTGGAAGTATGCCCGTCATTTCAACCTCCCTCCTTACAACGGTCTCTCCGACCTCCATCTCCAACCAATTGAATAACATCAGACCTCCGTAGGATATCTCGAAGAAGAGAGGGGCCTCGAAAAATCAAGGGAAGGCCTCAATAGCAAGGACAGAGGGAGAGGAGAAGAGAAAAAGGGGAAATCTCCGGACTTCCTCGCCAAGAGAGGGGCCTCGAAAAATCGAGGGAAAGCCTCAATAGCAAGGACAGAGGGAGAAGAGAAGAAGGGGAAATCTCCGGACTTCCTCGCCAAGAGAGGGGCCTCGAAAAATCGAGGGAAAGCCTCAATAGCAAGGACAGAGGGAGAAGAGAAGAAGGGGGAATCTCCAGACTTCCTCGCCAAGAGAGGGGCCTCGAAAAATCGAGGGAATGCCTCAGTAGCAAGGACATAGGGAGAAGAGAAGAAGGGGGAATCTCCGGACTTCCTCGCCAAGAGAGGGGCCTCGAAAAATCGAGGGAAAGCCTCAATAGCAAGGACAGAGGGAGAATAGAAGAAGGGGAAATCTCCGGACTTCCTCGCCAAGAGAGGGGCCTCGAAAAATTGAGGGAAAGCCTCAATAGCAAGGACAGAGGGAGATGAGAAGAAGAAAAGAAGAAAGGAGAAGAAGAAGAGAAGAAGAGAGGAAAAAGAGGAGAAGAAGAGGAGAGGGACAATTTTTCTTAAGGCCTATGAGGCCTATTTATAGTTTTTGAAGAAAATGGGAGGGAGTTATTGCCATTTTCGAAATACCTATTTTTTTTTAATTTTTCAGATTTTTTGGGAATTTTTTGGACCAAAAAAAGACAAAAAATGGCCTCTTTACACGAGTGGGCCCCACCTAAGTCTTTGGCAGCGGAAAAAAAAAAATCCCCGATCCGCGGACTCTTCACGCGGATCGCTGCGCTGGCAGCAGAGCAGCGCGCGAGCCCACGGAAGGCCGGCCGGTGGCCAGCCGGCGGTAGCAGAGCAGGCTCAGCGCAAAGCCCGCGCAGCACGCGGGCACAGCCAGCCCAGCCGCGGGCGCACCCAGGCCAGGCGCAGGCGCCCCCAGGCGCGGGCGCGGGCGCAGCCCATCGCAGGCGCGCGGTTCGGCCGCAGGCCCGCGTGCGCGGCTGCATTTCCGCGGCGGCGGCGGCGACGGCGGCCGGCCTGCCGGTCCGGCCGGTTCGGCTGCCCAGTCCGTTCTGGGTCCGTTTTCCGCCCCGGGAAGACCAAATTCGACGTTTTTGGGGTTCCCGAGCACGTTTTTCGACGTTCCATACTCAATTTCGACACTTTCAGAGCTATTCGAGGCTCCTACACGCAAGATCAATCCTGAGTCACTAGGAAAAAATCCTCTAAAATTTGTAACGCATATTTTCGGACTCTTGAAACTTCGACGTCCGAAAATAGGGAGGCAACTGATACGGCATAACAAAAATTAGCTTGATCGGGCACGAATCTTGAGGCAAAAGCTAGTTGGAAACTTCAAAAATTAAATCCGGGATTACATGAACTCCGATTTCAGCGAGCTTATAGTCAAATTGAGCGTCTCAGAAATACGAACCCAACGATACCAAGTTCGACCCAATCCGAGCCCAAATGGGTCCAAATCATGGATCCAAAGCATTGTTGGAAGGTTTAAACCACTATTTGAGTTACCAAACGGACTCTGATTTTGACCAACTTATACTCGAATCGAAGGGCTCGACGAGACGAATGCAACGAGCCCAAGATCACTGAATTCCGACATCACTAAGGTATTCAAATGACCAACAAACGGAGCATGATCATAGGATTCAATATCGGTCGTCTATTCAACCACTCCCTATTCGCCCCTGATCTCATACCTATTTACGGACCATGCCACTCCAAAAAATCTATAAATAGATCCCTCATTTCTCATGAGAGGGGACTCAAGCAAGAAGAGAAGGAGGAGGAGAAGGAGGAAGCTCCTCCTCGACGGCTGCCGGACCACCGCCAGACCACCGCAGAAGCACCGCCGGACCTCCGCCGGACCACTGCAGGAACCTCGCCGGACCACCACCGAAGCCTCGCCGGACCACTGCCGGAGTTTCATTGCACCACTGCCTTAAGGTCCGACGTTCAGTCCCGACGTCCTGCTAAAGACCCGACGTCCTGCTGAAGACCTAACGTCCTGCTTAAGACTCGACGTCCTACTCAAGGCTAGACCATCAACATCCGATCTTCCAAGTGACACTGGGACTAACACCTGACTCCTTGTCTCCTACCGCCTACGGTCCTTCAGACCTCCGTCGCCTACTACGGTCCATCCGTCCTCCATCACTAGACAACGGTCTTTCAGACCCCTGTCTTCTACCGCCTACGATCCTTCAGGCCTTCGTCGCCTACTATGGTCCTTCTGACCTCTATCAACAGACAACGATCTTTCAGACCCCAGTTTTCTATCGACTACAGTCCTTCAGACCTCCGTCGCCTACTACGGTCCGTCCGACCTCCATCACTAGACAACGGTTTTTCAGACCCCTGTCTCCTAGCGCCTACGGACCTTCAGGCCTTCGTCGCCTACTATGGTCCTTCCAACCTCCATCACTAGACAACGGTTTTTCAGACCCCTGTCTCCTAGCGCCTACGGACCTTCAGGCCTTCGTCGCCTACTATGGTCCTTCCAACCTCCATCACCAGACAACGGTCTTTCAGACCCCAGTTTTCTATCGACTACAGTCCTTCCGACCTCCGTCGCCTACTATGGTCCTTCCGACCTCTATCAACAGACAACAGTCTTTCTGATCCCGGTCTCCTGCCGACTACGGTCTCCTGCCGACTACGGTCCTTCAGGCCAAACAAACATGTATATGTAACTCCTACCATGTAATGCAATCTATATGATGTACATTTGCTACATCAATCCAAGGCCTTCTCCTAAGGAAGGGCCTCATTTGTAATCGACTGCAAATATTAGTTGATTCATTCAAACTGGGACAGGCCCCGTGGTTTTTCCCCCCTTTTTAGGGGTTTTCCACGTAAAAATCTTGGTGTCTCTTATGAATGCTACACCCTCTCACTTATCTGCTTGTGTGCTGGATCTTCGTACAATGCTAAGACGTTAAACTTTATATTTCTCTACCGCCGCGAATATTCCAGGATGCAACAGGAAGGTAAGAGAGTGCTCGAATCGACCGGAGCAAATCAACGGCGAGGAGATTTGATCTTCAGAAGCTTTGATTGGTGATAATCGGTTGCCGGAGATTGTCAAAAATTGCATTTCAAAATTTTGGCTAAGTATTGGATTTTTGAGGAAATTTCGGCAGCCTCCCGGCGTCCCCTCCCCGATGCCGGGAGGTAAGGAGTGGCTCGACTCAACCGGAGCGAATCAACGGCGAGGAGATTTGGTCTTCGATTGCTTCAATTGCTGACGGCGACGCCTCTAATTGTTGTATATATAATATGTATTGTTTATATATATTAAATAATAGATAACGTTTAATAGTAATTACTATTAATAACCTTCTCCCCTCTATTATATTCACCATTTCAAGCAGCGAAAATTACAGGCACCGGCTTAGTTGGATCGGGCAAGAGGCAGACACACATTATAGGTTGAATCAAAGCTTTCGACCTTGCTTGAATTAAGTCGGACACTGGTGGAGGGAGAAAGCCTCGGGTGGCTCGGCGGCTTTGCTTACGTAAATCGGAGTCGAGGCCGGAGGAGGGAAGCCAAGGTCGCGTGAGGGCTTGTGCTGTCGTGGGTTGCTGCTATCCTCAACCTGTGGATTGAAGCAGAGAGAACCAAGAGTAATGGATCTCTTCTTACTAGGGAGGAAACTGAAAACTAGAGCAGAGAGACAAAACCCAATTCCTCTGAGCATCCGTTCGCATGGAAAAAATTCCCTTTCATTCTTTTTCTTGTTTTTATATGAATTGAGACAGTTTCTACATGGAGGAGATCATGGGGTAACGTCCTGCAGTTTTCTGCTTTGCCGACGTGCCCACTAGAAAGATTATTATTATTATTACATTTCGTCATTTAACTGACAATACATGTCAGTTATTGGCTTTTGAACCATTGGAACGGCCTTCCTAAATTAATATGAGTAACTGAATATTTTATAATGCCCAATAACCCATACGTTATCCAAATTAGTATGACTTATATTTTACATAATCTGAGCATTAACGTGTTAGTCCATGCTTAATCTGATGGCAACTTTCCTTGCTTTCCATTCAAATGATCTTTATAATTCATATAATCTGAGATTTTCTTTGCCATTATGCCTTGCATTTTAGCTTCGATTTTAAATATATATATATATATATATATATATATATATATATATATATATATATATATATATATATATATATATATTGATTGGGTATATATATATATTGATTGAGCATGAATCTCAAAGCAAAAATCAAGTTAGAAACTTCAAAATTTAAATCGTAGACCATCTGAACTCCGATTTTGGCAAACTTACAGTCGAACTGAACGTCTCAGAAATACGAACCCAACAACATTAAATTCAACTCAATCCGAGCTCAAATAGATCCAAATTGAGGACCAGATGCACATTTGGAAGGTTCAAACAATAATTTGGATTAACAAAAGGTTACCAAACATGACATGTTTTATAGTCGAATCGAGCGGCTCGACGAGACGAATTCAACTACATCAAATTCAACCTAATCCGAGCTCAAACTAGATCCAAATCAAGGCCTCAAAGCGCATTTGGAAGGTTCAAACCATAATTTTGGTTACCAAATGGTTTCCAAGCATGGCATGTTTATAGTGACCCCTCTAATTGAATCTTTGATCTTTAATTATTTTATTAAAAAAAAAATTGTTAAAATCATGTCATGCTTTTGTCTTGACATTAATTTAGGCATTTTATCGACTTGAAATTTATTAAATTCCAACACTTCCATACAGTGCTTTTAATTAGAGTGACATTGATTCCATGTGTTTATGATTAGGTGGGTTTATCTAGAAGTCCTCTCAAGGAAGATTTGTGAGTCTAGAAAATTCAAGTTTTCTCAAGCTCTTTATAACTTTGTTTCTTTAGGCCTATGTTATAGTCATTACTGTATAGTGCTCACTTTAGTTTTAAGGGTTCGGGGTAATTTTTTATATCTAAAGTGATGGTGGTGGGTAGCTTTTAGGTGAGATTAAGGAATAGAAATGACAATGGATCTTTAGTTCGATATTTAGAGAAGTGTTCTTGAATTTATGGTGGAATTGTGAGGGGTTTAAGGGGGTATATTTGTAGAAATGCTAAGACTAGTTTAGTTTGAGATGATTTAAAAGATCACTTTAGAGAGTAACTTTTATGTTAGATACTTGGTTGTAAATGATGGTGTATGGTTAGCTTAGGCTGTGAAATTATGATTTGGAGTTAATGGTAGGGTTTGGTTAAGTTTAAGAGGATATTGAATTTTATGGATTAAAGTAAGGTCCAAGTGTTCCCTATTTGACTTGATGACTATATGGAAGTGTTTAGAAGAATTTTATATTTTTTATTATTAGTTTATTGGTCTTAAAGGATGATTTTCAAGAGGAGCTCTGCTTACCCATTACACATACAATTTAGACTAATTGCCTCATCTCTACCTAATAATTTTATGGCAGATCATACAAGCTTTTAAATAATAAATAAAATATAAACTACATTTAAAATATTTAAAATTTTGGGCTCAATATTAGGCTCCTATAATTGAACCTTTTATTTAATCCTTTTGTTGAGCTTTGATTATAGCTCTTATAATTGAACTTTTAGTTTGATTATTTTTATCCACATGATATGCTATATTAGTAAACCCTCGCCCCTAAGTAATTTCTCAATGAAGATATTGATGAAATATGAGCTCCAAAATTTTTAGTAAAATGCTCAACTCCAATGATAAATTCTAATTTTAGTATATTAAAGCCCAATATATGATAGTTTTGAGTACTTTTAAGTTTCACATAATTTAGTACTCCTACCCTTCTTTGGCCTCTAAAAATGCAAGCGTGCTTGCTATTTTAAAAAGGTTTTTTTACCTGGAGCAATAGTAAATAAAATAAAAATAAAAATGTATAGTTTAAATTGACTCTTATGCTTTACAGTTTGGACTAGAATTGATTAGACTTAATGATTTGATATCTACTTTCTGTACTCATCCTCAGGTCTTCTTCATATTCTTAATTGAGCATCTTAGTCCCAGCTTTGAACACTACATTTGAATTTATTCATTGTGTACACCTCACTTATTAATTATAATATTTTCTGTGTCATGTGTATTAGTCCAAAAAATAATACATTAATATTAAAATAAATTATGTTTGTGATTATCAAAATATGTGATATGAATTTAGGCTTATGTGGAGCCAACATGAAATATCTATGATAATTCAACATAGAAAATTCGTAAGCATAATACATTAATTAAAATATAACCATATTGGAATGAATAATAATTAAATCAAACTAGAAGGATGAAAAATTTAATATCTAGCTATGTTTTACACTTAAAAAATGTATTTAGAACACAATAGTAAAATAGTAGCCCATCATAATTAATATGAATAGGTGGGAGATGAAAGAAGAAGAAGAAGGTAAATATGATGATCGAACTTATTTATTCTTGCTCCCCACTTCTTCCTCTAGCTGTATGCTCTCTTATATTTTCCCAAGCTCTCCCAAAAATCCTAATTTCATCTTTTTTATAACTCCTCAATAATTTGCACCAATTTTTTATCATTACATAAAAATAATAATTACAATAGATTACTTCTATGCCATAGTGCTATTGTTTAAGGTAGTTGCATCATAATGTCGTAACTTTTGTTCTACAACTTACCCTAGCACCACTTTGCCAAAATAAACATCACATTTCCACACATTCATTAACATGTCTAGTTCATTTAGAGACTAGCATTATGGATCTATTTATTGCATTGTAGTACTATGCCTAGTATAAAATATTTATAGGGAGAACGAGTACTTGATGGATTGTGGCTCTAGCTTTGGAGAATGAGGGCAATTCTTGAATTCTCTTTGAAGATGTTCTTGAATCCTTTTCTACTTCTAATTTAATCTAGCAATTTTTTTTAGTTTTATTTATAACTTGTGGTATCTTTAGATTTTTTATGTGAAACAAGATATCATATCCAAGAAAAATATTTAATTCCCCACAATAACAAGCAAAAAGAAAACTCTTATGTAGAATTTTAATTTTATGTGTGTACCTTAAGTAGCATTTCTATTTTATGTGTGCATGTTAATTGGTGTAAACCACTATGTACTTCTTAATTTGTAATTAGTGATTGTAATTGTGGCATGAAAGTGAAAATTTCATATTTTGAAAATTTCAAATTTTGAAATTTCAAAATTTTTATAATTCAAAATTTTGAAAATTAAAAATTTTGAAAAATTGATGTTTGAAATTTGAAATCTTGGAGGGATCATAAGAAGGGTATGTTAAGTTGAAATTAAATAAACTTTGAAATCTTGGAGGGATCACAAGAAGGGTATGTTAAGTTGAAATTAAATAAACTTGATGGTTGAAAAATATAAAAAAATACAAATTTCAAAGTAGTTATATTCGACCTCCTCATTGAAAGAGGTGATTACATCCCTCATTTGCATGTGAAAGGTATAATTTAACTTTAGTTAAAAATCAAAATACTTAAACAAGAATTCAAATTATGGAATAAGAACCAATTTGAAACTGCATTTCAAAACATTACAAATGCTAGAAAGGGTATCATCATACATGAAGAAAGTTATATAATGACCAATTTAAACATTGTTTGAAACCAAAAGTAAACTTTCTCATCTTCATAAAATGTAGGAACTTTAATGTAAATATAAATTAAGATCAAAGCATATCTTTGATGGAGATGAGAATACTAAGTACTTACGGAGATGAGAATAATAAATACTTTTACTCCTTGGTTAAAAAAAGGAGAGATATTTTACTATACCATGCATTTAAGTATTCTAATTAACCAATTTTTAATCATAATTGGACTCCTCAAATTCTTTCTGAGGAAGATAATTCCTTTTAATTAAAACTCCTTTTGAAGAAGAGATATGATGTAATTATTTTAATATGAATAAGGATTCTATTGCTAGGATAGATGGATTTCCAACTCATTTATTTCAAAAATGTTAGGACAATCAAACCTGATGTGATAAAAGCCATTCATTATTTTTTTTCATGGTAGATCTATTTCTAAATTACTTAATAGCACCTTCATAGCACTTATTCATAATATCCACAATCTAGAATCTTGGATTGATTTTAGGCCTATCAAATTTATGTAGTATATTCAATGAATTGTAAACAAAAAAATTTTCTACTTGGTTAGCTTCTCTGCTTCATAATATCATTTCTATAAATCAAACCATATTTGTCAAAAGTAAAGCTATTATAGATAAAATTATGTTGGCTCAAAAGCTTTCCCATAATTTTAATATTAAAACTTTTGGCCATAAAATCATATTTAAACTTTATGTTTTCTAAATCTTACGATAGCCTTAATTGGAAATTTTTACATGATATTTTATGTCTTATGGGAATAAATATTTTAGAAATGATATTTTTTTATTAGATTTAAATAAAAATTTAACTCTTAATAAAACATAATGGAGAAAAATTATTCATATAGCTGCCCCTACATAATGAGAAAAAGGCTTGTTTTTTTTGTTGGTTATGAACACAATATGCTCAAAACTTATAAGAAGAACATAAAAAATATTTAGTTTTCAATATTGATCAATGGTAAAACACATGGTTTTTTAAAATCATTATAAGGTTTAAGGCAATGTACACTTATCTCCATAAGCCTTTTTATTATTGCCATTGAATATTTATCTAGAGGTCTAACCATCTTTTTAAAATCACCATAGATTAAAATATCATAATTAGAGAGGTCTTTATATTTCACATGTATGTTATGCTAATATTATAGTTATATTTACAAATGAATTTTTTTTATATAGTAAATCATCTCAGAAGATTTTTAGCCCTCTATTTGAATAAGAAAGTGGCCTTTATATTAATAACAAAAAAGTTACTTTGTTCATGACAAAGCTTTACCTAACATAAAAAATCAATACATAGAAAGATATTATGGGCTTTAAAGTTAAAAGTTTGACTTTTACTTACTTGGCACCCTTTGTTTGAAGGGAAAAAAAAAATCTCATAAAGTTATTAACTCTATAAAAAAAAACATTGACATATTGGAAAAATAAGCTTTTATCTATGAATGCTAAGCTTATTCATATCAAAAGTGTTCTTAATTCATTGCTTCTCATATCTTATTCAATCAATCAATACACACTTTTTATTTGTAGCAGAATTTGTAGGTTAATTAATAAATTAATTCTTTTAAGGGATTGTTCTTTGTTCTTCTTGAAAGATCCTTTGAGGATGGTGGTTTGGGTTACAAAATTTTAGCACATCTTTCACAATCTTTACTTTTAAACTCTGATGATCTTTTGACTTAGAAAAAAACTTATGACCTATCTTTATATAAATAAAATTTTGCAAGGGAAATAATATAGTAACATTTTTATATAAACAAAGTTGTTATCCTACTTGGAAATGCTCATATAATGTTAAATAGGAGGCTAAAACATTACAATAATGGGGTTTATGTATTGGATCCTCATTCGTCTAAAGAGATAATTGACTAGATCTTTGTTTTCAAGACTATCTTCTCAATATAAATTACTACTCTTATATGAAAGTAAAGCCATAATGGTGCTTGGGATGCTCTAAATCTAATTGATCAACTTCTTACCGCCATTATGAATCTTATTACTACAATTCCTATAGAAAATAATGTGCTAGACTATTTAATATTTAAACTTTCTTAATCTAGGAAATTCAATTTGGAAAATGTGTAAGAGGATATCCAAATGAGATATAATCCTTGTAAAAAAAATTGTTATGCTCTATCTTAGAAAATTTTTAAAGGCTTTATCCCTATGGATGCTTGTCTTCAAAAGAAGATTTTTCTTATCCCCTCTAAGTGTGTCAATTAATATTGCTTTCAAGTGAAATATATTCCACATGTATTAATTAATGGTGTACTGCCTTCTAAAGTATAGTTTCAACATGATTAGCATTTTAATACTTCATAATAATGCTTCATGTTTTAATATGCTTTGGTCATGATTCTTTACTGGTGGTGGTAAGGCCAAGGCTCCCATTATAATAATCATTAATGTTCTTATTCTAAGATATTTATAGTTCAAAAGAAATGAGACTAAACATAAATGTCTTAATTGAATCATTATATAATCATTATATAAGTTTTAGAGATTTTTAAAATATTGTTTCTGGTTTCGTTTGGCATAGCTTTTTTGATGCTTTCTAAAATGACTTTCTAGCACAAAATTTTTGTACTAAAAAGCTATTTTAGAAAGTAGCAAAAAAATTATCCCAAACGAAGCCTCTATCTCTTTCAATTCCAATAACTATTCTAATCATTCTATTAATGAATTTAAAATTGGGTGTGGTGGTCCCTTGTGGGACTATATTGGTAATGTTATTTTGGCATTTACTTGCCACCTCTATCAATGCTCAATTAATAATGCTAAATTGATTGTTCTTAACTATGCTTTAAACCTTTATACTACATTTGATATTCCTAAAATTTAGAATGAGGTTGATGCTTAACTCCTTGTTAATCTTTTTAAAAATTCTAGTTTTTATTATGCAAACATATTTTTTTTGTTGAGGGATATGAAGACTCCTCTTCTAACCATGTAATTTACCATCTCTCATGTTCATAGTGAAGTTAATTCATGTGCTAATTAGTTAGCTAAACATGGTTCAGGCCTTAAAAGCATTTGAGTTCAATTTTAGCACAATACCTTTAGCTCTATAAGGATGATAAAGCTTGAATAGAAAAAAAAATAATTATCTATAAATTTAAAAAAAAATGCATTATGAATTTTATGTTTTTATCTCATATTAATTACATCTCCACTAGTGTGGATTAATATATTTCTATATTCTTCTTTAATGAGGTCGATAATGGTACATTATTGTTGCAGGAGGGTTTTTTTGTTTTTTATGTTTTTTTTTTTAGAAGATGCACATGGCAATTTTATTAAAGATGCAAAATACAAGTCACTAAGTGTTAGCTATTATATCGCTTTCCTCCTTTATCAAAGAGATAAAACAAGGAGGAATGTTATTACAAGACAAATCATCCCAAAATAAATCAAAAGAAAGAGCAATGTTTGCACAACAATCGGCTAACTTATTACCATCTCTACTAATCAAATGAAATGATATTTGATTGAAATCCTTTAGAAAAGATAAATCAATATCTTTGCCGAGATTATCCTTGAGCTCTCCTTTATTCACCAAGCTTTGAATAAATTTGATCACATTATAATTATCACCTTCTATGATAATACCTTTTGCTTCAAACATCCAAACTTGCAAGAAATTCTTCAATGAGAAAATAGAATGCAACTCCAATTGAGAAATATCCCAATGCAAACGAGAAGAGCCATATGCACATAAAAATCTGCCTTTAGAATCTCTAATGACGCCTCCAACAACACCTTTGTAAGAGTTTAATAGTGAAGCATCAACATTAAGCTTGATCCATTCGGGAGGAGGAGGATACCAAGAAGAAGACAGCTTATAAGGCTGGTTAGTATCCCAGTAATCCAAATATACACTGAGCTTAAATGAAGACATAGCATAACAAACCGAATTTGCTGCCACTGATGAAATACCATTTTCTTTCTTATCATGAACCAAAGAATTCTTGCTCTTCCATTAAAAAATGACAGCCGAGCAATAGAAGTTAGCCAAGAAAGGATTTGATCTGCATAGTTTAGATAAAATCTGGTAGCACTCTTCTAAATTATAGTTTGCCGTAACATTAAATCCCCAAGATATTAAAAGCTTTAACACTTTTATCAGAAAAGGACAACTAGTTGCAACATGAGCCGTATCTTCAACAGCAAAACAGGGACATCCATTCCAGTCCATAATTCTTCTATAAAACAGAAAGTCATTTGTGGGAATTGCTTTTAAGTTTAATCTCCACAAAAAACTTCAACCCAAGGGCGAAGCTTGATTTTTTTTTTTATCCAATTCTAGTTGATATCTTCTTCAACAACATCATCAATTTTTCCCATTATCAATGCAGATAATGACTTACTCGAAAACTTGAACATTAATTCTAATTGATCTTCATTCTTATATGGATAAATTGGAATCATAGTAATAAGCTCCACCAACTGAGTGCCAAAGAATACTTTCAGCTTAGTGATATCCCATGCCCCTTCAGAAATGAAATCATTAAGCAAACTAGAATTCTGATCTAAACATGCAACGAAGGTAGGCCACCTTTTAATTTTTTTATCTAGAATCCAAACATCTTCAGCAGTTTTGATGTTAAGACCATTAGAGATCTTTCATCTCCCAACCTGCTTCAAATAACTAGCTCCATTTAATAGGATTTTCCATGTTGAAGAAGTAGAACTCGCTTTTCCATAATTCCAAATATCTCTACCATATTTAGCAATTAAGGATCTATTAAGAAGAGATGTAGGATTAGTAATGAAATTCCAAGCAAATTTAGCCCTTAAAGGACCAACTCTTTGAGATGATGAAATAACTCATTGCCCACCAAATTTCTTAGATCTACATAACAAGTCCCAAGAGACATAATAAAGACCAAAATTCCCTCCTTGCTTCTGCCATAAAAAGTCTCTACCCATTCTATCTATGTCATTCAAGACCCCCATAGGGACAAGAGAATGCGAAGATAAAAAAAGTAGCGAGAGAAAGAAAAGCAAATTTTAGAAGCAATAATTTCCCGGCAAAGGAAATATATCGATTTCCCCATACATCTAGTTTACTAGAAGTCTTCTCCAATAAGCTTTGAAAATATGAGAATACCAACCTTCTCAATTCAACCTTGATTCCAAGATAATTCATCTCTTTGTCAACTTTATATTTCAAAAATCTGGCAATGGAATTCTTCCTCCTACAAGAAGAAGCAATAAATAAAATCAAGATGTTATTTGATAGATTTATTAGGGCTCTAAATATTTGATAGATTCTATATCTCTAAGATGTTATTTCATAATACTCCATTTCCTTATATGATTTATATGCTTATGACAAGGATCTTACGAAATTTGTTGAAACAATCATTGATCTAAGGCTTCATTTGGAACGGCTTTCTTATTGATTCTTAAAGCAGCTTTCTAGTATAAAAATAATAATTTTTTTAACTAGAAAGCTGCTTTAAGAAGCAATAAAAAATCATCCCAAACGAATCCTAAAAGATCGTTATATCATCAATAGTTATGATATGGTAGCTTTCTAGATTCAGGTGAAAATTTTTGTTCTATTTTCATTACAAAAATTTTTTTATGATACAATCATTGAGTGTTGGTTTTATATTATACTTGTTTAGCAAAGTTACTATAGTGTTATTATAAATTATTATTTTTAATTAGGTAGTTGGTAGTCCTGATTGGATTTTTCTTTATTGCTGGTTGCCCCCTCTCTATATGTTTTTATAGGTGGAAGGCCTGACTGTAACGCATCACCAACCTCAAATTGGAAGTCACAGGTTTTATCTACAGTGCTTAAGGCGTGTGATGGTTTTCATCACTGCAACCCAACATAAATGAATTTGGATCAAAGATGATCTCCATGAACCAATGATGAGAACTCATCTCTTTGACTTAGATTAGACATCAAAAGAGAAAGAGAAAACTTTCTTCAAATCATAGAGGTCTTCAAATTCCGACCAAATCAAAGATCAATAAACACAAAGGTTTTAGATCCCAATCAAATAAAAAAAAGGGAAAATGATCAAAATGATTCTTTAACTCTTTATGAAGGAATAAAATGATCTTCAATTATATTAAAAGATCATTTTGATCATTTAAATATTTAAAAAGAAATCGGAATAATCTCATGATGAAATTATTTTAATCCCTCTTTAAAGAGTCAAGAAACCAAATGACCTTTTAATTAAAAAAAAAAAAGTAGAGAAAACTTTTTGATGAAACTATGCATTTGCAATACTATAACTATAAAAAAAATAAACAAAGAGGTACAACTATGAAGGTAAAAGCCATCACCATCTTCCCCCAAAATAGACAAAAAGGAAGAAGAGAGAATGTCACTATGACTATCTGTCCTTACAAAATTACAATTAAGAGCAACCTGCACACAAAAATCTGCAACCTTGTTGCAGGGATGCAAAGTAGAGTGAAAAAAACAACTTGGTGAAATTGGAGCAGAAACCCAATATCAGGAAAAATTATTGTGAGCGGACGCCAAATGCCGTCCGGACACCAATCAGAACTCGTCATGTCACCCTTTTATTGTACCGCAGCTCGGTACTGTGACTCGATACTGCAACTCGATACTGCAACATTCAGACGTAGAGTTGCATCCGACGTCCGCACAGAATAATTTATCCAATATCAGGAGCATCATCTAGTTTCAAAATTCCAGCTGAAGAATGGAAGAAACTTTGAAGGTGACGAATTACATTCAAATTATCACATTCAATAATAATGCCGTTAGCTTCATACATTGGAGTAAGAACGGATTGGAGGAGCAAAGCCGCCCGATGCTCCACCGTGGTCGCATCATGCTTACCCGCAGAGAAAACTTATTGAGTAAAAGTTTAAATCGGGAATACAGCTTTAATCATCAATCAAGCAAAACCAAATCCAATATTAACATTAGGAGCACTCTGTAAAATCTTCTGAAGAACTAGCAAAAGTTTCTTGTAAAACAAACTAGATTTGTCATATGATAACAAATTAATCAAGCATAAATAGTGAGAGTGCGCACTCAGCTGAGCACAAGCTTATTTGTCAATCCATCCATACAAAGGATAACGAGCACCACAGCTCTTTACAACAAGGATATTTTTCAGAATGAAGTTCCAAGAGGAAAAAAAGAAGAAAATAGCGCACACATTTCTAATAAGTGAACCTTTCTCTATCGTGGGGAGCGGAATAATCTATGTTGGGTCCAATTGGAATAACCCCAAAAGGATTAAGAGAAAGCATTCCATAGTAGCCCTTCCTAATGTGTTCCATATTAACAGTGCTACTAATGCCAGAGATTTGGTAAAGGTCTTTGGTGTAATTGAAGAGATTCGGATATTCACGGATGAGTTTCTTGTTGCATTTGAAATGAACAGCATAAACCTGTTTGAGAAAAGAATCAATTAGTAATATAATTATCAGCACAATGAAGAGATGATATAAACACGAATTACTTGGTTTTTCCAGTTTTGTAGACATTATAAGGAAAATTTTGTTAAAATCAATGCATTCGGCTTGAGAGTCTTGAAAAATATACAAAAAATGGCAATGAAAGATACTTCCAAAAAATGTTAAGAGGCCATAGACCTGTAAATAACAAGCAGCATTGATTGTTGATTTAATAGAAAATAGAAGGAACCTAATAGAGGTGTCAATAATTGACTCAATAAGAATGATTCATATTGGGTCAGATATGAGTTGATCTGAGAAATCTGAAAATAACCCTTTTATTTTGTTTGGCCTAGAATGCAATATTTCCTCAACTAGTCAACAACCCTCATTCACCTCAACGTCTCATATTCGGGTTGACACAAAAAAATGTTTGAACCATATACCTTAGTCATGTCCGAGATGTAGGATTTGGGTCAATCGGATTTGTATCAAGTTGAGTTCAAGTCAGACATCTACATGTATAATAAACAAAAGGGTTAAGTTCAGGTCAATTAATTTTAGGTCATGTCAAATTCAAGTCAAGCCCCTTGGAATCTACTGCAGTTGGAGGTCATTCAGGAGTACAGAAGACTTATAGAAGGCTGACATCTGAGCTTTACTGGAAGGGGATGTATAAAGATGTTGAGGAGATGGTGACGAGATGTGAAGGGTGCCAGAGAAACAAATATATGGTCATGGTTCCAGTAGGACTACTACAACCCTTGGCACTTCCAAAGAGAGTATGGGAGTAAGTGTCCATGGATTTCATAGACGGCCTACCACGATCAGAGGGATTCACATTCATCATGGTGGTGGCTGATATACTTAGTAAGTATGCACATTTTATCCTCTTACGACATCCCTACACCGCAGTATCAGTAGCAACAACATTTATTAGGGAGGTTATTAAACTACATGAGATTCCTGAATCGATTGTGTCGGATCAGGACAAAGTATTCCTTAGGCAATTTTGGAGGGAGATATTCAGGTTGCAGGGCACTGTTCTTAAGAGAAGCACTACCTACCATCCACAAATAGACGGGCAAACGGAGGTGGTGAACCAAAATTTGGAGACATATTTAAGATGTTTTGCTTCTTAAACACCATGGATGTGAGCAAAATGGTTACCATGGGCCGAGTATTGGTACAATATTTCATACCATTATGCTTCTAAGATGACTCCTTTTAAGGTGTTGTATGGAAGAGACCCCCCACACTTAGTGCATTTTGGGAGAGGAAGCACACCAGTCTCTTCAGTTAAGCAATACTTAGAGGAGAGGTACAAGGTGTTCGAGGAGTTACAGAAACATCTGTTGAGGGAACAACAAATCATAAAAAAGCATGCAGATACAAATAAGAGAGAAATATAATATGAAGTGGGGGAGAAAGTGTTCTTGAAACTAAGACCCTACATGTAGAGATTAGTGGTAACAGGAGAAACGAGAAATTGGCCCCGAGGTACTTTGGCCTCGACGAGATTGTGGACAAGATCGGAGCAGTGATATATCGATTAAAATTATCCCCATCTGCCACCATACACCCAGTCTTCCATGTGTCGAGGTTGAGAAGAGATGTAGGGGAGCATGCAATTAGTGCGGAGTTGCCAACTACACTGATAGAGGAGTTGGAAGTGGTCTTATAACCACTAGAGTTAAGAGAGGTTAAATCGAGTAAAAGGGGAAACAAGGAAGTGCTTATCAAATGGAGGGATCTTCCCAATTTCAAGGTCACTTGGGAGCCATATGAGAGAGTGAGACTCCAATTTTCTTCTTTGACAAGGTGAGTCTTTGAAAGGGGAGTAATGTTAGACTGACCCAAGAGGGGCCGGCTATTCCTATTGAACTGGTCCCTAGTGGACTGATTTTCTACAATAGCCGCCGACCTAGGGAAGGGAGAGAACAGGGGCCGGCTGCTTCTATGGGGCCCACACCTTTATTAAAATTTGCTTTGGAGAGAAATATTTGATTAGAGGCTGTTTAGGTGTGGGCTCCGAAAATTCCAACAATGTGTTCTCGGCCTCTCTGCGCTAGTCTATTTTTCTTTTAAGTGTAATGATGGCGGAGAGTTTTAACGAGCTTAGGTTCCGAGTTAATTTTCAAAAGGCATATTGGGTTTTTAAATAAGACACTACACAGATATTTCGCCCTCATTTTATGAGGACTTTATGATCTGAGTTCTGGTTTCCTATAGGTTCAAGCCCCTATAGTTAATTACCCCTCCTGATAAAAAGAGAACTTTCGATTAAGGCTAGTTATTGAAGAGATTGTATAGGTTGTAAACTCATCGTATAATAGCAACAATTTTAGGGTTTGAATTTGAGATATGAATTTTGGAGTTTATCACCATAAACTTAAAATTGGTGGTGGGGGGAATGAAGACGAGCCCGATCAAGATCCCATGATTCTGTCATCCCGGGCTGTCATGTTCCCTGGTCAACTTAGTCAGAGGAGGTGGTCGACCCAACCTGACAGAAGGTACCTTATCGACAACCATGTGTTGCTTCATCCAAGAATACCTTGTAAACTTGGGTTGGTATTTGTCTAAAAGGATAGATCTGAGTCCACCTTAGCCGACAAAGGGCTTTGTGCCTATCGAATATACCCTATGATTCATTACTCAAGAGTTTGAAGCCTTTAGGGAACATATGGACTTTGGCCATAATCGTAATATAATGGTTCCATTTTGCAGCAAAACCACCCGATCAGAGGGCACATGCCATATATCTACTGGCAAGATACTATTTGAGAATGAATCTTAGTGATACACCTGATATGTATTCGCTCTTTGTGAGCTAACGTTAATTTCAAATTTATCACCCCTAATAAACGGTTGCGGAAGTTTGATGATTTTTTAGTTTTAAGTTTTAAGGAGATGTATTTCATTTCAAGAATATAGGTTTTTTTTTTAGATTTAAGAATTGACCCTTCTGGTTGAGATTTTTTGTCAACACGATCATCATCGGAGTGACATTAAAGATAATTATATTTTCGTAGAAATTTGGGAGGCATTTTGTAATTCGAGTCATGTCGACTCCAGTCTTTTCGAGGAGGAGGATGAGACTTGAATATTAGATCCGCACAGCATTCTCGAATCGTTGGATTTGGGACTCAGATGTGACAACTGGAGCACATGCGGGTTATATTTATTTTGAAAATAGAACATTACATTAGTAAGAATTTGACCATGCGCAGCATTCTTGGACATTTGTATTTATAACTTTAACATGTTTGTTGGAGCATATCCAAGTTTGTAGCATTTGACCCTACGCAGCATTCTCGGACATTAGTGCTTGTACTTTTAACACGTTGATCAGAGCATGTGCAAGGTATATGCGCTTTAGTTTAAGGGATCATATTTAATATATAAGAGATATTTTAAAATATTTAAACATAATCCACTGTGTTAGCGATTTTATTTAGCAATGCCCAAGATTTCATTTAAGTGCCTATGAACACCTTCTGTCCACTTGTACACTTGTTACGGAACCGGTGGCGTTTGAGATATGACATTTAGGAGCTTTGGTGCACCACAACATGTTTTTGACATTAAACTTTATATTACAATGATGTCAATTAACATATTGTTTCAACTAATTTTGCATAGAGTTTACATTTTATTTAAGTTATTGTTGGACTACTAGCAAACTACACTCTTTCCTTGTCCTTGTATATTCTTGAGACAAGATATATTTATGAATTAAAATATTGATAAAGCTTCTCAATTAAAGATTATCTCACAACATCCAAAGCTACAGATATTGAAGAAGCCAAAGGAGTGTTATAAGGCCAAGAAAAAAAACATGTGTCAAAAGCCGATGAGTTTTAATTAACACCCTTAATAGAGTTATACCTAGTATAGTTTTATTGCATGGGTAAGTAAATTCTCATTCCGCCATTCATTACTCTTTTCAATTGTCTAGGATTTGGTGAGAAGATTATTTTAAGTTCTAGAATCTCTATTTTATCATTATATGACATTGAAATCATTAAGGTATAATCATTGATAATAGTAACTTTCATAATTGCAATATTATAGTCCATAACCTTCATCAAAATAGTTTCAAGTTTGCATTTTCATCTTTGCAATATGAATATACTCTTTAACTCATAGCTTCATGTTTCGTTCTAATACTATGTTGTCAAAATCAAGTTCAAATCTTAATCCAGTTCGAGTTTAAGTCCAAAATCATTTGTTCAATTTTAATTTAAAATTGATTTTATGTTTGAATTATGTTCAAATCAATTTTCAATTTTCTGTCCAAGTCCCCTGTTGTTCATTGAAAATTTTGGCAAGCTCCTGGCGTCCCCTCCCCGACGCCGAGAGGTAAGGAGGGCAGTTGCCCTTTCAGTCCGCCCAGCTGGAAAGATAGTAAACGGTTTGGGGCTTCGGGACATTGTCAGGTCCCGGAATCGGTGTTCGAAAGCATTGATTAACGAGGATTGGTCGCAAATCGTTCGTTGCTGACGATAGATTGCAGATGATTGTCGACGATTATCGATGCTCAATTGCATCAATTGATTAAATGAATTCTAACTGAAATTAAATTTTGATTTAATGTTTATTCAATTAATTAATTTTAAGTTAAATAAGTGCATGTTTCTCCAATCTTTCAAAAATTTGGCTGTCAAGAATTTTCGAGTTAATTTCGACGACCTCCCGGCGTCCCCTCCCCAGTGCCAGGAGGTAAGGAGGGCACTTGCCCGCCTGGTCGAAAAGATGTTCAATGACCAGGGGCATCAAGACATTGTCGGGTCTCGGAATCGGTCTTTGGAAGCTTAGATTGACGATGATTGGTTACCGGAGATTGTGAAAGATGGGTTGATTATTTGTTGTCGACAATTGAAGATCCTCTAATTTCTCTGTTTCTCTTTCTCTCTCTCTCTCTCTATTTTCTTTTTTTTTATATCTAATATATATATATATCAACGTTTAAAATTACGCAATGAAAGGCGCGCCTTGAGGCGCGCCTCAGCGCAATTTCGTCCAATTAAGCCTCAAAGCCTACGCAATAAGTTTATTTTATGAGGCTTACGCCTCAAGTTTACTGAGGCGCGCCATAAGGCGTGCCTCGCCTCATTTATTTAAGGCGTCGCCTTTTTAAAACTTAACCTAAATTATTTTTTTTTTCTGTCTCAAACTATACCCAGTTGCCGACGTGGCGCGCCTAGTGAAATGTCGACGTGGCATCAACATTTAAACCCTTGTAAAGGTCGAATGGTGGAGTCGACGTTTCGATTTTCAAGTTACAGTAAACTTTCGAACTTTCAAGCATTCACCCGGAGAAATTTCAAGCATTCTTCACTCAGTTTCTTCTAAGATGGCGTCACCCCCAAAGAAAAAGGTAACTTAATGCTATGTTTTCTGTTTTGTAATGCGTATTTTATGATTATGCTATGCGTTGGCGTTCAAGGCTCTTCGATTTTATGCTTATTCTATGCGTATGCATGGCTTCTCCGAACTTTTTAAATGTTTAATACTGTGATGCCATCGTGTTTTCTCTGTATTCAGGGTTTATGATAAATTTATGTTGAAATTTGAAACATAAAACCTAACCAAATTTTAAACACCGAGTAAATATGCGTAGACTGTGCGTACGCAATGCGTCTTTTGTGCGTACTCTATGCGTGCACGTTGCTTACTCCATGCTTATATTGTGCGTACGTTATGCGTGTGTATAATTTGCTGTATGTTTTCTGTACTGTGCGTGTGATGTGCGTAATATATGCGTGTAGTATGCGTACACTGTGCGTGACCGTTGCTTATAGTCTGCGTATGTTGTGCGTACTTTATGCGTGCGTATAATTTATTGTATGTTTCCTATACTGTGCGTGTGATGTGCGTAATATATGCGTGTAGTATGCGTACATTGTGCGTGATCGTTGCTTATAGTCTGCGTATGTTGTGTGTTTTTTGTGCGTATCTCATTTACTTTTTTTTAATTTATAATTTTTTACAATTTTCAGATATATGTTCGTCCAATTACCTATAGATGCTATGTTTCTTCGTTCCGAACAAACTGTGATAACTTTGCTCGGCAAATTACTCCTGAAGTCAAGGACAAATTGAAAGATTTAAAGATGATACAGTTTTTGGAATTTCCTGGGTTTGAGCAAAATGTCCCTCTTATTTATGAGCTGATCTCAAGGTGGGACATTTCAAAACAATGCTTTGTTATAAAAGGTCAACTCATTCCTTTCACTGCTGATGAAGTGACCCTTCTTACTGGTCTGCCAAATAAAGGAGAAGAAATATCCTGGCATTTCTTAGCACATACTTCAGTTACATCAACGGAAATAAGGAATGACATGACGGAGTTGAACAAGAAACCCCCCCCGGAGACTATGTTAAGAACGTTTATCATGTATTTATGTTCAAATTTACTTTTTCAACTTAACAACTTCAAAACCCCCCGATTAATTCAAAGAATAGCAAATAATCCAGATGAATTTTTGTCAATAAACTGGGCTAGTTCAATTAGGGAGTTTTTAGTTAGAGAGTTTAATAAGGCATCATCCAAGATTTCAAATAAGAAGCCAGCAGGTTACATCAACGGTTTTGTACCTCTGCTAATTGTGAGTGCTAACTGCTAAATTCATTCAAAATTTTATTGGCTCAATGTGAGTGCTAAAATTTTCTTTCATCTTATGCAGATTTGGTTCCTGGAGCATACTACTATTCATGCTCCTATGTATGCTGACAGAAGGCCCCGTTTTCTTCGATGGGCCGATGATATTATATATACTACAGAGGTGATAACTAACTTATTTGCTAATATAAAGAAAAGTCAGATTTGTAATGTCCTACAAGCAGTTTCCCAGGCTGAAATGGATATGGTTAATGTTGAGAAATATCCACCAGACAGCTCTACATCCTCTGATTCCCATCATGACATATCCACACATCAAAACAACCCCCCCAATCTCCCCATCATGCCCCACCTCCTCAGCAAGACCCCCACCAATCTCCCCATCATACCCCACCTCCTCAGCAAGACCCCCACCAATCTCCTCAGCAACCACATTTAAGTTTTTCTGCTGAAGCACTTCAGTCTATACAATAAACAATAATGAAATCCTGCCAGGAAACATGTACAAAACTTCTTCGAAAATTTGAAGACAGACTGAGCACAAAGTTTGAAGATCTTACTGATAGAGTTGGAGTTATTGAGGTCAAGCTCAATAATTTCATTGATCAGAGCAAAGAAGTTCCTCAGAAAAGATCTGTTAGCTACTCTTCATCTTCCAATAAGAGACAGAGATCAGATATCCCACCCCACAGCCTCAATGAACCCAATGAGCCAATCCCACCAAAAGATCCAATTCCAACAAATGAGCCAGTCCCAACAGAAATGCAACTTGTTCAATATACAAATCCAAATGAACCAATACCTGTAGATAACATTCAAATAAAACCTGTAACTTATGTTCATACAGTTGAAATAGAAAATTACAGAGGTCTTCTGTATTTGACTTCTGAGAAGAGAAATTTTGTGCTAGAATGTTTGAAGAAGTTCTCTAAAAGGTAAAAAATTGCAACTTTATTTTTGTTTGCAGATCTGTATGCGTATGATATGCGTGTGGTATGCGTATAATATGCGTGTGTTATGCTTGTGATATGCGTATGATATGCGTGTGTTATGCGTGTGTTATGCGTGTGATATGCGTACGAAATGCGTATTTATTTTTTTTTTTTTTTTTTGTAGGGATGATAGTATCTTGTTTGTTATTAACATTCTTATTTCCAGATCTGAGATTGATGAGTTATTAAGCGACAGTTGGTTAGGCAATGAACATTTAGATATTTTTGCCTATCTCTTAGATGAGAAGTGTAACCTTATACCAGACAAGTACCATAAATTTCTATACATCTCTCCAATCTATTGGGTTAGTAACTTAGTATTCAATTTATCAGTTTAACTATTGGATTAGTAACTTAGTATCCATTCTAAGTTCTTACATTTACTACTTGCACTTGCAGAATAACAAAGGAAGAGAAAAATTGTCCAAATTGCAAGTCGACCATATAACCGAGCTTTCTGTTACTTCAAACAACATTTTATTACAACCAATCATTGATTCCGATCACATTACCCTTCTGGTTGGTTTGCTGAAAGAACACAAGTGGAAATTTTATGACTCATTGGACCGCCGCGTTAAAGAGCATAGGCTTGTTGTTCCAAAAATCGTAAGTGTTAGTCTGTTAGATACTTAGATGAATATGAACTCTTAAATTTTTTAAAAAAATACTGAACTAATCCTTGCTCTACGTATATTTCAGCTTAAAGACCTATATTCTGACACGAAAGGAGCGTTTGATAGTGATATCAGAAAATGGAAGCTTTCTACCATTAAAGGTATACCAAAACAGGAGAACTCTTTTGATTGTGGAATGTATGTCTGTAAATATATGGAAAGAATATGTCTTGAAGGCAACACTGATTGGACTGATAGTACAAATTGGCAAGGAGACATGCCAAAGTATAGGGCAGAACTTGCATATGAAATATTTTGTAAAACGTTGCCAAAATAACAGTTTTTCATTGTGTATAAATGTTTCTGTGTATTAATATTTTTCATTCTGATTCTGTGTATAAATGTTTATCTTTGTATAAATGTTATTTACATTAGTTTGAGTAAAAAATTATATATTAAATGATAATACGCATACATTAAGCATAGTACGCACAACGAACTCATAAAATACGCATTACGAACGCACAAATGACGCACAACGAACGCATAGAGTACGCATAACGCACGCATGACACACGCACACATAAGCAGTAAATTTTATTTATAAAATTCTATTAAATATTTTATGAGCCTTTAGATAGATATGGTTGGGAGGATAAGAGGGTAGGTTGATTTTTTATGAGCCTTTATTACTTACTATTGCTCAACATTCATATTTCTACTATATAATGCGAGACCACTTGAAGAAAAGTGTAACTCATGATGTAACCACTAAAGAATATATCTTTCAATTATGTGTATAAATGTTATTTACATTGGTTTGAGTAAAAAATTACATATTAAATGATAATACGCATACATTAAGCATAGTACGCACAACGAACTCATAAAATACGCATTACGAACGCACAAATGACGCACAACGAACGCATAGCGTACGCATAACGCACGCATGACATACGCACACATAATATGTAAATTTTATTTATAAAATTCTATTAAATATTTTAATTAATATATATCTTTATTTGTAAGTTACTTTACATTAAAATGATGAAGAAATAAGGAATATGATGTTTATGGCTCTTGTTGGATTTTTATGATTTCATTTTCTAGTCTTGAATATGATACTTGAACAAGTACAAAGGGTTTATGGCTCTTGTTGGATTGTAATTAAGGAAGAGAAATAAGGAATATGATGTTTGAAAGATTGTGTTTAGCAATTGCGTTCAAATATTAGTGTTTGAATTTCTTATTTGTTTTAAAGCAAAAAAATAATAATTTTATAAATGATTTTGAAACACGCACAACGTACGCACAAAATACGCACAACGTACGCATAATACACGCACAAAAAAAGCACATCGTGCGCATATAGTACGCATAAAATACGCACACATTCTATTAAAGATTTTTGGTTACTTTCATTTAGTATGGAGTATGGACTAAGGGGCCGTGACATGAATAATAATTTTGGTTACTTTCATTTAGTGTGGACTGACGGGTGGCAGATATGGTTGGGAGGGTGGGTTGAATTTTTATGAGCCATTATTTATAATTTATTACTTACTATTGCTCAACATTAAATTTTTACTATAAAATGCGGGAATACTTGCCTTATGGTAACGTATGGTTTTTTCAAACAGAAGTAATGCAGGCTTGACAGAAGGTTTGATTTTATTACGCCTTACCTTCTGTTATGCCTGCATTACTTTTCTTGTAATTATTTTGGTTTAATATCTTTAATAGAATGATTGATTTTATTGTCCAATATAAATCATCTTTGACAACCAAGCCTTCCATTCATTACTACGATACTTATCCTCCTCGCATGAAATTGATGCCAATAACTTGTAAACATAAACATCTCTATCGTGATCAGGTTTATGTTAACAAATTATTGGCATCAGAAACATGGGAGGAGGATAAGTATCGCAGTGATGAAGGGAAAGCTTGGTTGTCAAGATGATTTATATTGGACAATACATCAATCATAATTCCTGTAGGAAAGTTGATGTTGTTGTCTTGTTGAAGATGTACATTAGGTTCTCTTGTAAAATTGTATTTGTTATAAATGTTCTTTTAATTTGTTCTTATATTTTTTATATTGTACATAGTCATTAAATGTTCTTTTTTTGTTTTTTTATATTTTAAAAAATACGCAATGTTGACGCAAAGAGCACGCACAGAACACGCATAGTGAACGCATATTATACCCATATATAACGCATAGGATACGCATAATGTACACACAATAAAATAATTAACACTCCCAGTACTCAAACTATACCCAGAAAATCATGTTTTATTAACTATTAATACAAAATCATACATTAAATTACATCTGCTCCAAAACACGCAATGTTCACGTAGATTGTACGCACATAATACGCATAAATATGCATAGAGTACGCAGTGTTTTGCTTTATCGACGGCTCGACATTATATAATACTGAACACATCCAGGATGCATATTAAACCCTAAACTTATTTGCTTGGAGGTTTCATCTACTGCGAGACTGCGAGTTGGGTTGCTGTCTTCTCCAACCGACCAGCGTACGCTTTAGTCTGAGCCTCCGAGGCTGCTGTCTCCTCCGACCTGCATCAGGTCATATAAAAGATTAGTAAGAACTCATTTGCTTCTTATTTCTCTCAATCAGGATGGACAAAAATAAGAATAAGGCTGCATCAGGTCATAGAAAAGATCCAGCATGGAAATATAGCACTCAGGTGGATGTAGGAGGAAGTGATAAAACATATGTCTATCTGAAATGCAATTACTGTGATAAAGTTGTGAAAGGTGGTGTGACTAGGATGAAGTAACACCTTTCAGGCTCTCACAAGAATGTTGCACCATGCTCCAAAGTTCCTGATGCTATAAAGGATGAGATAAAGTCATACATGAATAAGTCTACCACATCAAAACATTTTGCACAGAAGCAATTTGAAGAAGTTGGAAAGCACTGATAAAAGCATTGAAGAAATTAAGAAGACTTGGGCCCAAACAGGAGTAACAATTATGTCAGATGGGTGGTCTGATATCAAACATAGAAGTCTGATCAACATCCTCATTAATAATCCTTATGGTACTATGTTTTTAAGGTCAATTGAAGCATCTGACCAGGTCAAAGATGCTGAGTTCATATTTAGATTATTAGATAGCATTGTTGATGAGGTTGGAGAACATTTGGTTGTACAAATTATGACAGATAATGCAAGTTCTTATAAGGCTGCAGGTAATAAACTTATGGAGAAGAGGAAACATTTGTATTGGACTCCATGTGCTGCACATTGCATAGATCTGATTCTTGAGAAGCTTGGGGATCTACCTCAACATAAAAATGCACTCACTGAAGCCAAAAAAATAACCAAGTTTATTTACAACCACTCTTGGGTTCTAGCTCTTATGAGAAAATTTTCGAAGAAAGAAATTCTAAGGCCAGCCGCAACAAGATTTGCCACCGCATACTTGACCTTAGAGAGCATGTTGGATGCCAGACAACCTTTAGAGGCTATGTTCACATCTACACAGTGGTTGAGTTGTGCTTGGGCGAAGAAGGCTGAGGAAAAAGAGATTAGAAAGATTGTTTTAAATGACAGATTTTGGCTAAGTGTCTTATATGCCATTACAACTACTAGACCTTTGGTTCATGTTTTAAGGATGGTGGATGCTGAGAAGAAGCCTGCAATGGGTTTCATCTACAATGCTATGGATGAAGCCAAAGAGATGATTGCCTCCAACTTAGGAGGCAGTGAGGGAAGCTTTAGGGAAATTTGGAATATTATTGATGATAGGTGGGAACTACAGCTGCACCGACACTTGCATGCCGCTGGCTACTACCTAAACCCTCAGTATCAATATGCAGAGAACAAGTCTACAAACCCTGAAATAAAGTTGGGATTATATCATTGCATGGATCGTCTAATAAGTGATGCAACTGAAAGATCAAATGCTGACTTGCAATTGGTACCTTTTAGGAACAAAGAGGGTTTTTTTGGATTACAACAAGCAAAAGATACAATTACCAAACGATCTCTAGTTGAGTAGTGGATTCAATTTGGTGATTGGACTCCAGAATTACAGCGTTTTGCTGTGAAAGTTTTGGGCTTGACATGCTCTTCATCTGGCTGTGAAAGAAATTGGAGTACCTACAACCAAGTACATACAAAGAGGAGAAATCGCTTGTCGACATTGAGGATGAACTCACTGGTGTACATTATGTACAATAGGAGACTCAAAGATAGAAATTTGAAGAAAAAAGGATTAATGGATGATGAAGATCCTTTGCTTTGCGATGATGTGGCATCTGATGATGAGTGGTTTGTAGATGATGAAGTTGAAGTGATGTCGTCTGAATTACAAGATGAAGATTTAAATGTTGATTTCTTTGATGGTCTTAAAGCATCCACATCCACAACAACTTAAGAACAAATCAAAAAAGGTATATAAATAATATAGTTTTCTTTTCTTAGACTTTTATTAATGTATTACACTATTATTCAAAAATATTTAGGGAAGAGGAAGATAACTAATAATGAGAAAGAAGAAGCTGATTGGGAGATATTGGACTTTATAGGAGAGGGGGAAGAGGAGAGAGCAGTTCATCATAATGATGATTCAAATGAAGACCCCCTTAGTGACTGATGAGTGATGGACAGTGCTGATGACTAGTGAGTTCTTATGTGATGTCTCCCTTATTTATTCTCAAAGATGTGGTATGTAACATTTTTATGTTTTATATATTATTTGCTCATTAGTATATACAAAATTTATTATTTTATGTTTACGCAATTTTTTTATTTTGAGGCTTACGCCTCAAATCGCCTTGAGGCTTACGCTTCGCCTCACGAACGAAAAACGCCTCAATACCCGAATACGCAATTTTAAACCTTGATATATATATATATATATATATATATATATATATATATATATATATATATATATATATATATATATATATATATATATATATATATATATATATATATATATATATATATATATATATATATATATATAATATATATATATATAATAAATGGAGGGAGGGAGACAGGCATGGCCCGATCGAGTCAAAGGTGGAGACCACGACAAATGGGCTCGGACATGGTGGGTGGAGTCAGCTAGCGGGTTCGGTAGTCGGCAAGCCGGCGACGCGGGTGCAGGCCGACAGCAAGTCGGCAGATGGCTTGTTCGACATATCGCGTCAGGACTAGGGCACAGTATTGTTCGACCGGAGTGGAGACGGCAAACCGACGAGGTCGGGTCGGCTTTGGGCTTGGAGAAAGAAGTATAGATGGTGGTCGGTTTTTGGAGTCGATGAAGGCGGTAATCGCTGCGACTAGAGCTTCTGGCGTGGACGAACGGGAGAGGTAAATCGCCCAACTTTCTTGTGATTTTCTTCCGGTTCTGAGACAATCTGTGTGAGCGTGAGAGCGAATGAGGGAGGTTTCGTTGTTTTGTGCCGTAGATGACATTGTGGGTCGTTTCTGTGGGTGGTTGAGTTGTGGGTTGTTGGGGGTCTATGAGGTGGTCAGCAGTTACAGTCAACATTAGGGATTTTGTATTTCTCCTTCGACTTTGATTAGTTATTAATGTTAGAATTAGAGTTTCATCTGAAATTTGAGAACTTCCTTGTGCTTGGGCTCTAGTCGCTTGACTAGGAATTTGGTGAGTAGTGTCTTCCTCTCAAATTGAAGAAACTTGTATCATTTCTTGTTTTTCTTCGTTTGCTAGTAAAATCAATCATTTTTCACTCAGATTTCTGAAGTGGTTGTTGTCCTATTGCTATTTTGCCTTCAAAAAAGGAGGTGACTATTTCTTACCATAATCAAATAATTTCCAACCAGAGAACGTCACCCCAAATATCAACATCAATTCAAAAACTTTTAAATTGGCTATAGTATTTATAAAGATGCCAAAAATATATATTCATAGTGAGGTACATCATTGTCTTCAATATTCAAATGAAAATCCCAATAAGAAATTCTCTCAAAAAGGCAAAGAAATTAAGCAATGGAAAAGCTTATAAAAGAAAAGAATAGGTCAAGAAAAGGAGTTTAAAACAATGTTTAAAATTGCGTAATCGGGTATTGAGGCATTTTTTATTTGTGAGGCGAGGCGTAAGACTTAAGGCGTTTTGAGGCGTAAGCCTCAAAATCAAAAAATTGAGTAAACATAAAATGATAAATTTTGTACATACTAATGAGCAAATAATATAGAAAGCATAAAAATGCATAAGATATGAAGTGAAATCAAAATATCTCAATAATAAGACAACATGAAATATAGTTCAACTCAAACTCCATCTTTCCCAAATCACAGTATTCTTTTCATTAACATATAATTCCAAAAATAAATAGCAATGACATATCACATAAAAACTCATAAGTCATCAGCACTGTCATCACTAAGGGGTTCATTTGAATCATCATTATGATGAACTGCTCTCTCCCCTTTCTCCTCTCCTATAGAGTCCAATGTCTCCCAATCAGGTTGTTCCTCAATATCAGTTATCTTACTCTTCCCTAAATATTTTTTAACAATCTAAAATAAATAATAGTGTAATACATTAATAAAAATCTAATAAAAATATATTATTTATATTCCTTTTTTTATTTGTTCTTGAATTGTGGTGGATGTAAATGCTTTAAGGACATCAAAGAAATCAACATTTATATCTTCATCTTGTAATTCAGAATGCATCACTTCAACTTCATCATCTACAAACCACTCATCATCTACAAACCACTCATCATCAGATGCTACATGCTCACGAAGCAAAGGATCTTCATCATCCATTAATCCTTTTTTCTTCAAATTCCTATCTCTAAGTCTCCTATTGTACATAATGTACACCAATGAATTCATCCTCAATGTGGACAAGCAATTTCTCCTCTTTGTATGTACTTGGTTGTAGGTACTCCAATTTTTTTAATAGCCAGATGAAGAGCATGTCAAGCCCAAAACTTTCACAGCAAAACGCTGCAATTCTGGAGTCCCATCACCAAATTGAATCCACCACTTAACTAATATTTATATAAGAGAGTTTAATTAGTGCAAAAAAATAACTTTTAAATAAATGTTTAAAACATTAAATAAAATTACCTGGAGATCGTTTGACAATTGTATGCTTTGCTTGTTGTAATCCAAAGAAGCATTTTTTATTTCTAAAAGGTACCAATTGTATGTCAGCATTTGATCTTTCAGTTGTATCATTTATTAGCCGATCCATGCAATAGTACAATCTCAACTTTATTTAAGGGTTTGTAGACTTGTTCTTTGCATATTGATATTGAGGGTTTAAGTAATAACCAGTTGCATGCAAGTGCCGGTGAAGTTGTAGCTCCCGCCTATCATCAATAATTTTCCAAATTTCCCTAAAGCTACCCTCTTCGCCTCCTAAGTTGGAGGCAATCATTTTTTTGTCTTCATCCATGGCATTGTAGATGAAACCCATTTCAGGCTTCTTCTTAGCATCCATCATTCTTAAAACTTGAACCAAAGATCTAGTGGTTGTAATGGCATATAAGATACTTTGTCAAAATCTATCATTTAAAACAATCTTTCTAATCTATTTTCCCTTAGCCTTATTCGTCCAAGCACAACTCAACCACTGTGTAGACGTGAACATAGCCTCTAAAGGTTGTCTAGCATCTAGCATGCTCTCTAAGGTCAAATAAGCGGTGGCAAATCTTGTTGATGCTGTCCTTAGAATTTCTTTCTTTAAAAATTTTCTCATAAGAGCTAGAACCCAAGAGTGGTTGTAAATAAACTTGGTTTTTTTTTTTTTTTGCTTTAGTAAGTGCATTCTTATGTTAAGATAGTTCCCCCAGTTCCTCAAGAATCAGATCTATACAATATGCAACACATGGAGTCCAGTACAAATGTTTCCGCTTCTCCATAAGTTTGTTATCTGCAGCCTTGTAAGCACTTACATTATCTGTCACAACTTGTACAACCAAATATTCTCCAACCTCCACAACAATGCTATCTAATAATTCAAATATGAACTCAGCATCTTTGACCTGGTCAGATGTTTTAATTGACCTTAAAAATACAATACCATAAGGATTATTAATAAGAATGATGATCAGACTTCTATGTTTAATATCAGACTACCCATCTGACATAGTTAATACTCATTTTGGGCCCAAGTCTTCTTAATTTCTTCGATGCTTTTATCAATGCTTTCCAACTCCTACTTCAGAATCCATGTTCTTAAATCATACATGGTTGGAGGTTTGAACCCTCTCCCAAATGATCCAACTGAACAAATCAAGTTGTAATAGGCAGGTGATGTTGCAACATTAAATGGAATTGCATTTTCGTAGAAGAATCTGCCTATATCCTTACACACTCTTCTTCGTGCCTCCCTTGCATTTTTTGGGGCCATCTTCGTGTAATAGGAGGCCTATCCTCTGATGTGTCCACCATATAATGATTCCTAGGCCCTCTAGCATCCCTAAATGAAACGGGCTTCATCGAAGGAGATGAATCCCTAATGCTGCGCTCACTCCCGTAGTAAGAGCCAACATCAACTCTGTTCTCAAATTGCTTCAGTGCAAGATGTTTTGATGTGGTAGACTTATTCATGTATGACTTTATCTCCTACCTTACAGTATCATGAACTTTGAAGCATAGAGCAACATTCTTGTGAGACCTTAAAAGGTGATCCTTCATCCTAATCACACCACCCTTCACAACTTTATCACAATAATTACATTTTAGATTGATATATATTTTATCACTTCCCCCAACATCCATCTGAGTGCTATGTTTCCATGCCGGATCTTTTTTATGACATGATGCAGCTTTATCCTTCTGACCATCCTTTATGAGAAGAATATATTAGTGCAATATATCGAATCCCTAAACATAATACTTCACTTATTCTACATTAAGAAAATTTATACAAAGCATGCACTTATGAAGAAGCAGACTAACACTAACAACTATTACTAAAGATGATGAATACAACAATATACTGGTCTGCTGGGGGTCCAAGGGACCTGCCCAATAAGGCACGGGGTCAAGAGGCAGCGCCCCTGCAGGGTTTTCCGGGGGCTCTTACAAATTTTTATTGTGAGAGTAATTTTGATGTTTGTATGGTAAGATATTGAGCGGTACCGAGCATGTACCGCTCGGTACCGCTTAGTACATGCTCGGTATCGAGCATGTACCTAGCGGACGCCTCTCAACTGTGAGGCAAGGCGTGCCTTGAGGCGCGCCTCAGTAAGCTTGAGGCGTACGCCTCAAATCCTGAACTCATTACGTGGGCTTTGAGGCTTCTGGAAAACCCTATGGCACAAAATAAGATACGAAACTTCAATTTTCAATAGCCTTCCACCCCTAGACTGATGGACAAACCGAGGTAGTTAATATAAGCTTAGGAAACCTTTTAAGGATTTTAGTAGGCGAACTCATTAGAGATTGAGATTCTAAGCTGCCTATTGTTGAATTTTCATATAACAACTATGTTAACAGAACCACTGGCCTTAGTCGTGCTGAGATCGTGTATGAATACCTACCCAAACAACTCATTGATCTGATTCCCATGAGTCCTAGGGTTAGAATATCAGAGTCTGCATATGCATTCACATCTCATCTGCAGGAGTTACACAAAGAAATTAAAAAAAAAATTGAACAAAACAACACTAATTGTAAACTTATTATTGATCATAAAAGAAGATTTAAAGAATTCAAAATTGGAGACTTTGTCATGGTGTGAATCCGTCCGGAGCATTTTTCTCGAGGATCTGCAAAGAAGTTGCATGCGAGAAGTGTCGGACCTTTCAAGATAATTTCAAAGATAAAAAGGTAATGCTTATGTGCTAGACCTCCCAAAAGATTTTAATATTAATCCTACATTTAATATAGAAGATCTAATAACATTCGAAGGACCAGAGCTTAGCCCCAGTAATCCACTTGCAAATGAGCCTTGTGCGACCCCACCTGGTGAGATCCCGAGCCTACCTCCACTCCCCAGTTTGCCTCACTTACCCAATGTGGAGAAGATCGAAGCCATATTAGATGATGAGATCATTTCCACGAAAGAAGGGGGACGTCGAAGATACTTAGTTTACTGGAAAGGGACCCCGGTGACAGAGGATACGTGGGTTGATCGAGAGGAGCTGCAGAGTCTAGATCCATACCTCCTATAGTTGTATGAGAGCTCTAGGGACACTCACTCGATAGGGTCGAGTTTTCTCCCACCTGAGGAGAATGATGAGGACATCGCAGACGTTATCAACAAGTTTATCGACGAAGGAATCGCAGATCAACAGCTATGATTTAACGCCTTACTTTTGATTTATGGTGCACCAACACTCCTCAAAGAGGCGTGCAATGTCCGACACCGTATCCGACACGACACTTGTCCGACACTCCTCCGACACGTGTCGGACACGCTGAAAATGTGTCTGATTAAAAAATATTAAATACAAATTAGACACACGTATCCGACATGCATTTCTTAAATATTTTATGATTTTTTTTAAATATAATTTCTTGTATTTTGCGGGATTTAAACTAAATATCTTATTTCCTATCTACAACACCAAATTAATGTCTGCACTTAATACCCAATCATCGAATATTCTCTTTTTCATTTCTTTTTGGCAGTGAAGGTATTTTCATCTCCTCTCTCGGTGACTGATAAACGGCATCGACGTCTGACTCTCGACATCCTAATACTAATCATTTTAAGCACAAATTCTAGTTAAATGACTTATTATTTTCAAATTATTTTTAAAATTATACTTAACTTTTATACACAATTTTTAAATATAAAAACTGTAATACCGTGTTCAACCCGTGTTCGTATCCTTTATTTTCAATAATTGACGTGTCCCGTGTCCGTGTCGTATCCGTGTCCTCGTGTCCATGTCTGTGCATCATAACTTTTGATGCATTTCTTTATGTTATGTTTTATGTAGTTTTGTTGTTTTCCGAATTTACACCTATGGGGCAAGTGTCTTGTTATTGTAGCTCGGAGAGTAATTGTGTACTTTTCTTTTTTCATGTTTGAGACCTATATATATTGGTCTTATGTGTTGTAAGAGTATGATGAATGATTGAATAAAATTTGAGTTTTTCTTCTTCTTCTTCTTGTGTGTGTGCTTGAGAGAAGAGAGAGTCCGGAGTGCGAGCAAGTGCAACACCCACTAGTCGTTGAAAGAGTCTGTGGCTCGTGGTCTCCATCTTCCCTCCCCCCCCCCCCCTCTCCACACCCGCCAGCCACTACCCACTTATCTACCGATCTCCACCCTTGTATCCATCCCGATCCAAATCCCACTTTTAAGAAGCATCAAAATCCCCCCCCTCCAACCGGCGGCTCAAGCCTCCATTCCTCACACCCGACGCCATCTCCCCCTTTCCTATTGCCGTCGGCCTTCCCCTTGGCTCCACCTCAATTATGATGATTTCAATTATCATAATTCCCTTCCTAAATTAACTCCAAGTGGAAAAGGAAAGAAATTAATCTTATTTGAAATTTCAAATAATTTCCTTATTTGGAAATCCTAATTAGGAAAGTGCATAAAATCAAGCCTATTTGAAATTCAAATTAGATTGGATTACTTATTGCCTTTCCTAATTCCCATGAGTTGTTTTGGAAACTCTTAAATCCCTCCCCACAAACCTCCTCCTCCTCTTAATGCCGCCGGCCCCCTTATTGGGCTCCTCTCTTGTTTTTTTTCCTCTTTGAGCCCTCACCCTATTTGATTTTGAAATCAAATTTCAAATTTAATTCCCTCCAAATCCACTTAAATCTGAATTAATTTCTGATTTACTAATACTTTCTCTCCCACCCTCTAACCTAACCTAATTCCCTCTCAACCAAGCCGCCCTCCCCTCTCTTCCCCTTGGCCACCCCTCTTCACTTGCATCCTCTCCATTGGAAAACCTAAAACTCTCATGTTGTTTGAAGCCAAGAGAAGAAGACAAGTTCTTTCCTCCCTTCTACCATTGGTGTATGTCCGACCCTGAGGTCGACCACGGATTTCTCTTCGACGAGAAAGGAGGAACGGATATTCTTGGATCCCCGTTCTTTGACGTGTACTTTGGCAACGATGAGACTGTCGACAGATACATCGACCGCATCTTATACCAGCTGACACTATCGATCGAAGAGCACCTTCAACTGGGTCGTTGGATAATCGTCAATCACCCACCGCCGGCTACCTCTCCATCAACGAAGGTTTTCGGCGCCACCTTCCTAGTGGTAATATCCTTCCTCGTATGGTTCGTCTTTCTCCGCTAAAGCTTAAGAGTGATTGAGTGAGAAGGTACTCAAGGTGAACCTCTCGTTATTAAATGGTGGGTTATGTTATGTGCATGTAACATTTACTCTTGTCTTGAATTTTGATTTGATTGTTTGGTTAATCTCAAAAGCATTTCTTTTCCTAAGCAAGTTAAATACTTGGAATTCCTAACTTCTCTTTATTTGCAAGCAATAATTTTTATTAGCAAGTTTTAATCAATTGTCTCTTTTAATTTCTCAAGTAACACCTAGTAGTTTCACATCAGATAGGTTTATTCACCTTAACTCTATTATAATAAAATTATATGAAGCTATAATTTCTAGCTACTAATGGAAGTTAAATGTAGGAATATCTCAATAATATGTATGATAAAAAGAATATTATGGGCATTAAAGCATAAGTTCGTAAAATTGTATTAAAACAAATATGTAAAATAACAAAGTAGTGTGGAATAAATGAGAATGTTAGTATAAATTTATGTGAAATTTAGAGTGAAAAATGATTACACTAGGGACATGGGAGAAGTAGCATCTATAGAATAGGAGTTGGAAAAGATGAACTCAAGTGGATTGATTAAGTGCAATGTATGGTAGAAAATAAACTAATAAATATAAAACTAAGTAATTAAAAGGAATAAGAAGACTTGCATAACAAAAAATTAGTAAACAGCTCTTCTCGCAACTAGCAATTAAGAAATCATGCCACCTAATATGTTTTGAAGATTTTTACCTCATCAAACCTAATCAAAGTTACAAAAAGACGAATATCAGCCTCTGTCAGCTCATTCGCACAAATATAGCGCTGCTTGCTTAGTATCTCCTCACATTTGTCCAAAGCATCAAATAACTTTACTACAGCCTATGTGGAAGCAGAAAACGTCAGAAAGAACAAAATTTTGTTCAAATGGAGAAGAAAATCATTACCTCTTCATAAGGCCCTTGTTTCTGAGCAAAACCACATTTATATACACCATTGTTTATCGATTCATAAACCCATTCATTGACCTCATCAATTACTGCTTGCAGGTGAGAGGGGTACAAGTCCAAATCAGGATTTTCCGCAATTTCGTTGAACTCCCTGTTGAGCATTCGGATTATTTCTGCACTCTCATTATTTACAATTGTTTTAAGCTGGTTATCCCAAAGGACCTGTTGCATAATTTTTAAAATAATTACATGGTGTCTTAGGCTTTGTTTGGAGCTGCTTTCTTATTGCTTTTTAAAATAACTTTTTAGTTAAAAAATTAAAATTTTTATGCTAAAAAACTGATTTAAGAAGCAATAAAAAAGCCGTCCCAAAAAAATCTTGCCGGAAATAGATTCCAAAGTGAAAAATAAAATAAAAAATAAAAATTGTCATATACGCACAGGAACAGTATATTTTCCTGAATAATTTGAATTTGCAAGCTCATAAAGTTCCCTGATACTCCTAGCTCCATTCAAAGGATCGGGATCAGCCCCAGGTTCTTCTGTGGTAGAACGAGGAAAGACCCAGCCCAAATGCTCATCAGTCTCTTTGGTCCTTTCCCATTTGGTTTTTACTGCCTAAATGGAACTACAGATCTTTAAGAACTAAATATGTAATGATATAAAATACAGTATGACAAAGTCTTTCGGAGCAAAAAAAATGTCACCGTGAAACCAATGGCCTTCTCAAGCCCCTTGAGCTTCAAATATGCCAAACATCTAGATGCCCAGGGGCATACATAAGATATGTAAAGATGGTATCTTCCAGATACTGCAGGGAACTGGGATGCTGAATCTTTTGAAATAAAATTGCGAAAGGTTGAAGGTGTGCGGATGAAAGAACCAGTCGGTGACACCTCATCAAGTGAAGAACGAGACATTGAAAGTATTTACTGAAGAATCCACAACTTGAAAAATAACACAACAATGGTTAATTGATTCTTCTAAAATGCAAACACCAATTTCTTGCCCTTCAGCCCTGTCTGCAGTATTCTGGGGATTGACAACATTAGCATTATTTGTCACAAAAGAAGAAAACTGTAACTTTATAAAGGGGCATGAAACTGAAATACTCAAATCAGTAATATCTCTTCAAATTTATGCTTTCTAACTAGATGCACTAGAACATGTCAGTATATCATAAAAGTTAAAATTTGGTGACTTTAGAAGTAAAGACAGTAACAGAAATACCTGCTGAAAACAGCTCACCTCAACCAACTGGAAGGACAGCTAAGCGACAGTTATAACAAACGAGTGCCAGCTCACTTCTTGGAATTCTAGATAGTTCTGTAAAATGTCTATAAATACTAGTCTTGTAATCTCACACGTGAATACAAGAATTATCTGAATATCTCTTCATAGTATCAGAGCTACGCTATTAATGGCGCAATCCTCTGTTTCGTCTAAAATTGGCGAACCAACAGAAGCCATGACAGAAGGATCTACAATCCCTGCTTCACTCAAGTTCGTGATCTCCAATATTCGAAATATGGTACCTACTCAACTGACGAGTGAGAATTACTCAATCTGGAAATCACAAATCATTAAACTACTCAAGGCAAATGGGTTTCTACAATTTCTTCTTCCAAATGCGTGTCCACCGGAGAAAGATACGCAGACAGATGAAGGCAAAATCGTAGCAAATCCACAATACGCAGAATGGATTTTGATTGATCAAAATCTTGCTGCAGCAATCTGTTCCACGATATCAGCGTCAATTCTGCCATACGTGATTAATCTAGAAGCATGTTCAGCGATCTGGAACATCATAGAAAGAAGACTGCAATCAACAAACATATCTATGGTAATACAGCTAAAAAATGAGCTGCACAATTTAACAATGAAAACACAGACGATGACCCAGTATCTCACAGAGACCAAGACTATTGTTGATCAGATCACAGCTGCAGCATCCACCATAGAAGATGAAGACATTCTTATGTATACGATCAATGGACTTCCACCAGCATACCAGGCATTTATAATGTCAATCAGAACCACGTTACATCCCATAAGTCTTGATGACTTATATTCACTTCTTCTCAGTGAAGAAATTCACATTCAAACAGAATCATTGAAGAATCCGTCAATGGCAGAAACAGGGACTGCACTGTATTCATACAGAGGAAGAGGCCATCGGGGCAGAGGAAGATTTATGCAATCCGGTTCAAGAACAGGATCTAACAATCTCTTCCCACATGCCAAATATGTAATAAAAGAGGACATACTGCTACAAAATGCTGGCATAGACTGAATCCTGATTACAGCCCTCAACCTTACGATCAGAAATAGCAATCAACTCAAAAAGGAATGGTAATGACAACTGATCAGAATAATCCAGATTGGTATCTGGATTCAGGAGCATCATCTCACTTGACAAACTCATCGGACAATCTAAATCAACCAAGATCTTAGATGAGAACAGACAATGTAACGATTGGTGATGGCAGAAGCATTCCCATAGCTCACGCTGGATTCGGCATCCTACCTACTCCCAACAATAAGCTTCGGTTATCCTAGATACTTCATATTCCTCAAATTTCTTACAATCTACTGTCAATATCTGCCCTCACAAAAGTTAACAACATTTCAATATCATTTGATGCTCATGGTTTTGTAATCAAGGACTTGAAGATACATCAAGTTCTTCTCAAGGGACCAAGCTCTAAAAGCTTGTATCCTGTATTAGCCCAGAATAAAGCAGTTCTCACTACAATGCATCAGTCCCACTCTCTGGGATAAAAGCCTTGGACATCCTCATCATCATGTTCTCAAGCTTATCTCAACTCATCACAAGCATCTTCAAATACCCACCTCTCAAGTGTTGTGTCACGACTGTGTTCTGTCTAAAGCTCACAAACTGCATTTCTCTAAGTCAGAAACTAGATCTTCTAGACCTCTTGCTTTAATCCACTCCGATGTGTGGGGACCTTCCCCGGTTGTATCAAGTCATGGATTCAAATACTACATTGTTTTCATAGATGATTTTTCTCGGTTCACATGGGTATTCCCAATGACACAAAAATCTGAAGTTACACAGCTCTTTATAAAATTTAAAAATCTGATTGAAAATCAGCTTCAACATAAAATACAATGCTTGAGATCTGACGGGGGAACCGAATATTTGAACTCACACATGAATGATTTTCTCATTCGACATGGCATACAACATCAGACCTCATGTCCCTACACACCAGAACAAAATGGTGTGGCCGAGAGGAAACACAGGCACTTGATTGAGACCACCAGAACTCTATTGCATTACCTCTCAGTCTTTGGCCTGAAGCAGTTGTCACTGCATCTTTTCTGATTAACAAAGTACCATAAAAAATTACAAATAATATATCTCCGTTGCAATATCTACACAATATTACACCCGATTACTCAACATTAAAAACATTTGGGTGTCTCTATTTCCCATTACAGCCACCAAACAAAAGACACAAACTTGAACAAAAATCCATTTCTTGTGTTTTCATTGGCTATTCATCCATATCAAAAGGGTACAAATATTATGATCCAATCACTTGCAAAACATATACATCTAGACATGTCATCTTTGATGAAACCAATTTTCCATTCAAAACAATCATAACAAATCAACCCTCAGATACATCACCAACCCAATCCCCACCTGGTCTTCTACTTCCCACATCACACATACCCACTGAAAATAATATCATACACCCTACAGTAAAACCATATAGCCCTCCCAACTCTTTGGTTCCTATGAATCATACATCAAACTCCCCTCCACAATCATCTCACAGAGCTTCAGAAGACACATCTTCAGTAAATCAACAAAACCGTGCAAGATCTATACATCTAATGATCACAAGGCAAAAGACGGGATCACTCCACCCAAAACAAATATTTAATCTGCTTCACACTCACACTGATGAAGCAACATCCAGTGAAGGTGATCCTACAAGTTACGCAAAAGCAGTTAAGCATGCTCACTGGCGTAAGGCTATGGCTGAAGAATTTCTGGCATTGCAGAAACAAGGCACGTGGCATTTAGTTCCATATCCAGCAAATGCACTGGTTTTGGGCTGCAAGTGGACATATAAAACGAAATGGCATTCGGATGGATCAGTGGCAAGATTCAAAGCTAGGCTGGTAGCACAAGGGAACAATCAAGAATATGGGATCAATTATCAAGATACATTTAGCCCTGTGGCTAAATTTCCCACGATTAGAGCATTGATAACAATAGCTCTATCAAAACAATGGCCTATACATCAACTAGATGTAGTCAATGCATTCTTACATGGTGATCTTGATGAAGAAGTCTATATAAAGCAACCAAAGGGATTTGAGATACCATTAATCCCAACTATGTATGCAAATTACACAAAGCATTATATGGGCTTAGACAAGCCCCGAGGCAATGGTTTAAAACGTTTAGCACCCATCTCAAGTCTATCGGGTTTAAGAATGGCATAGTTGACACCTCTTTATGTGTTTCAACAAAATCAAGTGGAGATATACATGGTAATCTATGTGGATGACATTTTATTAACTGGTAATGATAGCACCATGATCACTCAAACAATTAGACAGTTAAATCAGAAATTTGCCATGAAGACCTGGGGACAATCACAAACTTCCTCGGTATATAGATCAACAAAAATGAAGATACTTACTTCATGTCTCAAACAGCATATGCTAAGTCTATAATTCAGAATGCAGGACTAACTCAATGCAAACCAATAGCTACTCCTACCTATACTAAATACACAACAGTAACCAAAACTGACACGATCACGATGGAAGCTCACACATATCGCCAAATTACTTGAGCCTTACAGTACCTAACCATCACCAGACCAGATATTACATATGCAGTTAACGTGCTATGTCAAAACATGCACAATCCAGCTCAAGAACATATGCATATGCTCAAGAAACTGCAGAGATATATAAAAGGCACAGTTAACTTTGGCATTCCAGTTTCAACTGGACCACTTGAAGTTCATTCCTACTCAGATGCTAACTGGGCAGGGGACAAACAAACGAGAAGGTCGACAACAGGATAATGTACGTTTTTAGGAAATACTATTCTCTCATGGTGTGAAAAGAAACAACACACAGTGGCCCGAACTTCCACAAAGGCGGAATACAGGCACTGGCTGCAGCAACAACAAAAGTTATTTGGATAAGAAAACTGCTCATAGAATTTAATATAGAACTCACCACACCAACTGAAATAAGGTGTGATAATACATCAGCAATAGCATTAGCAAATAGCCCTGTATTCCATGCAAGGACAAAGCATATTGAAATTGATCAACATTTCATCCAGGATCATATTCAGTTTCAGCATATCAGTATAATCCCGATTACAACTCAAGACCAAATAGCAGATATACTAAACAAACCTCTGTCTACAAATCGTTTCAAGCAGCTAAGGAGCAACCTGACAGTTCAAGCAGAACCGTCATCTTGAGGGGGGATAAAGACAATAACAAAAATACCGGCTGAAAACAGCTCACCTCAATCAGCTGAAAGGACCAAGGTTTAAAATTGCGTAACTGCGCCTCGAGGCGGTTTTCGTCCGTGAGGCGAGGCGTAAGCCTCGAGGCGGTCTGAGGCGTAAGCCTCACGAACACAGAATTGCGTAAATGAAAAATTAAGGATTTTAGCAGGAAAATAATAGCAATAGTGGAAAATAAGAAAGTAGATGCAATAAAATTATGTCCCAAAGTACAAAATCATAAAATATTAGTTTAACAAAACTCCAAAATACAAAAAACATATAAAATGAAATCATATCCCATCACTAAATGGGTCTTCAAGTGAATCTTCTTCTCCAATTGTATCTATGAATGCCATGTCATCTTCATCTTCAACATGACTCACTTTTCTCTTCCCTGTTCATTAAGATAAAAGATCATTATCATGTATTCATGTTCATTGCTCACTTGACATAAATGTAATGTAATAGCATATAAGAAGTTGTGGAATACCTTTACTTGATTGTTGTGCTGCAGAGCTAGTGGATGTGCCAACTGCAGTACTAGTGGATGTGCCAACTTGATCTACTTCGCCCCTCAAGACATCCACACTTATATCTTCTAACTGTAAGTCTGATAATGGCAAATCTGTCTCATCATCTATGAACCACTCATTATTAGATGACACATCATCACACACTAATGGGTCCTCATCATCCTTCAACCCCTTATTCCTCAACCTCCTCTCTCTCAACCTCTTGTTGTGCATAATATATACCAGAGAGTTCATTCTGAGTGTTGATAGTCGATTTCTTCTCTTTGTTTGCACTTGGCTATATGTACTCCAGTTTCGCTCACACCCAGAAGAAGAACAAGTGAGGCCCAACACTCTTACAGCAAAACTCTGTAACTCAGGGGTGGAATCACCAAATTGGATCCACCATTCAACTGTTTTCAAGAAAAAACATAATCAGAACTGAATAAAGTGTTTTGCATTTACCAAAAAAATTATACCTGGAGATCGTTTAGAAATGGTTGCTTTTGCTGCATTCAATCCAAAAAAACCCTCTTTATTCCGGAACTGAACAAGCTGTAAATCTGCAAGCTCCCTATCTGCCTGTTCCGGTATTAATCTTTCCATACAATGATATAATCCAAGCTTCACCTCAGGATTTGAAGATTTCTTCTCTGAATATGTTCCTTCATGCGGGTAACACCTCCCTTCACCACTTTATCGCAAAAATTACATTTCAAATATACATAGCTCTTCTCTCCGCCGCCAATGTCAACTTGTACACTATACTTCCAAGAAGGGTCCCTCCGCAAAGACGTATTCGTCTTTTCTTTACCTCTAACCATGTCTCCTAAAGCAAAAAATCAAATACACTAAAAAAAAAAAAAAAAACTAAACCCTAGTTTCTCTTAAACTTGCAAAATACATCCCTAAACTTAATAAAAATACCTAAAATCCAATGTGGAGTACTCCTTGAGGGTGGCCGAAAGTTTCCACTTCGCCGGAGAGAGGCGGCGCCGGCAGGAGGAGCGGCGGGAAGCAAGGCCGACCGCGTGAGGGAGCTCGGAATCGCGACATGGAGCTTGCGGGAGGGAGAAAGGTCGGGTAATGCTGAAGTTTACGGGTTAAAGGAGAGAAAAATACTTCATTTTAAGTGAGTGGACCCTACCCAGAGAGGCGTATGCCTCACAATGAGTTGCGAAATTGCGCCTCTGAGGCGCGCCTCAGCCCCAGTGAGGCGTACGCCTCTTGAAAGCCCAAAATTGCGTAGGCTATGAGGCGTTTTTGGGCAGAATTGCGCAAAGGCGCGCCTCAAGGCGCGCCTCTAATTGCGCAATTTTAAACAGAGGGAAGGACAGCTCAGCGACAGTTATAACAAACGAGTGCCAGCTCACTTCTTGGAATTCTAGATAGTTTTGTAAAATGTCTATAAATACTAGTCTTGTAATCTCACACATGAATACAAGAATTATCTGAATATCTCTTCAAGAAGCCGTGAATTATTTAAACAGTAATGTATTTTCTATGCTACTATTAAAGGCCTCGTTTGTCGCGGCTTATTTTCTCCTTCTCCGTTTGAAACGACATTTGACGTTTTTTAAATATGCTGCTTATGTGGAAATGTTTTTTTACAGAACTTCGTTTTTTACTGTTTTAAGAAGTTTCTTGACATATGCTTCTTCGTTTGAGAACTCCATTTGTTCCACCAACATTTTTAAAACTACCTTTTTACAAAAGTTAAGAGAAAACCAAATGAAGCCTAAAAGATACTTGAAACACCACCATTGAAGAATATCAACCCATTATATAAAAAAGAGAATCATATCCGTTCATTTTTATTTATAATTTTACATGATATTTTCTTATTTATTGTTGACCTGCAGCAAAGACAAAAAAAAAATAAAAAAAAAATAATGCATACCATACCTTCCATGCAATCCAATGATCTCGGCAAGTCGAGCTTCGCATGACCCACGTCGCACGACTCGCTCGCGTCGTTAAATGGCCAAAGAGACGAGGCCATCGGCCTCCTCTTTCTCGCTCTTTCACTCTCCGAAGCTCTCTAACTCTCTCGTCGCGATTCGACTACGCTCCTTCCACGATCCTCCCTTCTCCTGTCCGACCAGAAGCTACAACGGTTTGATCGGAAGCAACATCAGAGCTCGCTCGCTTTGATAGGAAGCTTTCTCCCTTTCGCGCCTCCTTCATGTCCGGACGACTTCGCTCATTCGACGACTTTCCCTTCCCGTCTATCGAAAGCTACAATAATTTGATCGGAAGAAATCGCGGCAACTCGTTTGCAGTAAAGGTCACTTTCTCCCTATCGAGCATGTCTTCGGCTTCCTCCCTCGACGACGTTCCCTCCAGTCGGACCGGAAGTCACAACATTTTGATCAGAGCCAATAATGGGAGCCGCTCGTTGTGAAGTTAACGATCTCCCTTTCGTGTGCTATCTCGGCCAAATCCCGTAGCTCCTTCTCCTCCTTCGTGATGTTTGACTTCGCTCCTCCAGCGACATTTCCTTCATGTCTGATCGCAATCAACACAGGAGCTCACCGCTGTGAAGGTAGCGACCTCCCTTTCGAAGGGCAAATTATTGGGTCAGGTGACCGAACGCTGTCAGGCATTTTTTTAATTTAATATCTTTGCTTTATGTCTTGTCAGCCCCAGCGACCCGACCTGATAACCCAGTTTTATTTGAATTCCGGAAAATAAAGAATGGAAACGCCGCGTATTTTCTTTTCAACCGACATTTTCACTGCTACTCCAGCTCTGGTAAGCGCTCTCCGATTCCTCCAATACCTTCGGTTCTGCAATAGCTTCTTCCCGCCGGAGGTAGACGACGAGATTGTAGAAGATCATCATTCAGAAAGAGCTATGCTTGTGCCTAACTTGCGCTTTACTTGCGTTTTTGTTGCGTTTAAGTTATATGTTAAATTTTAGGGTTTAGTTATAATTTTATCATTGTTTGTTTAATCTAATGTTCAAATGTTTATTTTCTGAATTTCAAGCTTCTCTTCGTAAATGGATTAAACAAATGATACAAAAGGTTTACGCGTTAAGCTAAATTTTAGGGTTTAGTAATAATTGTATAACTAGCATTTATGTTCAATATGATGTTCAAATGTTTTTTTTTTTTCTGAATTTCAACTTTCTTTGAAGCAAAATAATTACGAAATGTATACTTGCACTTTAGTTGCGCTTCACTTGCGCTTTATCTGAATTTGTTTATTTTTACAGATGAAGATGTCGTATCAAAGGCTAGTAACATCTAGATGCTATGTTACCACTTTTCGAAAATATTGTGATGAAGAAGGTTCATCTGTGTTGAAGAAGGTTCATCCATTGGGTTATCCCCCACCAAAGATTTCTTATCTGTTAGAAACTAGAGTTTTAGTCTTAGGATTAGGAATTAAATAATTAACAAGTTATTAAAATTTAAAAACTTACTCTTAGGCCGTTTCTTCTTCTCCCAATAGCTTTTCAATCTTGCATTTGATATGCCTTTAGGTCTACGCTTTAGAGGATCTTTCAAATTAGTAGTTCCACCTTGGGAACTAGCAACATCCTTCTGATTTCTTTTCTTGCCACTAAGAATTAAGTATAATTTTTGATACATGTCTTGTAATGAGGAAAGAATAAACTCCTCTGCCAATGCAAAAACAATCCTTGTTGAAAGCAGTTACCACTTTCTCCTTATCTTATAAAGATCCTGCAACCATTCATGGTTATGAAGATTCCCTTCCTTGATCATTTCATCTCATGCTTCCTCAAACACTTCCTCAGAATCACACCACCTCATACACTTATAGAATAATCCTCTAACTTTATTATTGCTATTGTAGATGAAAACTTTTGATGGAACTTTTTTAAAGATGTGTCATTGGCATAATCTATGACGAGTGTGAGGTAATGCAACTTCTATGGCCCTGGCCATAACTTGGTCCTGATCAGTGAATATTGTTGTTGGATATTTATTACCCATTATTCGTACAAATATTTTAAACAATCATGTAAAACTTTCAATTGTTTCTTCTGATAAAAAAGAAACCCCAAACAAAATATTCTGCCAATGATTGTTAATAACAACAAATGGCGCACAAACAAAATTATACTTGTTTAGCCTGTAACTAGTATAAAAAATCAACACATCTCCAAAACATTCATAATCTATCCTGCTTCTGCCATCAACCCAGAAAAAATTTAACAATCTATCCTGGTCATCATATTGAACATCCCATGCGAACATATGTTCCTCAACTTGTCGATCTTTAAATAATTGAATCAAAGAATTAGTGTCACCAATTTCAATCCTTGCTCTTTTCTCTTTATGAATAAAATTGTAGGCATCCTTCTTAGAGAATCCGACATTCTCACATCCACCAACTTCCTCTACAAGGTAGGCATATGCATCAACGGTTCTAATCCCTGCATCTGTCATCGATTTTAGGACGGAAGTTTTTTCCTCAGGACCTCAACAACATTCCTACATGATCTCAAAAGGTGTCGGTCGGCTGGGCTAGCTAAATCATGGTTGTGGGATTCAATAAATCTTTTGACATGCCAGTAATTATCTTCATCTGTGACAAACCTCACCATGGCTGGACAACCAGTTCTGACATCTGGTCTAGTGAATCTCTTTCTTGAATTAAGATCATAACTTTTCTTGAAACTAGCTTTTGAACAAATAAAGTCCTTCGATTTTATCTTCCTAGAATTTGGCCAAAAACTGTGATGATTCTTTCGGACGCTAAAGCCATTATCGTGAGCATAAGTGCAAAAACATTCATATGCTTCTGTCTCATCTTTATAAACAGCCTGAAATGTTAAAGCGCAAGTAAAGCACAAGTAAAGCGCAACTAAATCGATGTAAAAGAGCAAGTGAAGCGTAAGTAAAGTGCAAGTAAATATCAAACAAGTTATGTTTTTTTTATCCTCTTCATCCTAAAAACAATAATGAAAGCTAAGCAACAACGTCCGAGGTTTTTTTACTTTTCCGACAAAAAAAATTTATTCTGCCTAAAAATCGCAAAATCTAAGATCCTAGGACTCTAATGAGCTGAAACCTACGCCCTTTTTCTGCGGCGATGAGATTAAAACTGACTCTTTACAACTTTCTAACTCGTTTATCCAAAAAATTTACCGATATGTTGAAACCAGAGGAATTTCCAGCTAAGTTAGGTTCTGATTCCGATTCATGCACCAACCCTTCCGATTCATGCACTCCCTCTTCCATGCCCTCTTCCACCTCCCTCTTCGCTGAGCAATCCATTTCTTCTCTGCAATTTTCTGGCTCGTTTTTTCTTCGTTGAGCTATTTACGTGTTTCACGGGTTTCAAATTGCAAAAAAAGTGCGGCAAATGCTTAAAAGTTCAATAAAACTGGGTTATCGGGTCGGGTCGCTAGCCCTGACAAGACAAAAAGCAAAGATATTAAAATAAAAAAATGCCTGACATATGTCGTCTTTCTATTGGCGACCGAACGCAGAGATGGGTTCGGTCACCTGACCCAATAATTTGCCCTTTCGGAGAGCTTCTGCGGCCAAATCCCGTGCCAAACGAATTTTTAATGCATCAGGTTACCTGACGTAGAGATACATCAGGTAGCCTATAATATATCACCACGTGCTCTTACTCTTTACCGCGCGGCCTGACGACCCAACCCGGAACGAATCCGGGATTACTATGTTCGCGTATTGCTCGATATTTGCTCGGTATTGCTAGGTACTACTCGGTATTTGCTCGGTATTGCTAGGTACTACTCTGTATTTTCATCAACGATGCCAACTCCAAACTCCTCGCCCGCCCCTACGCCCGAGTGGACCGTCGCCGCCTCAAATCCCGCATGCTCCTCGCCTGTAACAACTCAAATCCCGCATGCTCCTATCTTTAAATTTCTTGAAGCCAAACATAACCTAAATATAGACAGAGCAACAAAAAAAAACAGTCAGAGAATCTCACCTCCTTCAACATCCTGAACGCTTCTTCCCCTTGCAACAACTCTGCGATGACGCAGTCGGCGAGCAAGGTGACCAAATAACCCGCGCTAGCCAGCATAAATACAAAAGGTTATTCCTTATATATCAAATCCTCAAATGTTGATGAAAATACCGAGAAAATACCGAGTAGTACCTAGCAATACCGAGCATATTCGTTCCGGGTCGAGTCGCGGGCCGCGCGGTAAAGAGTAAGAGCACGTGGCGATACATTATAGGCATCTCTACGTCAGGTAACTTGAGGCAATAAAAATTCGTGCCAAACAGCCTTTTTTGGGCCTTTTTTATTTTATTATTATAATTATTTATTTTTAAATATAATTAATTAGTTTAAATTATGAGTTAGTATTAATTAATTAAATTTAATTACAATTAATTATATTAATTATAATTAATATTTAATTAATCATAATTAATTAAGGTTAATTATCTTTGATTAGTGTTAATTATAATTACTAATTAACTGTAAATTAGTTTTAATTAATTAAAGTAATTATAAATAATTATTTTTAAATGATAATTAATTATTATTAATCATTACTTATAATTAATTAAATTTAATTATGTTTAATTATTTTAATATAATTAATTATTAATTAATCGTATATTAATTATAATTAATTAAATCTAATCATAATTCATTCTAATTAATTATTATTATTATTAATTAATTGTAATTAATTAAAATAAAATAAAAACCCCACTTTTACCTCGATGTGCATGTCGAGCCGGCAAACACGCTTTTCTCTAGCGTGGTGGGAAGGGAAGCCGGTGCAACAACTACGAAGAGGTAGGTGAACGACTTGGTTCCAAAATCCTATCCTCGGTGTGTGTGTCGAGCTAATCAACCACTTACACACGCTTTTCTTAGCGTGGGAGGGGATCCGGTGCGACGCATGCGACGAGGCAGGTAAGCCCGGTGCACGCTTTTCTTAGCATGACTTAGACAATTCTTAAGTACCCGTACGCGACTCTATACCTGTAGGGAAACAACTGTTTTTCTTGTAACAGATACCAAAGACCCATACATGCTTTTCTTAGCGTGATGGGGAAAAAGATTTTACGGCTGCGGTGTCCTCGTACGAGGCCACTTATCATACACATTTTTCTCTAGCATGGCGGGAGGCCCAATTTTCCATAGTTTTCCCCTAAACGGGGGAGACGTCGGGAGGCTGCTGAAATTTTAGGTGAATATATGACTGCACTCGGACCTAATTTTGACTCAAATGAACACAAACTAGTGGACTTGTGATGTGAAACAATCCATGCGAAAGTGATTTGCTTAAAGAATTTTGCACGCTTAATATTTCAAGAACAATGTTAAATAAAACTTATGCCGATTTGAACGCTAAGATAAAATAATAAGGCGATAAAACAAGCTCAGGCTAAATCACATGCGTGGAAGTTAAGATTGTAAACTAATCAATTACCATGACGTTGCAAACATGATTGGTTCCAACAAAAATCCCTTTCTTAACAACAAGACTAGTCACTATGTTAGAGTCTGCTCAATCAACACTCTAATTCTAAGGCTTTAGCGGAGAGTAATTAAAAAGCTTCTTATAAATCTATTAAAACCATAAGTGAGAAGCAACTAAGAGGATAAAGAGTTGGGAGGATGAGTTACCCCTAAGAAATAGGAAAGACAACTCCGGTGGGTGCTTGGGTCTTGAGAGGAGGTAGACAGCTACCACGAGCCTTCGAGATGCAGCGGGACATCAATCTGGACTTTAGAGGTAGCGGGACAACAATAGGAGGTTGCCATGATCGCTGGACAACAGCTTTGGTACTTGGAAAATCCTGGACAGCAATCCAATAATGTCCAGAAAAGTCTGGACAGTGAACGGTATTGTTCCGGAGGGCTGGAAAGCAAAACTCCTTGCTGAAAAAGTTCAGGACAGAAATCCTAGAGATGGCCAGAAACTTGGACCATAATTGTATGAAAGCTGGGAGCCCTTGGGCAGCAGGTTGGCCCTGTAAAATAGCAACTTTGAAGCTCCAAGTTGCTGAGAAAACAGTGACATTTCCTGGAATTTTCTGGCTGCAACCTTAGAAGGCAGAAAAGTCCACAGGAGAGTGAATTTGGGGAGAGATTTGTGGGGGGAATTTAATGAACAGGAGTTGGAAGGTTCAGCCAGCAGGAGAAAGAAGGAATCACGTGAATTCCAATTTAGAAAATTTGAGTTTTGGCAAGATTTAATGAGAGGGCAAGTGGGCCCAAGCAATTAAGATGATTGAGGAGATAAATCTGAATCTAATTTCAGATTTAACTTAATTGATAACCTCTCTTAAATTAGGGGAGGAGCAATTAAAAGAGAATTCAAATTCAAATATTTGAATTTGAATTTTAAATCTCTTCCTAAATTAATGGGCTAAATTAGGAAGGGTGTTATGGTGGAATTGAAATCAGATTTTGGGAGACATGGGGGTTTGAATGGATGGAGGAATTTGTGGAGCTACCTTTCAAATATAGCTTGGACAAATTTGGAAGTTATTTGAAATTCAAATTTTGAATTTCAAATTTTAGGAGTCTCTCGCTAAATCAATGGGTTATAACCTCCAATTTGTTTGAAATTTAAATTGAAGTCATGAATAAAACTTTCCTAAATAGGAATTTCCAAAATTGGAAAGTTTTGAAATTCAAAATTTGAATTTCAAATTGACTCCAATTTTCCCTCTCAAGCCCAACTAAATTTGGAAGATAGCATGATGATTGAGATCATCATCACAATGAAAAAAGGGGGCTTGGTGGGGGCGGCGGCAAGAGGAAGATGCGGGTTTGGCTTTGGGTGGAGGTGGTTAGGAGCTAGGCCGGTGGGTGGAATTGTGGAGGGGGAATTTGGGGGGATCAAGGGGTATTTTGGTGGCGGAATGAAAGTGGAGGGAATTCGATGCAAGAAAAATTAAAAGAAAAAGAAAGATAAAAGAACCGCGAACCTTGGAATCCACCAAGATTGACGGGTATTGCTTTTGCCTCACCTTGGGCTTTTCCTAGAACTCACACAGAGATCTAGGAGAGTTGAACTCACTAATAGATCAAGAAAATATGAACTCACAAAGAGAACACAAAGAGAAGAATTTCATTTTCAATAATCATCATCCCTTTCCAAGAGGAAGGGGAAGGCTTAAATAGCCAAATATATGAAGGAAAATAAAAGACACAATTGCCCCTAGGGCAAACATAAGACAAAGCCCTCAAGTGAGGGTAGAAAGGGAAAAGTACAAATAACAAATCAAATACATCAAAATAAATAGACACGATCGTAGCCGTTGATCTTCGATGTCCTCATCATTCTCCCCAGGTGGGAGAAAACTTGACTCCGTCGAGTGGGTGTCTCAAGAACTCTAGTGTATATGTATCGATCAGCTGTATTTCCTTGCACTCTGATCATGTCTCTTTTGACTCTGGTGTACCTCTCCACCTCATCAACTATCTTCTTCATCCACCCTCAATTGTGGAAATAATGTCATCACTCGGAATCATGTCAACCTTCTCCGCTATAGATAATTTGGGAATATTTAGGGAGTGGAGGTAGGCTAGGGTTCTCTCAGGGTGAGGTCACACAAGGCTCAATTTGAAGTGGAGGTGGTGGGTTAAACTCTGGACCTTCATAGGCTACTAAATCTTTTATGTTAGAAAAGGAATGAATGTTGAACTCTGCAAGCAGATACACCACGTAAGCGTTGTCATTGATTTTATTAACTATTTTAACTAATCCCGCACTTCTAGCATATAATTTCTTTACAGTTCCTTGTGGGAACCGCGCCGGATGAATCCGCACCATCACTGAATCACCAACCTCAAACGTTTTAGCTTGTCGTTTAAATTCAGCATGAAGTCTATAATTATTATCGTTCTATTCAATTAGGCGTGCAATTTCCTTAAGTAGGTCATGCGGATGCGATGTAAATGTGGCATGTGCTATGCGAATTCATATGTATAAAATTCAAGACTCAACAAGATAAATGATATGAAAAATTGTGAAGCAAGCTGCATTATATGCCTTATGAATGAAATGAATTATGGACTCACACACAAATTTTAAATGGTGGAGACTTTGGAAGACAACAGACTATAAGAACACACACAAACATACTGACTCACAAGCAAACACAAAGATAGGAATAAAGACGGATCAGACACAAAATGAGAGGACATAAAGTGGTCATGTTTAAGGGAATCGGTGTAGGAGGAGCAATGAAGACATTCTTAGCTACAAGGGCCTTTTCATTGAGAGTTTCAACTAGGGTCTTGGATAGTCTCCTAGGGGCAGCCAGGTAATCAAGCAAAATTATCCAACTAGGGTAGAGAGGGTCCTTAATAGAGATGGGCGCAAAGAAAGAAGGTACAATGGAGGGATCAGGCACATAATAAGACAAGGGGTCCTGACTTACAACCATAATGGGATAGCCCAAAAAGTCACTAGCAGGTATGGGACTTATAAGATGGGGAAGAGTTCCTAGGACATATGTGGGTAAAACAGTAAGAGAGACATCAGGAAGGTATGGGCTAATGCTCTGTCGAATATTAAAGTTGGTACAAGGAACGATGAGGTAAGTCAAACCAGGAATGACACACTCTGCCAAATATAAATCTAAATGAGAAGCTCTAAAGTTAGACTCTACTGAAACAAGAGGAGGCTCATTGTTCAAATCAGGCTCAAAAACTTTCAGAATCAAATCACTGTCTTTCGAACTCATATTTCTATCATCAATATAATCAGATTCGGGGTTAGTTAAATTGGGATTCAAATCAGGTAGTAAATTCAATTTAACCACTTCCGACTCGAGATTATTACCATCAAGATTATCTAAAGTCATCTCAGTAGGTGATACAACTAAATCAGGATCTTCTGAATTTAAATTCAATGTGTCCAAGGCCAGATTGGATTCTTTCAAGATCATATTACTATCGTCCAGGCAGACTTTATCAAAAGAGTTATCCTCGAGGAGACTAGGATCAGGGTGGGCTAAGGTGTCGATGTTTAAAGGTTCTAATTTTCCTAGCTCAGGATTTAAGTCATGCTGGGAGTCTGATTCAATCACTTCTGTTTCATCCTCAAAGAAGTCCTCGTTATCGCTAGTATCCACAAAATGGATGTATCCAGTTTCAGGTTCAGTAGATTTCTTCTTTTTAATGAAATTCTTTATTAAAATCACACTTGCAGGGTCAAGGACTGGGGAGGCTAAAGGTTGAATGGGATGGCTAGAAGTAGGTCCAAGTGGGGACTCATAAGAGATTGGTCCAATAGAAGACCCAGTAGAGGGTCGGCCTTCAAGGTTAGGTGAAGACCTATAGGGTGGGGCAGCAACCCAGATGTTACTAATGGGTGGGTGGTCTCGACCACAGTAATGTCCACGGATTGTTCCAACAAAAGAGTTAGGGTGATGCTCTAGATGACGGTCACTAGCAGAGGGTCGGTATTTCAAATTAAGTTCTCGTCTCATGTCTTTCTAAGTAAGGTACTCACCGCGAGACTCTTTATGATCTTCCAATTTCATCCAAAATTGAAGAGCCCTACCTTTTAAGTGAGACTTAGCGATGTTAACCTGGTGGGACTCAGGGATATGACATGATTCAAAATAGTCCTCTAGTTGTCTAACCCATTCCCTAAAATAGTAAGGGTCCAAAGAACCATCAAAGGTAGGCAGATGATAAGGTGACTCCAAGTGAGGTCGTGGAGGCCTAGGCTCAGGTCTAGGGTGATAGGCTGAGTGGGACATGTAATTAGAGTGGGGATAGTCAACGGGTTTCTCCATCATAATTCTAGTCATAGTGCACACTTGGTTAACGATGTCATCTAAACTCTTTTGGAGTCTTATCGGGTCCATTGGGAAGCGTTAAGTGTCACTCAAAGATGGTTGGGTGTAAGGGACTTCATTGAGACAACAAGTAGGCTCACTTAAACTCACTAAAGGGTGCGAAGATAGTTTGGACAGCAAGCTACACTAGAGGGTTAAGTAACCTAGGCACTTAGGAAGGTGGCTAGGTTGAGGACAGCACCTAAAAGCTTAAGAAACTAGCCTACAGTTCATGAGATGTGTGCGGAATTTAGTGGACAGCAAACTACAGCAAGGCATAAAGTTGTCTAGGTGTTGAGGGAGGGTTAGAAGGTGTGGACAGCAATTTACCACCTGCCTAAACTCACCTAAAGGTCAAATAAAAGTGCTGGAATTTTCTGGACAGCACACTACAATGCTTGAATAATTGCGTTGAGTGTTGGGTTAGGTGTCTAGAGCATGGACAGCACTTAAGTACATGAAATGCTAACCTAAAATCCACTAAATGCGTGCAGGAATTGTAAAGACAGCAGTGAAAAACAGTGAATAAACTTAGATATGCGATGATATGCATGCAAAAAATTTAAACTATAATGCAAGGTTAGACCCTAGGATGTTTTTCTAACATGTCATGCATGCCTACCATGCTCTGATACCAAGAATGATGTGAAACAATCCATGCGAAAGTGATTTGCTTAAAGAATTTTGCACGCTTAATATTTCAAGAACAATGTTAAATAAAACTTATGCCGATTTGAACGCTAAGATAAAATAATAAGGCGATAAAACAAGCTCAGGCTAAATCACATGCGTGGAAGTTAAGATTGTAAACTAGTCAATTACTATGACGTTGCAAACATGATTGGTTCCAACAAAAATCCCTTTCTTAACAACAAGACTAGTCACTATGTTAGAGTCTGCTCAATCAACTCTCTAATTCTAAGGCTTTAGAGGAGAGTAATTAACAAGCTTCTTATTAATCTATTAAAACCATAAGTGAGAAGCAACTAAGAGGATAAAGAGTTGGGAGGAAGAGTTACCCCTAAGAAATAGGAAAGACAACTCCGGTGGGTGCTTGGGTCTTGAGAGGAGGTAGACAGCTACCACGAGCCTTCGAGATGCAGCGGGAAATCAATCTGGACTTTAGAGGCAGCGGGACAACAATAGGAGGTTGCCATGATTGCTGGACAACAGCTTTGGTACTTGGAAAATCCTGGACAGCAATCCAATAATGTCCAGAAAAGTCTGGACAGTGAACAGTATTGTTCCGGAGGCTGGACAGCAAAACTCCTTGCTGAAAAAGTTCAGGACAGAAATCCTAGAGATGGCCAGAAACTTGGATCATAATTGTATGAAAGCTGGGAGCCTTTGGGCAGCAAGTTGGCCTTGTAAAATAGCAACTTTGAAGCTCCAAGTTGCTGAGAAAACAGTGACATTTGCTGGAATTTTCTGGCTGCAACCTTAGAAGGGAGAAAAGTCCACGGGAGAGTGAATTTGGGGAGAGATTTGTGGGGGGAATTTAATGTACAGGAGTTGGAAGGTTCAGCCAGCAGGAGAAAGAAGGAATCACGTGAATTCCAATTTAGAAAATTTGAGTTTTGGCAAGATTTAATGAGAGGGCAAGTGGGCCCAAGCAATTAAGATGATTGAGGAGATAAATCTGAATCTAATTTCAGATTTAACTTAATTGATAACCTCTCCTAAATTAGGGGAGGAGCAATTAAGAGAGAATTCAAATTCAAATATTTGAATTTGAATTTTAAATCTCTTCCTAAATTAATGTGCTAAATTAGGAAGGGTGTTATGGTGGAATTGAAATCAGATTTTGGGAGACATGGGGGTTTGAATGGATGGAGGAATTTGTGGAGCTACCTTCCAAATATAGCTTGGACAAATTTGGAAGTTATTTGAAATTCAAATTTTGAATTTCAAATTTTAGGAGTCTCTCGCTAAATCAATGGGTTATAACCTCCAATTTGTTTGAAATTTAAATTGAAGTCATGAATAAAACTTTCCTAAATAGGAATTTCCAAAATTGGAAAGTTTTGAAATTCAAAATTTGAATTTCAAATTGACTCCAATTTTCCTTCTCAAGCCCAACTAAATTTGGAAGATAGCATGATGATTGAGATCATCATTACAATGAAAAAAAAGGGGCTTGGTGGGGGCGGTGGCAAGAGGAAGATGCGGGTTTGGCTTTGGGTGGAGGTGGCTAGGAGCTAGGCCGGTGGGTGGAATTGTGGAGGGGGAATTTGGGGGGGATCAAGGGGTATTTTGGTGGCGGAATGAAAGTGGAGGGAATTCGATGCAAGAAAAATTAAAAGAAAAAGAAAGATAAAAGAACCGCGAACCTTGGAATCCACCAAAATTGACGGGTATTGCTTTTGCCCTCACCTTGGATTTTTCCTAGAACTCACACAGAGATCTAGGAGAGTTGAACTCACTAAGAGATCAAGAAAATATGAACTCACAAAGAGAACACAAAGAGAAGAATTTCATTTTCAATAATCATCATCCCTTTTCAAGAGGAAGGGGAAGGCTTAAATAGCCAAATACATGAAGGAAAATAAAAGACACAATTGCCCCTAGGGCAAACATAAGACACAGCCCTCAAGTGAGGGTAGAAAGGGAAAAGTACAAATAACAAATCAAATACATCAAAATAAATAGACACGATCGTAGCCGTTGATCTTCGATGTCCTCATCAACTTGACTTGTATTTGAACATAACTCAAATGATTAATCAAGACCTGAACCAAATAAAATAAGTTCGAGTTTGAAACGAAATTAAATATCAATACGAACATGTAATTGAAGTTGCAAGGACTTCAGAAGACTTTTAACAAGCACTTCAACATGTACTCAGAACTCAAACTGGAACAAGATGTGGACAACAAGAACCTGTGGACTTAGATGTGACATAGTACATATGCACTAGACTTGCAAGTGAACTTGCATATTAAACTCAAGCTGAATTCAAACTTCAAATGAACATAAAGAACTGAACCCAATTTAAACTCAATCTAACTGCAAGAAGCTTGAATTTCTAATGACATCACAAGACTTGCGTACAAACAAGTGTAGAAGACTTGTAATGAGCATATGTTGTAAACTACGGTACACATACAACTTGCTTATGATTAAAAGAGCAAGAGCAATGAGCATGTCAATAAGAATACAATCAATGAAATATGCATGAGTTGTAGCGAGAATCATGTGGTGATATGTTCACAAGAAAAGAAAGGGAGATGTAGGAGAGCGGATCCTTTGTTATCAATGCAGGCTAATGTGTAAATGAGTACACAAGAGTCTACTTTCAAATGAGAAAAATAGATATGCTACAGGGCCCTTGATTTATGTATATCCAACATGAAATATGTAGTATTCATATCAATCGACCAATGAACTTGTATATTGAAGATTAGAAGCCCTAATGAAGAGAACTATTAGTTGATGCAACGACTGATATGCAACAGATATAAACACCTGCAAACTCTTATAGCAAGGGTATTCTAGCATCCTCGGAAGTCAACATACAATGAACCATATGACTTACCAACAGTTGTATAAAAGGATTGCAATATAATGGCAAGCAAATACCTCAAATAGAGGAGCTCCAATATATGTAATGATCTATCCATGAGCGGTGCAGTGATATGATCATGAGTCAAGTTTGGAGATCTAAACATCTCTGCAAAGCATGAAAAATGTGTAATGCTTGCAATGCAACATCCTCGTAACCAACATCGAGGTACAAGCAGGCACACTACAAGACCTCAATGCGTACAAACAAAGAATGTAGTGGACTTTTACAACCATCTCTATAAGATCAAGTGCATCGTATATGTAAGAACAATGAATGGTTGCAGAATGCATATGTGTGTCCTATATGCGCTATTGAAATCTCCAGCACAAGCATCATTGCCTGTAGATTGAGACGACAATACTGGCATTTGATAGTGAAAGACCCGTCCCTACAAACAAGTACGATCATGAGATTGGTGAAAGGTGGATATAATGCAGGAACAACAGCTCTTCCACGAACACTTTTAGGAGGTCGTAGTGAATACAACGAGTCCCTGTAAATAAACATGAACCGCTTGTGGATAACAACAGTGGGTATATTGTGAGTACAACGAACCCCTGTGGACACAAGTACATATCTCACCTACAGCAGCGGTTATTGAGATGCTGCCAAGTATGTAGGGTATGAAGACAACTCGATGTACGAAAAAGGACACCTCCTGACATAATGGAAGAGATGTTTGAGCAAATTCGAACTAAGCGTCCTGGTGTTCCAAAATTTCTTCTTGGTCCTATATTTAGGAAGAAAACAGTTCTAGCATCCACAAACACCGGAAATAACAAGTCTACTACACTGATGATCTTAAAAGGAGTTCTTTTCAAAGCACTGGTCATGAAAGTCCATAAGGACCCCCCGGTGAATGAGAAAGGGAGTCTGTATCAGAAGAATGAAATATCTCATTGCAATCAGGTGACAACGCTATGATTCATCTGTATCTAAAAGCAGGAGATTCGTTAGTGCACTATGATCCGACTGCAAAAATAGACAAGTAGTGCACGACAGTTTACCTATACAAAACAACAAACAACTCAATTCAGAAGATGCTACGTCACGCCACCGGATCCACAACATTGATGCAAGCGGACAAAAGGCGTTTACAAATATTCCCCGAACATACACCATAATTTGTATATACATAGGTACACAAAAGGGCAAGTGCAATCATACACCCGCATGGACCCCGGCGAGCATGTTGTAAGAACACACGCGGCGTCTAGGGATGTTACGCGGGTCAATAGATTTGAACCTGATCCTCCTAAGCAGGTAAATAGGAGTCGACAAGGTTCAACAAGTAATTATAAAATACCCCCAAACACCCTCATGGGCCCCGAGGAGCGTGTTATTGGTACACACGTGACGTCTAGGGATGTTGCGCGGGTCAATAAATGAACGTAGTACGAGCTCAATCCTTCTATGCAGGTAGATAGGAGTTGTTACGGTTCGAACTATCAAACATATATACGGTCCGGATATCGACTGGAATATCTATTTTATACGTTCATATAAGACCAACAAAGAAAATTCATTAAATTTCCAAATGACCCCACACCCCGATGATGGTCGTGTTGAATGTTAATATCAACCGGATGAGTACATTCCAAATATTTAAAATGTCACTCTAAATACCCGACAATCCAAACTTTCAAAAATCATCAAAATCCAGAAATATTTAAAATTGAAATCCAATCATCAACCACTTAAAGAAAATCCATCCACCATCCGCAACAGTTTGCCAAGGTGGACAAATTTGAAAATAACTTCAGCTCACATATAGCTAAATACCTGGTCGAAATTACCACTAGGATCTATTCTCAAACAATCTCCTGCCATTAAGGACGTGATACGTGTCCTCTAACCGGCAGTTTTGCCATCAAATGGCACCGCAAGATAAACGATTATGACCTGAGGCCCTCTGAACTGAGTGATTTTGCCGCCAAATGGCACCACGAAATACCGGTTATGGCCAGAGCCAATACGCTCTTTAGTGGCATCAAATTCTTGAGATATGAATCAATAAGATATAATCGATAGGGCACAAAGCTCTCTGTTAGCTAAGGTGGATTCAAATTTGTCCCCTTAGGTAAATATTACCCCCAAGTCTGCAAGGTCCCCTTGGACAAAGCAACCCATGGCTGCCGACAAGGATCCTTCTGTCAGGTTGGGTCGACTACCTCCTCTGACTAAGAAGACCAGGGACCACAATGGGCTGGGATGACGGAACAATGGGATCTTGATCGGGTCTATCATCCATTCCCCACTATCCGCTTTAGGTCAAGATGGTGAAATTTCTAATTTTAAATATCAAATCTTCAAATTATCAACCATTTACAAGCTCTCCAAAGCTCAAGTCCATGTTGCTACTATACGCCTGATACTACGTATCTAATCGACGACTAGCCTTAATCGAAAGTTCACTCTCATTATTGGGAGGGGTAATTGACTATAGAGGCTTGTGCCTATAGGAAACCAGAACTCAGATCATAAAGTCCTCGCAAAATGAGGGCGAAATCTCTGGGTAGTGTCTTATCTACAAACCCATATGCCTTCCAAAATTTACCCCGAAACTTAACTCCATTAAAACTCCCCGGAACAAAAGAAAAGCAATTAGAGGGTGGAGGCCAGGGCCGAATTTTTGGAGCCCACATTTATCAATCTAATTTACATAAATTAATTAGAAAGAGACTTATAGACTTGTATCTAATTGCTAAGTAGTCAAATTTTTTTATACTTTGCATAGCATTTCGTGTCTAATTTTTTAAAAAAATAAATTAATTCATCTAACCATTTTCTTAAATCTCCAATAAAGATAATGTATGTGTGTGTGTAATTTAGTATTGAATTATTTTCTCATCTCATGTGAAGATCTAACTAATAATTTAAAAAATGCTCAATTAATTTTAATAAAAACAAAACAATTTTTTATTTAACTTAATGATCTTCTATAATTTTGCAAAATCAAAGCATAAATTATTAAGTATGTGAACATAATGTGCTTAGTGTGCGTACATTCTCACTAGTAAAAGAAACATCCATGAACTACCTTGACCTTTTAAGAAATAACAAAACAAAAATTTTCAAACACTGTAAAAGGAAGTTTGAATTTATAAAATTATACAAAAGCAATACCTGTTATTTGAAATTGACCTAATATTTAAAAATAAACACAAAGATTCACAATAATCAACTAAAAGAATTATCAATTGTTCAAGAAAAAAAAATAGCGACTAGGTTTTGATACTGACTTCAACAAAAAAAATGAAGGCCTAAAGTTCAAAACTCAAGAGGAAAAACAGTTATTTTCTCAAAACTCTGGGAAAATGAGAATCTAAACATTTAGAACCGGTAGTGCATTTAAGTTTAAAATGTCAACTTGATCTTTCGTGCCAAGCAAAATCTGTTGAGGAAATTAGGAATCATCGAGGAACAAGACTGAAAACGCGATGAGTGGAAGGCGATTACATTATCATTCTTAATTCTTTGTAGTTAATTTTTTTCCTTTTGAAAAGCATGGTACTATTGGATAATATTGGCACTAGAGCACACTAAGAATTTGTTTGGTAGCTAGCATCTAAAAAACATGTCTTTTAAAGTAGTATTTTTGTTTTCAACTTTTCATTCATTGTAAGTGTGAAAATTAAATAATCATTTTAGAAGAAGTTTGAGCAAGGTTGTGAAGTTTAAGGCTTTGTTTGAGATGGCTTTCTTACTGGTTCTTAAACCAGTTTTTTAAAACAAAATTTTTAATTTTTGTATTAAAAAGCTGCTTTAAGAAATAGTAAGATCGCCGTCCCAAAGAAAGCCTAAAATCAAAGTTGGTCTCGAACTACATAAGAACAAAAGATGGATTTGCCAAACTTCATGCTTTTTAAAATATGCATTCAAACTTTAAACAACCAAAGAGCAATAAAATCATTCATCATGAAAATAAATAGCAGAGGCACATTGATCAGAGGGGGTGCAACTATTACATCATGTCCTTCATTTTTTACAAAAAAATAAAAAAATTCAAACTCCTATTTATGTGACAATTTCATTCCTTTTTTATTTATAAAGTTATTAAACTTTACATAAGTCCTTGTTACTCTAACTTCGCATTAGCCTGTATAGCATTTTAGTAGTTAGAAACTTTGTTGCTAATGAAACACTAGCATAAGCAGTTAGCTGTTAGCAGTTAACAGCCACCAAAGGAATAATGTAATGGCAACGATGTTGTTCAAAACATTTTCATTTATTTCTACCACAACTGAAAACAAACACTATATCTTACGTTTGAATATTCATAGCAAAAAAACTTGAAACAGAAAAGTTGAAGCTCTCTAATTCTCTCTACAAAAACAAAATCATACAGAAAGAATAAAAGCTTAATTGACACTTGCTTTGAAGCATTTCATAAGGATCTACTTTCTATCTACAAGACAGCATTAAATTTTTGGGATTTTTTTTTTTTGTACTGATCACTATAAACTTGACCTCAGTAAATAGGAAATAACAATTCTAGTGGAAGTCACCAATCCCAGGTAGCTCAGAACCGTTTTAATGTAAGGAAGGGCAAAGATACCAGTCTCTTATATTGTTAATTCGGTTAGCTAAATTTACATATTTCCTCTATCCATTATTACCAAAGCTAACTGAAATGGCAACTGAATCCTTCATTACAAGCGGCCCCAAACCATCAAAATAAATTTAGTCGAAGGAATCAACAAGCTCAAAAAAACCCAAAACGTGCATCCATCGAAAGCAGATTAAAAAAACCCTAATCATAAGCCAACTATTTCCATAGATTATAGCAAAGTAATCCTTATACCGTTCTCTTCGGATACGAGCAATATATAAAGCAAAATTAAAGCAAAAAAGGCAGTAAATTTCAACTAAGGTAGGAAGCCTCCACCTCAAGAAGCTCCGCCTCACCTTGGCAGAAGATGAGCCGACGACGAAAAAAGATATAGAGTAACTGCAGCCGACTGAAGAGATCGCAGATACGTCGTAGTCGACCCATCGAGAGAGGCCGCTGCACGGGGTTGACATTTGAGCTGCCGCGAAATTTTAGAAGAAAACTACAAATGAAACTAAATACCAGCGAACAAAAAAAATAAAGGGATAAATAAATAGGCCTAATCGAGATGACAGATTTTAAAAATAGATATAAAAAATATTTATAAAATTAAAAATAAATCTCAAATTTTAATTTTTTTCAATGTAAATTAGTTATGTATATATAATATTTATCATAAAATATATTTAAATATTTGTGATCTATTCTTATTAAATTATGATTAGAATTATCTTATCTAATTTTTAATAAATGTTTATAAGAAATATAATAAATTGGAAAGTATTGATGTGCTTTGCATCATAATAAGAAAATAATAAAATAAAATAAAAAATTAATATTTAAGACTTAAAAATAATTATAAATTCAAGCGTATTTTTTAAAAAAAGTTATATCATATAATTTATAATATTTAGGACAGTTTTTTCACTATTTAGTTTTTCGGACATCAATAATAATTTTATTTAGCTATTATTTTTGGTTGCTTTCTTACTATTTTTAGAAATTTATATGAAGAAAAATTAATTTTTTTGGCATCCAGAATAGATAAGTTTCTTTTCTCACAAACCACAATAACTTTATAGTCAATTTAATAAAACGTTACAGCTGTCTTAGACAAACTCTAAATATGATATTTGATGTAAATTATTGATTTCAAAGCACTTAAATCACTCAGGCTTGTAGTAGAATAAAACTTTCTATCAATAACTCCATGATCTCGCTCTTTCATTTCACCCGCTCTGCTAGGGCTTTGCCCTAGCTTTCTTCCTTTGTGGTTGCCAGACCGCTCGCTCCGGTGGTGCTGGTCTTCATCGCTTTACCGGAAAAGTTTTCTTTTCTTTTTTGGTCCGCTTTTGGTTTGTTAGTGTACTTTTCCTTCCGGCGCGTGCCGGGATGGCACCGAAGCTTTGTGACCCTGATTTTTTAGGGGGTTCGTTTTCTTCACGTTCTTTTTTAGTTGTTCTTTCGGGTTCTTCTTCCATTAATGAATTTCGTGAACTTAGGGCATCCTCATTTCATGATTTGCCTTCCCTTTGGATCTCTGATCAGGAAATTAAGGCTTTGGTCGTTCATTTTTAGTTCTCATTGGTTGGTTTTTTTCCTACCAAACGACCCTCTCTTGATTCCATTCGTAGATTTTTTTTCAACCTCAAGCTTAATAGGAAGGTTTCGATCACCTTGTTAGATTCGTCACATGTTCTCATCAAGCTTGCTAATGACCTTGATTATTATCGGGTCTTCTGCAATAGATCGTATTTGGTTTATAATTGTTACATGAAGCTTACCAAGTGGTCTCCCCTTGTTGATGTTGGTGTTGAGTCACCGGTCATCCCGATTTGGGTTTCTTTTCCGCAACTGCGCCCTCATCTCTTCTCCCCCCGCATTCTTCATGGTTTGGCCTCTCTCTTTGGCAAACCATTGAAAATTGATGCTGCCACTTATATGGGTTCTAGGTCATCTTTAGCTCATGTTTTAGTGGAGCTGGATATCACTAAATCCTACCTCGACAAGGCTTGGTTAGGCTCGAAGAAGCTCGGCTATGTCCAGTAAGTACATATGAATGAATTCCCATAATTTTTGTGCTTCTTATCATAGTATCGGGCATGCTGTTGGAAATTGTTGTGCTACTCCTGCTGTCCCGATCCCTGCTGATATGACCCATTCTAAAGAAGCTCCTATTGAGGTTTCTGTGAACCCTGCTTTAATTATTTCGTCCCCCCTCCCCCTGTTATGCCGGTTCTTGTTGTGGGAGAGTCTGCGAATGAGGTGGTTGTTGGCCCTTTAGATGCAGGTCTTCTAGAGCTTAATGTTGAGAATGATGTGGCTTTTACGGATGTTAATCACTACAAAAAATTCAGCCAGTACGGGCGGCTTAGACCGACGATTGTCTAACCACCGGTACTAACGGCGGTTTAGCCGGTAATTTGGCCGCCGGTGAATACCAGCGGCCCAACTGGCCGTTATGGAAGCTTATACCGCTGGTAATAACGGCGGTCACAAAACCGCCGGGTAAACGATCGGCTTTAAAAGTTACCGGTGCCGTACCGGCGGCCAAAACTGTCGGTGTTAAGTGATTTATTTACCGGCGGTAGAAGCCGCCGGTAAAATCCCTAAAATGAACCAGCCCGAGCCTCCCATTTTATTTCATCTTCTCCTTATCTCTCTGTTCGGCCGTGCTCGTCCCTCTCCTCCTCCTGCCTCTCGCACGACCGAGCTGCCTCAGGCTGCCAACGACCTGTCTCCGGTCGCCGACGATCACACTGGGCGCCCTCAAACTCCCACTGCAAGGCAAAAACTGCCGGCAAAAACCGCCGGTGAGCAAATTTCATGTAGTGACTCCTATTATTGCTTATTCGACTTTAGTCCATCTGGACTCTGTTTTTGGCTTTAGAGGGGATGGCTCCTACTGCCCAGGCCCCCCCGATTATGTGCGAGTGAAGCTGTTGTCTTGAATTATGGTTTAAATTCTAAACCTGCTTTATTTGGTACGGATAACATGTCCGCCTCGTGTGGTTTGGCTGAGGAGGGTGTGCCTTCTAGTTCTCCTATTTCTACTTATAGGAAACTTAGTGATAATGTCGTTTTCCCTTTGATGGTTGTAGTGAGTCTTGAAGCTGCTTCCTCTTTTGTTAACCTGGTGTCGTTTAGGCAGGTTCATGATCTTTCGGGTTCAATTCCTAATGATGGCTTTGAGGGCAAAGATAACTTCGTAAATATCCCTATTTCAATTATGTCTAATGTTGATATGAAATCTCATATGGCTAAGTCTTGAAAAAATGATGTATTGTTTCAAACAAACTAGTTGGTTTTGAATGATTTCTTTTCCTCTAAAGAATCGAATCAGGATTTTGAGGAGGAACTAGTGGAGTGCTCTATCAATCGTGATTCTCTAAATGTGGGTGGTAAAAAGCATAAAAATAAAAGGCAAGAAGAAATAGCTGGTTTTTGGTTTTTGCTATTTCATCAGTGGATTTTAAATGGTGTTGGACGATGAGGAGGAGGTCCCCTGTCCCCTTGTTGGCTGGGCTGGTTGGCAACCTGGGTGCCTCGTTCTTTTGCTTGGTGGCCTCTCAACCTAGTTCCCTTACTGACACCTTAGGATGGTCCGTGTTTGACTGCAAGTTTGGTGTAGGGGACCTCCGTACAGAGTCCCTTTTCGCTTCGGCTCCTTCTATCTGGTTGTTTTTTATCTTAATGTCTTGTACCACTGGCTATTGATCTTGATTGTTGTATCTTTTTTTTCTTTTTTAATAAAATTTTGGTTTTGGTTAAAAAAAAAATGATTTCAAAGCACTTAAAAGAGTTGAATCATTATTAAACTATACTTCAAAGATTATTGTATGATCTAATCGACATTATTCAAAGTAAGAAACATCCATCTTGATGAGATATTTATAATGATATCAGAATAATTTGATCATGAAATTGCAAAGTGATGCTAACATTCCAGAATAAAATATCAAAAATAGCATTATAATGAGCTAAAATTTGGTTGAGCTAACCAAAGTAAATTCACACATATTACATACACGAACTTCAAATCCAATATTTCTTGGTTCATAGCTAAAGCTCTCAACCAACATATCAAAATGAGATGCTTTTGTAATGCCCTAGAATCAAATTTGAAAGAATTATATATTTTATCTTTTTAATTAATCAACTAAAGCTTCTATAAATTATCACAATAATAAATCTGTATATCCAATAAAAGAAACTAAGAGTTGTATATCAATATTTTACTTTATTCATTCTCCCAAAATCAATATACAATAGCCATGAGATCAGTACAATTATTATTTTATCACAAACTCTTGACTACAAAAGAATAAGGAAAAATACAAATAAAATTAAAAAAAAAATCTGAGAATCTCTGTCAATCTCAGTCCAACTAATTTTGACCACTTCACTGCCCTAAATCATAAGAATCAACAAAATTAGCATTAAAGCCCAACAATTAACTAAAATTTTTATCACTATTTATAATGCAATACAAACGAATCAATTTGTAAATTTAATTCTAGTCAATATCAATCATCACTTAATATGAGCCATAAAAATCTCAAAAATTAATAAATTAATATGATCAGTAAAGCTAAAAGAGAACTATCAACTATCAAATTATAAGAAAAATCAATAAAAAAATTATCACTCAATAAGCCATGTTAATATGATATGATATGTTGTATCAATATTATTATTAGTTTGAGTTCAGTTATATCTATAAATTAGTTTAATGTACTATTTGGTAAATATCATCATGAGTTTGATAATGAAAAGTAAGGCAAGACATGCAGCTTTAATGTGGTGTTTTCTTCCTTACATTTATTATCTATCATATCTATAAATGTGTTAATCTTATCTTATATATTTATTTTCATAGGTGAATTTCAATAATCATTTAAGAGTCATTACTCTCTACCTGTCAGTGTAATTCAGTCAATCAGTTTCAAGCTATAACTAGGATTACACTATCAACATTTTATTTAAAGAAAATCCCGTTAACCCACTCTCCTGACCAAATATTATATTAAAGAGCCAACCCATATTCATAATAGTGTTAACAGATAGCCTTCTTTTTTTACATGCAAATGTTATATTTTCTATGCCGTGTAAGCCAACATCATATATGAAATGAAATTAAAAAAAAAAAATGTAGGATAATCTTTCAAATTTATCCACTATATATTTACTTAAAAAAAAAATCATCATTTCCAATTTAACGTATTAAAATTCAATATCAATATATTCATATTGACAACATCTATCGCATTCCAAAAGTTATACGTTAAAAGTTTTATCAATACAAAAAAAAAATCCTCATTTTTTTTGTAACGGAAATACAAGTTTGAAAAAAAATACCAAAAATTCAAAATAGGATAATGATTCCTTACAATGAGACGAACAAATCTCCTCACATTTCTTCTCATTGTTTCCAAACATCACTTTGGCTTAGGGAAAATGAATGCAAAGAGATGGAGAAATGGAATTTAATAACATCTAATAATACTAGTGGATTAGGATTATTATACTATAATTAAAACATAATAATATCTATCATATGACGAAGATGATTTTCAAATTTAAGTGATTAAATTTTGGGTTGTTATCCCTTTTGTGTTTGAAGTTAGTTTTATCAATGTTTGCTTCTAAAATTTTGCCCACAAGCCACCATGGTGGATGGACTTGGAGTGCATGGGTGGGATGCAAAAATGGGGCAACTTATGGAGCACTTGATTGACATAATTAATAAAATTTAATATTTTGATAATTTAAAATATTTTTAATAATTTGAAATAATATTTTAGAGTTAAGAATTTTATAATATCTAAATTATTCAAATATTTTGAAATTAAGGATTTGATAATTCAAAATTTAAATTTAAGGGTTTGAATTTTTTTAAATGGAAAAACTACATTAAAAGCATATAATAGTCAAAATCAATGACCTATTTAATTTACTTAATATGAGTTATTTAATACAATAAAATTTTAATTAAGAAAATTCCAAATTAATCAACTTTCAATCAAATGAAGATTACTTTTAAGCCAAATATTTATTATCAAATCAATGAAACTTTTAAAATATTTCAATAAAATTTTAGAGTTATTTGATATTTTTCATAATTAACACTAAATTTATAAAAATTATGAAAAATAATAGACAAATAAAGAAAATTCTCAAAATATTTGGAAATGTGCAATACATTTTTTGTTTTTGCAGGCCTTTTTGCAGGCCCTAATACAAGATAATTAGGCTAATCAATAATTAAATTAAAGGTGATTTTGATTTTCTGATAATCTAAATAAGGTATTTTAATAAGGAATTTTGATTTTTATTTTACTCATATTTGAACCAATATCTCTGTTATTTAATCTATAGGAGAAATATAACCAAAAGTTCTTTTCAAATAAAAGCACCACTATTATAAGCATGGATTGCTTATTAAAGTATGATATCAAAAAAAATTTAAACAAGTTTGAATTTGAGCCATTGTTAAGAATTAGTTCGAACCTTTATTTGAATCTTATTCAAACCATCTCCAAACCTTCTTCTTAAATTGTTTCCATTCTCGTGATGCCTCCCTCAACAATCTCACATGTTGGCGACTAAGTGAGAACTCAGTCTCCACACATGCCATTGCTATGTGATGCTTTCTCCAACAATTACCTGGTCACGCATAGCCTATATTGCGATGCTTTTCCCCGTGAATGTCAACACCTAAACGCAAACTCCTTTTCTTGTTACAATGATTCATGATGCCTTACCAAGGAGAGATTATTTTGTGCGGACACCGAACATAACTCTACATCTGGATACCAATCAGAATGAGTCACGTAAGCGATACCGAGCCGTGATACCGAGCGGTACCGAGCCGCGGGTTTAAGAATCCTAACGGAATTCGACTTCCACACAGAATATTTTTTCCTTACCAAGTGATCTCAAGATCACACATTGGCAATCCTGTGATGCCTTCCCTACTGAGTTGCCGCTTAAACATGAACTCTTCTCCTCACATACCATCAGCTTGCATTGCCTTCCCCAATGATATAACAGGTGCTCCTTTTTCCCTTACGCATCATCAATCCATGATGCTTTCCCCGCTAACTTTTAAATCGCTTGCTAGCAATCCCGTAATACCTTACTCAGAAAGCTCTTGCATGACCATAAACTCCACTTCTCACACCAAGTTAGCCCCATGATGCTTGCACCCAAACATTCAAACCAAGATTTGAACTTTTTTTAATCCAAATTCAAATCGAGTTTGAATTCAAATTAGTGTGGATCAATTTCATTTGCAGTGGACTTCAATTTTATTTTTTTAATTTATTAACCATTAATATCCGAGACACTAAATTATGGTTTATAGTAGGGTTAGATGTTGGCAAACTACATGGGCTTGCAGGGGGATGGATGATTACTTTAGGTAGTGATTATTAAGCTAGTATATTAATCCTTGTGCTTAGGGTTGCATAATCAACTGGATGGGCTTGATCACCAACTAACTATCTCTTAACCCTAGGTTAATGCTAGTTTAGGCTCTAAGCTCCTAGTTTAAGGCACTTAAGACTCTGAAAAAGCTAATGGATTTGACTAGCCTAGCCAATTGGGATTGAAAAGAAATTTAGCTTCATAAAACTTAATTATCGATTTGGCTAACTTAGGCCAATTAGGCTTGTTCAATGAGTTAATTGAGTTAGTTTACATCTAATTAGCTAATTGGATCAATTAATGGGGTTTTCTCAAGTCATTTGAGCTAATTTGCTTAATTGGCTCCATTGACCCAAACATGCTAAATGTAGGTTTACCTTGGGTCAATTTGTTTAACTCATCATTCACCCTCAAATATTAAACGCCGATCCAAGCCACTCGAAATTATATATGGTGGAATCTCATCAATCATGTTCATCATCCCAGCCATAGGAAAGGATATTTTCAGCTCACCTTGTCACAATCAACCAAGCATGGAGCCTACTACCCGACAACTTATTATAGTCTACTTTCGCTCTAAAGCAATCCGAGCCAATGACTTCAGAGCACTCACCAATCACACCCTCTCATCTTAGCTCTCACTAACAGAATTGCCTACTCTTACTGTCTCTACACCCTTGGTGTAACAACTAAAAATATGAAAAAGTAATTTAAAATAAAATTTTGATTTTCTATTAGAACGGGAGTGCTTTGGCACTGAGCTTGATAATGCAGCGGCGCTAAGCTTGAGAGCACAACGACACATGTATATTTGTAACAACCCAAAATATAAAAACACATTTGAAAACATTTTCTGTGTACCCTCACAGAATCCAAATGGTTCTCCCGTTTGAACTCCCCACGTAATAGTTTCTCTAGAGATAGAGAGTATCACTAAGACCAGACTGACTGATGTGAAAAACTATGTTGCGCAAATACAGACTCTTGGGATCCAACCATGACAATTGGATATTACTGCGAAATATAAACTTATACCCAAAATAAATTTCCTCGAGCCCTGTGCATCACTTTAATATGTATTTACTATTTTTTATTGTTCTTTTTACACACGCAGCTACGTAAAGAAGAACACACGCAGCTACGTAAGGAAATCTCCTTAAGCTTACTTGTCAATCCGACCAGTTCATACACGCTTGATTACAACAGAGAGCAAGACCTTGCTTCTTTACTACAATGATATTTATCACAATGAACTAAGAAATCAGAAGAAAAAAAAAAGTTACAAGATTAGTTGAACCTTTCTCTATCGTGAGGGGTAGAATAATCTATGCTGGGTCCAATTGGAATAATCCCATATGGATTAAGACTAGGATGGCTTCCATAGTAGCTCTTCCTAATGTGTTCCATATTAACAGTGCTACTAATGCCAGAGATTTGGTAAATGTCTTTGGTGTAATTGAAGAGATTCGGATATTCACGGATGAGTTTCTTGTTGCATTTGAAATGAACAGCATAAACCTGTTTGAGCAAAGAATCAATTAGTAATCTCTTTGGTACAGAAAAAAAAGGACCCAGCTGTGCTTATTTTTGATGGACTACAGAGGTGAGCCAATGACAACATCGAGTGGTCTAGGTAGGCTATTGTTGCCTAAAAAAATTTGTGCATATACAGTAAAAAGCTATCAAAAACATCTCGAGAGATTAACGGAGATTACTTCAGCGCTCAAGTCAACTTTTGGTTTTTTTAGAAAGAAAATAAGTCTATGAGGGATAGAAGAATTTTGATTTTGATCTATCTCTCTCTCTTTCAAAATCAAATAGGAATGATAAGAGCGAAAAGAAATGAGCAGCACAAGCTTTATTTGTAAACAAAATTGAGGAGCTAGGGAGCATTTTGGTGATGAGCCAGATGGGATTGTAGTGTAGTGAGTGAGGTGGCACCAAGCTGGCTCCGAAGGCTCTTAAAGGTTGCTTTGGACCAACAAATCCCTAGGTCACTACTTATGATGATATAGATGTTAAGATCCCATCATAGAATGTGTTGGGGCTGGAGATTGATGAAGAGGAGATGAAGATGTTGGTTGGAGTAGAATTTTAATGGGGTATTACCATGATAGAAAACATGTAGAAGAGATATTAGGGAGATGGCTGGGAGTGAAAAGGAGAGAGAGAGAGAGAGAGAGAGAGAGAGAGAGAGAGAGAGAGAGAGAGAGAGAGAGAGAGAGAGAGAGAGAGAGAGAGAGAGAAGCCAGCATTGCCTAGGGTAAGAAGGGGCCAAACACTTGCTGTTTTATTCAATATCAATGTGGAAACCCTAAATATCATAGTAACCTTTATTAGTGATCAAAAGGCTTGCATAAGAAAAAATCAAATATATGAAAGAGTTATACATTGTGCCCAATCTATCTTTTATTAACTTGGAAACAGATGATGAAGAGTGGATTGTACCATAAAATTAATCAACCAAATCATATGATTGATTGAATCAAATATTAAAACTACTCTCATGTGTCCAATCCTCACATCTTGGTGCCTGTGTTTGTGACACCGTACTTTTGGCCCTCCACCATCGCACGAGGTGTATTCTACTCATGCGCATAATGAGCTTGCATATGCTTTGGATTTGCTCATGCTAGCTTCCACTTGTGGTTGCAATCCTTTCTTTGATGTCAATGCATCCTAGTGTCGTCATCTCTGATGCTCTGGTCTCATCGTTTAAGCACCGGCCTTGCGTCTTTAGGAAGGTGCTTTACCTCTATCGCTCATTAAATTTTCTACAAAGTGTGCTTTAAAGATGACTGGAGAAAATTCAAGATGAGAAGAAGAACATAGAAACATAAGAAAGAGCCATACGACCGGGTGTTATAAGTATAGTCAATTGATATCTTAAGTAGGATTTCTTTTGAACGATACAAATGTTGCATGTTGAAAATGCTCCTTTTGTCAATTGATTAGTCGAGGTAAAGCCATTGTTACTTCAAAACTTTTGTACTACAACAACAACAAACTTTTATCCCACTACGTGGGGTCGGCTACATGATTCTTTTTTATCTATTGTGTCTGATTAATAGTCAAATTTTTATTTAAATCTAATAAAAAAAATCATTTATAATATTTTCTAACAAAGTCTTTTAGGTATATCTCGGCCTTTCTTAACATAAGCCAAATCTAATATATCTACTCTCCTAAACGGGTCATCGGAAAACTATCATTTTATGTGACCAAACCATCTAAGATAACTCTCTCTCATCTTATCTTCCACTGGAGCTACTCCAACGTATTCACGTAAATGCTCTTTTCGTATCCTATCTCTAATAGTAAAGCCACTCATCCACCTGAGCATCCTCATCTCTGCAACAATTAACTTAATATTATGCTTCTCTTCTAATGACCGACATTTTGCACCATAAAGTATTGCAGGTCTCACCACCATCTTATAGGATTTTCCCTTAAGTTTGAGGGGAAATTTTCTATCACACAACAAGCCTGATGCATTCTTCCACTTCAACAATCCAACTTGAATTCTAATAATAATAATAACCCCATCTATTTCACCATCACTCTGAAAAATATACCAAGATATCTAAAATGTGTACTCTTATTAATGACTTGATCGTCCAAAGCGGACCCCCACTAGATCTATTACTGCTAAAATTACATTCAATATATTTGATTTTAGATTTACTCAAATGAAAACCTTTAGACTCTAAGGTTGACCTCCATAATTCAAGTTTACCTTCAACTCTCTCTCCAGTCTTATTAACAAGAAGAATCACTATAGGAAAATCAGTTGTTTCCAGCGGAATAATGTCTATCAAAAATGTTGACGAATTTATGACAAATTTCTGCTAAAAATTTTAGATGACTTTAGCGGCGGATTTGCAATGAAATTTCTACTATAAATCCGCTGCAACCTAACCTTATTTAACCGATTTGTTTTTATCTGTTTATTTGCTTGTTCTCTATTGTTCGACTTCGCTCCTCCACTGCTTGTTCTTCTTCAACTTCACTGCCTCCTCCCCATTTGTTCGTTGCTATTCGACTTTTGCGTCCGTTGGCTAGTTGCTCGAACTTTTTGCCTCCGCCTTTGCGTGGCCGATTAGTCACCTTCGTCCATCTCGGTTTGATCATTCACACCCGACCTCCTAGTTCAATCATTCATGCCGACCAATTCATTGCTCTCAGACTTTACCTGCTTCACGACATGTCCGACTCTTGGTTAATCTTCAACTTCAGCTGATCTCCAGCTCTTTATTAATATTCAATTTCGCCTTATTCGATTCAATTCGACAAGGTTTCATTACTTCACCTCAAAAACCTTTTATACATCCTTCCTCTTTTTAATTTTATAAGAAAAGCTACCTATGAGAATGATACCATCCATATTAAGATGACAGGCGAGCGGCAACTCTGGATTGGAGAGAATATATGAGCTGACCTAAACAGTGTTTAGGGCAGCCCATAGAGGAGGGAGAGGAATAAACATAATCAAGCTTTTGACACCGGGGGCTTATGCAGCTCCCTTCATATTGGGGGCTCAATTTTATACTTTGAACACAGATGACTATTCATAAAAAAAACTATAATATATAATAATAATTTATTTGGTTATGCATTCTAATATAAGTGTATTACAGAAAAAGCTGCTAGGTAGAGAATTCACTATTGTTGAGTTACACAATCACACCCACAACTGTCAGAAGGACCAACAGTGAGTGAACAAGCGAGCGATGAAGGCTTATGTAAATATATATGTTTATAATATTTAGAAAAATATTATAAGTGGTGATTATACGATATTAATCTTATGTTATATTTTATAGGATGAGTATATACAACTTCGAGAGAGCCAGGCTACAGTTGGTGAGGGATCATCTGGGGGTTCAGTAGATATTTCTGACTATCGCATTTGATGATAGACGGTAGGAGAAATGCTGAAGGGACGAGTTTATGGATTAGGCTCGAAGGTCTATGTGTAAAAGGGACAGTCCTCTGGTGTCTCAAGCTACTATGCAAATAGCTATGAGAATTTGTACAGCCAACAGGTGGCTAACTTGACAGTAGAGTTAGAGTATGTACGAAAATTATAAGTAGACATGCACATACAGATACTGGATGAGCTTCAATGATTAAGAGAGCATATTAGTGGAAATCAATCTGTGTCTGCATCGGCCTAGTAGGAGAGTAAGGATATGAATACTGATTAGATTGTCTTTGTTTATTTTTTTAACTTTTTCTAATGTATAAGAATTATGTTTATTATAACAAAATTATATTATTGAAAAAAAGTCATGAACAATTTATATAATATGTTTATTATAGCAGTGTTGTAAGTAGTGTTTATTAAAATATTAGCATATTTAGCCATTACTAAAAAATTGCTTTGACTGTGATTGTTGTAAAGCTGAATAATTGACATGAGGTGGTATTTTTTTTGTTTATGGAACAAGTTTGCAACAAATTTGCAGCGAAAATTCTGTCACAAATAATGACTAAATTTTATGCCGCACATGATGCCATAAATTGCAATGATTTTTTCTGGTGTCAATATCAGTTGTACTTTATGAAGTTTCCACTGCAAATCTGCTGCAATTTTCGGCATATAACTAAAACAAATATGCCATTTTTTTGGAACTCAAAATCCGTCGTAAATTTGCCGCAAATATTTTGCGGAGAATTTTTTCGATGCAAATGAATTTTCCGACGTGCCTTTTCAGGTTGAATTAGATTTCGCCGTAAATCTGCAAGAGATCTTATTTTACGACATGCTTTGCATGTTTTTGATGGATTTGTCCGCCTGAAACAGCTGACTTTCATGCAGTGAATATCATCAGTAAAAAGCTTACACCAAGGTATAACCTCTTATAAATATCTAGTGAGAATATCCACGACTAAAGGAAAAAAGTAAAAGGCTTAAGGTTGATCCTTGATGTAATCCAACTGGAATAGGAAAATACTTAGTCAAACCACCTTATATTTGAACACAAGTAATAACTCATATATACATATCCTTAAATGACTTGAATATAAACATTATTAACCCCTTTTTTTTTCTAGAACTATCCATAACACTTCACTAGGAACTTTATCATATGCTTTCTCTAAATTAATAAATATCACATGTAGACCATCCTTATTTTCTCTGTACTTCTCCATCAAACCTCTCAATAAATCATAGCTTCCATAATAAACCTCCCCGGCATGAATCCAAATTGATTTTCAGAAATAATAGTATCATGTTGTAACCTATGCTAAATAACTTTCTCATATAATTTTAAAGTATGACACATTAACTTAATTGCTCTATAATTCACACACTCTTGTGCATCATCTTTATTCTAAAAAAAAGGAATCAACACACTCGTTCTTCAATCATCTGACATTTTTTTAGCCTTCAAAATAATATTAAAAAGTTTAGTAAGCCAAAAAATTCATTCATATCCTAAGATTTTCATACCTCTATTGAAATATCATCCGGTCCAACAATTTTTCCATACATCATTTTCTTTAAAGTCTCTCTAACTTTGATTTTACTAATACACCAAAAAATTTTATTTTCATTTAGGGTGCTAAGGTCACTATAGCCAATCATATTCTCAGAATCTTCACTGAAAATTTTAGCAAAATATCTTGTCCACCTTTGTAATAATATCCTCTTTTAATACAAACACTTTTTTTATCTTCATTCTTAATATATATATATATATATATATATATATATATATATATATATATATATATATATATATATATATATATATATATATATATATATATATATATATATCGTCATCCTTAGTATTTAATATATTATATAAATCATTAAAATCTAAAATTTTTACATCATATATTGCTTTCATACACCTTACGGGTTTCCTTATATCTTCCTCAATTATCAAACTTTTTACATATAAACTAATTATTATAACAAATCTTTTTATTTCTGATCTTTTCTTGTATATTTTGATTCCACCACCAACTATTTTTACTATTAGGATTTTCCCTTTAAAACTCTAAGTAAATCCTTTGCAACATTCTTAATAACACTAGCTATTTTTTTCATATAACATTAGCCACTCATGCACAGACAAAATCTTAAAATCTAAAACCTTACTTTCAAAAATATTTTTGTTAATAATCATTAAATGCTCTTATATAATTCTAAAACAATGTTTTTCTTTATTTTTTATATTCAGCCCTTCATCTTAAAGTTTATGTTGACCTCTGTGACTAAGACAAAAAAGAGATAATAAAATCATTACATACCTGCTGAAATCCAAAGCCCATTCTGAATCCTTGCTCACGTCGTGTTCACCACTTGCTACAACACTCATTACCTATATAAAACGGCGTCGAATACAGGCCTTGTCGCGTACGTAACCCCCGCCTTCCTTGGCGTCATTAAAAGGAGGCTGAATCGAGTTCTTAGGGGCTGCTTTTCCCTCTCCGTGAAATCCCTACGAAGCTCCTACTGCGTCTGCTCCTTCACCAGCCTCCGACGCTGAAGCCACCATTGCCCTGCCTTTGTTCCTTCAAGTCGAACGACCTCATCACCTTCCCTGATCGAATCCCTAGCCGCAAGCTTCAACAAATATTTCCCTATCCCGATCTACACCATAGCCGACCGGCCTCTCCCAAGCTCCGATCCCAGCCTTAGTCGACACCTATCTCCATCCAAAACCCAATCCTCCTGAACTCCATCTCCTCTCCGACAAAAGCCATACCTCAATCTTCTATGCCTGAGCCCCTACCCATCCGGCTTCTCACGCAATCCACAGAAAGAGGGGGGGGGGGGGGGGGGGGGGGGGGGGGAGAGAGAGAGAGAGAGAGAGAGAGAGGGTTTCCTCCTACCTATTTCAAACCCAAGCAGACGCTCGCTTCTCAATCCCGCAAACCCTTACCCAAGCCTTCCGCCTCTCTCAGCGACATTCCCTTCCTGTCAAATTGGGAGCCACGACATTTTCATCAAAAGTGAAACGGGAGCTCGCAGTTGTGAAGGTAGCTTTCTCCCGTTCGGAAAGACAAATTCTGTTGCCAAATAGAGCTTTTTTAAAAAATTTAATTATAATTATTTATTTTTAATTATAATTAATTAGTTTTAATTATAATATAGTGATAATTAATTAATTTTATTATGATTAATTATGTTAATATAATTGGTATTTATTAACCATAATTAATTAAGATAATTATGCTTAATTAATTTAAATATAATTACTAATTAGTTAATTAAAATAATTTTAATTAATTAAATATAATTACGATCATTTGTTTTTAATTATAATTAATTGTTATTAATAATTAATTAATCTAATTAATTAATTATGTTTAATTATTTTTAATATGATTAATTATTAATTAATCTTAAAGTAATCATAATTAAATAACCTTAATTATAATTAATTATTTTTAATTATAATCTAATCATAATTAATTTAGTTTAATTATGATTAATTATTTTTAATTAAAATTAATTATTAATTAATTATGTATTAATTATATATAATTATAATTAATTCTAATTAATTATTTTTATTAATAATTAATTATAACTAATTTTAAAAAAAAAATGCTCCTTGCCTACCCTCGGCATATGTGACGAGCCGGTCAACCACCTATATATGCTTTTCTCTAACGTGGTAGGAGGGAATCCGGTCCGACACCTGCAATGAAGCAGGTAAGCAGCCCTTAGTCCCAAAATCCTGTTCTCGGCGTTCGTGTCAAGCCGGCAAACCGCCCATACATGCTTTTCTCTAACGTGGTGAAAAGGGAACCCGGCGCGACACCTACGACAAGGTGGGTAGGCCTGGTTCACGCTTTTTTGGCGTGGCTGGGACAACTTTAAGTATCTGTACGCGACTCTGTACCTGTGGGGAAACAATTGTGCTTTTCTTATAACAGGTACCGAAGACCCATATACGCCTTTCTCTGGCGTGGTGGGATTAAAGATTTCACGGCCGTGATGTCCTTGTCCAAGGACACATACCATACACGCTTTTCTCTAGCGTGGCGGGAGGCCCAGTTTTCGTAGTTTTCCCCTAAACGGGGGGAGACGCCAGGAGGCTGTCAAAATTTCGGGTGAACATACGAACACACTTGGACTTGATTGAACTCAAATAACTTGAACTCCAACTTGAATAAATACAAAGGATTATGACTTGAATACAACATCAAACTAAATCAAGCTTAATCAAATAATGTTGGATGAGCAATGACTTGAACTTAAACTAAATTGAAAATTCAAGCTAAATCCAAATGAGTTGATCTCAAATGCAAAGAACTTAGTGTGGACTCGAACGAACATGAAGGACTTCTGTAAGACTTGAGTTGGACTCAAGCTGAACTGAACTCGAACTAAAACTTGAACTCAAGGTTAAACCTATATGAACTTGAATAAATTTTGGACAACGTGGGACTCAAGCTTGAACTAAGTTATAAGGAATTTGAATGACATCAAATTGAATATGTGACACATGATATAATATTTAAAGTGGGATCATGATTGGTAAGTTAATATGTCCAAATTAAATACAACAAAGCATATACAAGACTTGCAATGAATATAGAGCCTACAAACATCATTTATTCACAAACTATGATGAAGAATCATGCAATCTGATGCGGACATCGGTACAAAGATTTGACGCATCTATCACAGGAGGCGTCGCAAATCGACGGCCATGATTTAAAACCTTCAATTATGATTTATTTTTCTACATTTTAGTTCTTAATTAATGTATTTTCCTGTTGTACCCCTAGGATAGTTTATATGAGTATTATGGCCCAAGGGGCAATTTTGTAATTTTTATTTTATCATGTTATGGCCTATATATAGGGCCTTAAGCTATTGTAAAAGGGGGTTGATTGATATGAAAAATTTTATTTTCCACACTTGTGTTCTTCTTGTGAGAGAGCGTTAGTGAGATTCCTATGGGAAGGAATCGAAGTTGTCACCAGCCGCAGGATGGGTCCGGGCTCGTGATTTGAGATCCCTTGGAGAGGGAGAATTGTATCACCCACCAACCTTGGAGACGGCCGGGTTCGTGGTTTTCTCTTTGCATCTTTTGTTTTATCTTCTATCTTTTATGTTGTTCCATCTTCCTCCTCCCCATCTTCGTTTGGCCGCCGGATTCTAGCCCCTCCACCTTCCCCCATTAGCTCCTCCACCGCCGGCCACCCTTGTTTGTCTCCATGAATGAGGAGTCAATGTCACCTTAATGCTTACCTAAAGAGTTCAAATAATTTAGGAAATTATTTTCATCCTTTGAATTTCAAATAAGTTTCCTAAATTAAAAAGCTATTTTAAGAAAGTATTGAATCTCATTCATGACGTAATTCAAATTTAATTTGGGTGATTAAATTTTGGGCAGTTTCAAAATTCAAATTCAACTAATTTGAAATTTGAATTCTTTCCTAATTTATCATTCTATTTTTGGAAAGTTACAAGATCCATTTTATTTGAATTTCAAATTCAAATAGAATTTATTTGTTTCTTTCCTAAATCTTAATCCCAAATTAAGTAACCACAATTGAGTGCATTAAACCCATATTCTCCTTTTGGATGCCACCGGCCCACCTCACATCCACCTTGGCTTTAATTAATCATTATTTCCTATTCTCCCATTACTGCATTGGAAACTCTTTCCTCTTACATTGGCCGAAATTCCCTCCTTTCTCTAAATCCCAAATTAATTGAAATCTGCCCGTTGGAATTAATTACTGTAATTCCTCTCTGGGCCGAAACTCTCAAGGCCCCACCTCTATTAATTACTTCCAAAGTTAACCCCTTCTTGATGAAGTAGTTAATTGCTCCCCTCTCTACTCCACCCGGCCCCTTCTCCCTCATATTTTCTTAAATTCTTTCCTAATAAGCAGGCTTTGATTGGAAGAATTAAATTCAGTTTCCTTCTGCTGGCCGAAAGCTTCCCAGGCCATCACGTGGGAAATTCCTCCACTAGAAGCTCCCGTGAATTCACTTCCATAATTCTTGTTCCTACTAACCCTTTCCTCCCAACATTGATAGCTAAATTTTCTTCTCATATTTCTATTTGGAATCTGAAACAGTTTTCAAATTCTATAAGAGTTTGGTGTTTGTTCTCCCTCCTCTTTCAAGCAAGAAATCTGATTTCTCTCAGATTTTGGGAGAAGAGATCCTCTCCTTTACAACGCCTCCTACCTGTTCTACATCACAATCAAATGTCAAGGTTTGATTCATGCAAATCTCATGCAAGCAAGCAAAGATTCATGGTAGATACAAAACCCTACATCACACTCGAAAGCAACAAGCAACATGAAAATCATGTGAAGGATCCGAACTGAATGTGGCTTGAACTTCTTGAACATGCAACTGGACTTGTACCATAGGGAGTTGAATTCATAATGACAAAGAATTGAACTTCTTTGAATGGGAAAAATAAATGCCAAAAAAGGGGTCTTGTATAAAAATCCCCTCTAATGGAGACTTGAACAAAAGAGGCGAATCTATTATGATGATGACTTATAAATAATAACGAAGGCCTATAATCCCCATATCAACATACATGTGGATGGAGAACAATGAGAATGAAAATAAGTCATTTGTAGTAATCCTGCTGACTCACTTGTCAAAGAGGGGAGGAAACTTGCAATAATTGTACCACTTTGCATACAGGTAGAAGAGCCGCAAAAAATGATGATAATAATTGAAGGAATTACAACAAATATGATCTATCAATGAACAAAAATAAGAGGTCACAGACAAAGCAATGAAGGAAGATCCCTTACGTATGCAATCATCTGCTCGCAGGCTTGTAAACAATGATGAATGAACTCTCAACGCATGCAAGTTACGAATGTGCAACAATGCCTCGTGGATAACAAAGCTGAGATTGATACAGTCAACATACCAATTATGTAAAAAGATGCGACTATCTTTGCTACATTCACCTGAGAACACTAACAAAGGAATATAAATGGTAGAAGACAATATGAATCGTTCACGAATGACTATAAAAGACCCGTCATTGTACATCCCACATATCATCCATATGCAATACACAAAGTGACTATGCCAAATACAAATGCCTACGAGCCAGTGAAAGAGAATCATCATGTACTCAACATATCAGCTACAGGAAAATATATCGATCCTTTTGCAGCCAAAAAATGAGAGGCATGTAGCAAATGCAAACTCCTACGAACTGATGTAAGAGATTTGTTATACATCAAATATATCGCCTGTAAGTAAAATACAAGAGAACCACAACAAATGAAAGCACCTATGGGTTAAAGAAGGAGATTAGGTAGTGCACTACCATCTACCTGCATAAATCATGCAAGTAGTGCACAACAGTCTACCTGTATAAAGCAATGAACAAGTCAATTCAGAAGCTGTTACAACATGCCACCGGATCCACAATACTCATACAAGTGAATAGAAGGCGTGTTCAAACTCTCAAATGAAATGTTGTACACGTTCAAATGGAAGTTGCCTGCATAACTGAAATATCAAAAATACCCCCGCACGTGCACTATAATTTGTATACACATAGGTACACTAAAAGGGAGTATGCAATCAAACACCCGCATGGGCCCCGACGAGCGGGTTATAGGAACACACGTGACGTCTAGGGATGCTACGCGGGCTAAATGATGAATCTAAGTTCAAACTTGATCCTACTCGATACGGTTCAAACCATTAAATAAATATGCGGTCACGAGGTCGACTGGGATATCTATTTTATACATTCATATTAGGCCTTCAGGGCCCTTTATAAGAAAGATTCATCGATAAAATCATATACCCACATGGACCCCGGTGAGCGTGTTATTGATAGACACGTGACGTTAAGAGATGCTTCGCTAGTCAATAAGTGAATTCAAGTTCGAACCTAATCCTTCTATGCGGATCGATAGGAGTT